>JANAVB010003398.1:10976644-11029144 GCA_029216955.1 Iris pallida | reverse complement strand
GAGATCGGCGTCGCGACCTATGATATTTCCAGGAAACAGAACTTTCAGATGAGAGCTTCACTGATGTGGACAATAAATAATTTTTCAGCATACGGTATGCTATTGGGATGGAGTACTCACGGCAGGATGTCTTGTCCGATATGCATGGAAAATAGTAAGGCGTTCCGCCTTAAACATGCAATAAAACTTTTTTCTTTGACTGTCACCGTCAATTTCTGCCCGCGAGTCATCCTTGGAGAAATAACAAGGACGCGTTCAGAGCTGGAAAATAAGAATTTTTTCATCCGCCTGCCAGATTTTCGGGATACGATATTTGGGATGATGTAAAGGACTTGCCCTCCGTAATTGAAGATCCATCGAACAATTGTGTCAAGGGGTTCGGACAAAGCCATAACTGGACCAAACGGAGTATCTTCTGGGACTTGCCTTATTGGAAAGATAATCTTATAAGGCATAACCTTAATGTCATGCATATCGAAAAGAATGTGTTCGATAATATCTTCAATACCGTCATGGATATTAAAGGAAAGACGAAGGATAATCCAAAAGCAAGACAAGATATTGCCGAGATATGCAAGCGTCCTCATCTGAACTTGATACAAAGGGGAGCTGGTGGACAATTAACTAAGCCTGTAGCACAATACACATTGAGCAAGGAAGATAGATTAATAATCTGCAAGTGGATATCTACTTTAAGATTTCCCGACGGCTATGTGTCGAATTTGTCTAAATGCGTTGATCTCAATGAACGCAAGCTAACGGGAATGAAGAGTTACGACTGCCACGTGTTTATGGAAAGATTATTGTCCATTACGTTGGGAGAGTTGTTGCCTTCTTCTGTATGGGTTCCGTTGGCCGAGCTATCTACATTCTTTAGGGATATTTGTTCAACTAAGTTGACGGTGTAATACATGATTGAACTTAAGGAGAAGATTGTCTTAACAATTTACAAGTTAGAGAAAATATTTCCTTCGAGCTTCTTCGACAACATGGAGCATATACCGATTCATCTAGCATACGAAGCCCGTGTCGTTACATCCGTTCATTATCGATGGATGTACCCATTTGAAAGGTACATAAAAATCGATATAATTTAAGTTGAATTTCATTTTTAACTACACTAATAATTTCTCTCTTTAGATACCTACACCACTTAAAAAGAAAGTTGGAAACAAGGCTCATATAGAGGCTTCGATATGAGAAGCATATCTTATTGAGGAGGTATCAAACTTCTGCTCCATTTATTTCAATACTCATGTTAAGACAAATCGAAATAGACCTCAAAAGAATGACGAGGACGTTGAGGATAGAGGTATATTCAATGTAAGGGGCAAGCCTATTGGGGCAGTAAGAAACGGTGGTTGACTGACGATGAGTATGATGCCGCTCATCGGTATATCTTGTTAGATTGTGACATACAAAAAGTGAGAGATTTGGAGAAGTAAGTGACTATACTTATATTTGTTATAATCTCTAATTTGGTGAAATAACTGACTACACTTATTCTTACTCTCTAACAGTGTATTTAGAGATGAAGTCCAAATGAGGACACCCGATATTACCGATGAAGGACTTCAAAGAGAAGTTGATTGTACCTTTCCGTCCTGGTTTCACAAATACGTAAGTAACTGAGATAATAATTTATGTGGCTACCATTAAAATATATGCATCTAAAATATTTAAATTATCAATATTTGTTTACAGGTTTTATTGCCTGAAACAACACTCACAAATGATAGTATTCGTTATTTGGCATTGGGACCGAAGAAGCATGCAAAGACTTATCCAGGTTATGTCGTTAATGGATTCAAGTTTAAGGCAACTCAGAATGCTATAAATGTTGAATTTCTCAATGACGGCTTTAGTACCAAGGATTCTGGTGTTTGCATAAGAGGAACCATCTATGACGACGAGCCGGACTTTGACTATTATGGAGTACTTCAGGATATTATAGATTTACAATATAGTGCCCCATATGATATGCATATTATGATGTTCAAATGTGAGTGGTTCAATACGACACCAAATATCAGTTGGAGAATCGATAAACAATTTGGATTCGTCGATATAAATCATCGCAGGAGGTATAGAGGGTCCGACACGTTTATGATAGCAAGTCAGGCTGTTCAAGTCTACTATACAAGCTACCCAAGGTGTCACGACCCGCACCCACTGTGAGGGTACGAGAACATAACAACGCCCAACCTACGCCGCAGTGTCGGCGGTAGAACGCTGTCCTAGGTCACAAACATCTAACAATATATCTCTAAGCAGTTTATACTCCCCGAATGGGGGTGACATAACAGAATGTAAACTCAATCACATCTAAGGTAGAGCATACAGGAAGATAGATAAAACATGAAATCGAAAAGAGATACAACAGATAGAAGTCTAAGTGTCTAAGATACAAAAACCCAGAAATACACCTCAAACTTATATACAGTAATCCACAAAGTAAATACAACTCCAAACAATGGAACAACTATCTAAACATCCTCTAATGTGTCTCCTCTAGGCTAGCAGGCAACCTCCAAGCTATCTGTAAAATTTATCAACGGGTCCAGTCAGGACAGGAGCGAGCACAGTACATCTCAACAATTCATAGCAGGTTAGAAAATATAGACATGCAGTAAAGAAAGATACAAGTACTGAAAGAAGTGCAGTATAAAAACAGAGAAAGAACTGTAATAGAAATATCTACTATAAATAGAGAGCTAACATGTGGCTAGTGAGTCAGAGTACAACATGAACATGTAAATGGCCTGGGATGATTCAATGAAGACACTACGGAATGATTCAATGAAGATACTACTGGTGTATTATTTACATGTCCACTTCTACTCCCCCGTACCCCCAATCAATACACAAAGATCCAGCCAGGTTATGTTATATGATTCCATACACGGCCCCCGAAGGGTGATACATGGATGTCCCATAAATGAGGAGTCTGGGGGTTACCCAACTGTGTAAGATTCAAGAGACTCTGTGATCATGAGGGTACATGTCACAAGTAATCAAGTGAACCAAGAAACATAGTGATACGCCATGTAAGTGAAATGCACAGAACACGTAGTACCCGATACTTCCTAAGGATAATATCTCAAGAAAGGATCCATATAGTACCAATCCGTGTGACCATCGTGACAGTACAAGTAAAGTAATCTACTGCAGGAAATAATTCTAAGCAGGATATGAAATGATCAGAGAATGTACTCGCCTCGATAACCTGAACAGCTGATAAGTATAGGGGGTCCAACTGAAGCCACAGAGTCCTATTTAAAGCAACACAGGTTACAAGGTGTCTGGCTCCTAATTAGAACAGCACAAGTCACAACATGTCCAGAAGGGTAATATAAAGTACTACAATACATTCTACATGAATCTAGGTCAAACTAGGCCAAAGTCAACCCTTGGTCAACTCTGGTCAACTGCACTAGTCAAATTAGGTCAAACTAGGTCATGTCCTAACCCAGTAAGTCTTACTAAGCCTAACCAAGACTATCCTAGCAAGCACACATCAATACAAGGCTATACAAGCCAACATACACCCAACTCTATATAGCATGCAATTATTCAATACTCAAATAGGCAAGAATTCACATTGGATATACACTAGGTAATCTATTACTTTAAGCGATATATGTCTACACATATATACACATGCATATATTGGTATTCAACATTAGGTCTATAATCATGGCATTTCAAATGGTTATATAAACTTATATATTACAACACAATATGCTAACATATATATAATATACATACATAGCTAAGTTAACTATATTCATAAATACTTATTTAAGAGGCTATGTGTGTGTATGTGAACATGGCAAAGGAGCAAGTGAGGGTTAAATGGGCATACATAGTGTATACATATCAAAGAGTGTCAAAGTGTAAGTGAATAATGTGTCAAGTGTGATAGTGTCAACATAGTGTAAGGGGGTACATGAGGTAATATAGGATTTGTGTTAACATAGAACATTACATCTCATTAACTTGTATATTGCATACATTACATCTATTATTACATTACATTCATGCTTGCATTCATTCATCATTCATTATTCTCTTGCACCACTATATACACCATATATTACATACCATGGAACCTACATATTCATTACAAGCCATACTTATGCATGCTTACATTAGATAGGATACTTACACCTCATACATCATTTATTTAACCATTTACTCATGCTTGTATTCTCTATTTAATTACATAATGTATATATATTAACATGGGTTAAAATCAAATAGAACATTATATTACACACAAGGGTGCACAAAATGCATATGCCGAATAGTAACTCCTACTAATAATCAATACTGTACCATCTCAGTAGGAATTAAAATTTAGGATTAAAGTATGTTATAGATCTATGTGTTAGCTTTCCGAAACTTTAAACGGATCGCGTTTTCGTTTCCGGAAACTCCCGGAATCGCGAAAACACCGAGAACGCGTTTGTCTTTCGTACAGCTGACACTCAAATAATTCTCCAGAAAGTTATAGAAAGAATTAGGCCTATTAATACATGTTTTTGGAAAGCTAACTTCAATACGCTTCTTTTAAAAAAACGGAAGATTAAACCGAGCTTTGAGCTAGAAGTTATGACATTTCTAATTTAGGGCTGAAATTAAAAACGTGGATAAAAATCATGACAGATTTAGGTAGTTTGAGACAAAAGAACACAAGTATATAACATAATATATCAAGAACTCACTCTCTACACTAATATGTATATATGAGACACTATAGAACACATCTCCAATACAAAAATATGAGATTAAACATGTAATAATTCATTCATACATAACAACAACACATAGTGTGTCCAAATTTGGGATTTTCCCACATGGACACAACCACAACACAAAGGACACTCCTATGACCTCTAAATGGACACAAAATGGACACAAATGGAGATACAACTATGGGATCATTCCTATGGGTTCAAAATAGACCTATATGCATGAAGAAATGAAAAGAAAAAGGAATTTATACCTCCCGGTAGATCGAATCGAAGAAAAGCCTTCCCGGAGCGACACCGACACGTAGAGATTCCAAAAGGACACGAACGAGCTCTGAATCCTCCCAAACTTGGGTAGCTTCCTCCTTGGCTAGAATGGAGAAGGAAAGAAGAAGATTTGGTGGTGAAATGGAATGACTTGGTGGAGAAATTGCTAGGGATTGCTCTCTAGGAATTTGGGGAAGAACAAGAGAGAGAAAAATAGATGGATAATGACAAATGGGAGGCTCAACCCTATCCTTATTGTGGCTGACCATAAAGGTGGTTTTGTCCTATTAGGAAAAGTCCAAAAGCCCATTTTCTAGTCTATTTACTAATACATTGGTAAGGGGTTAAGTCGGGGGTAGTTTGGTCAATCCTAAAACACTAATCCATATTAATACTAACCAAAATAATTAGTCTAGTCACTAACTAAAATTAATATCATGTGGACTAAAATTAATATTATGTGGGCCATGCCTAACTAGTGTATGGGCCCGCTAGAGTCAAAACTACCCCGGGTCCCCGATACAAGTCGGAATGAGTTGAAATTCGAACCCGACTCAAATAACCCCAAAATATTACAATAAATAAATAAATAATTCCAAAATAATTTAAAAATAAAAAATGACAAAAATACCCCTGTTTCTGGAAACTGGGGGTGACACAAGGCGTCATAGAGATCAACTTTACTTGTGGGCATTATGCAAGATTAAATCTAGAGATACATTCAACGTTGGAGACCCAGCATACCAAGAGGACCAGATCGAAAAGTCCCAATACTTGGTACAACATTCGGATACTATAGATGTTGAAAATATTGTTAAAGAAAATAGAGGAAAGGAAGAGGTTGATACACAAGACTTAGCTGTCAACAGGGAAGAAAGAGGCATCTTGTCCCAACTATTGAGGATGAAGAAGAAGAAGAACTTGATGAGGATGAGGATACAGATGAAGTCGATGATGAGGATGAGGATGAGGACGAGGACGAAGACGATGACGATGATTAGATTAAATATCAATACATATTAAAAACACTTTCAATTACGTAATTTTAGTTTGACCTCATAAAAGCACTTATAACTAACTTATATGAATTCAGTTTAAACTTCTGCATATTCTTGTTGCAGATGGCACTCCTAGTTGTTCTTTTCTTTGCGGCGTCACTCGTCACCCTGCTGATGGCTAGCTCTCGTCGTGGTGGTGGTGCGGGCCGTAGTGGTGCTGGTGGTACTGGCCGTGGTGGTGATGGTGGTTGTTGTGCTCGTGGTGGTGGTCGTTGTCGTATTCAGCGTTCCCGGGCGGTGTCCTCATCTAGCGAGCCCGACCCGGAGAGTACCCCGGGCACAAACTCATCCCGCCGTCGATCTACCCAGGTGCTATCGACATATTCGTCGATGGGGTCTCCAACCGCTAGCGGATCCATTCCGCTAGCGGATCCATTCCGCCAGCGAATCCACCAGTGGATCCACCAGCGGCTGAGCGACAATGGGCCCCGGAGTACCGCCACATTCAGTTATATCCGGTGACTGGCGAGTACATGCGTAGAGCCGCGAATCCGCCCACGCTACCAGAGAGGCCGATGGGCGTGTTTCGACGAGAGCTATGGCCCGCGGGTAACATGTAAGTAAATTTAAGTTAATTTAATAAACTTGTTTAATTTATTCAAGTTAATAATCCAATCGTTGCTTCTTTGTAGGTTTTTTCCGTAGGATGCTACCAGGCTTCTAGGACAGATTATACGGACCAACTACCATGGCCCCTACGTCAATTTCTCTGAGGTGCCCCAAGACTTGCAGTACCTTTGGCTCGACGAGATGAGGGTATATATATATATATATATATATATATATATATATATATATATTTATTTATTTATATATATATATATATATATATATATTGTGGTTAAAAAATATATATATATATATATATTGTGGTTAATTATTAATTAAACTTTAATCAAACATTTTTTTAATATCGTGATAATTGAATTTGTATGTCAGAGGACCTACTGGTGGCCCATCCATCGTGAGGAGGCGATCCGCAAGACCTATAGATGTGCCGCCGGAAAGAAGATCCGGGATACGGTTCATGACCTTCAAATGGCGCATTCGAAGAAGGAGTGGCTCCGGCAGGACTACTATGAGCAGATGTTGGAGAAGATGGATACTCCTACATTCAAGAAGAAATCAGAAAAAGCGAAAGCGAACCGATAGGCCGCGGGGCTACATACGGGTGGATCAAAGCCCCACCCAGCGACGCTTGCAGATCTGGTGAGATACCATAAATTTATTTACTATCTAATTCAGTACTATTAATATACTTAATTAATTAAATTCTATGAATATTTCGTATGCAGACCCAACAGGCGTTAAAGGAGAAAAAATCTGCCGACTCAGTCACCATGCACGATGTATTCCAGCATGTCCACAAGAGGCCGAAGGACTGGAGCTTCGTCGATGAAAGGGCCAAGACGACGGATGTAAGTACTTACGTTTATGAAATTTATGTTAGAATTATAAGTATTCAGACAATAACTTAGGTAAACTTAGGATTCAGACAATAACTTAGGTAAACTTAGGATTCAGACATAACTTAGGGTAACATAGGATTTAGATTATAACTTAGGTAAACTTATAGTATAATAAACACATTCATTTGATAGGCTGCGTATCGTGAGGCCCTTAGTCGGATTCAGCTATCTGCTCCCTAGGATGTCAGTGAAACGACACCCGTCGGGATGCCCTCTTCTACGGACACTCGCTACAATGACTTATTCGTAGATACCGACGACGGCTATAGGAAAGGGCGCGTGCACGGAGTCGACTCCCTGGCTAATTTGCATTCGACGAATCCGAGATTTCCATCTCCTCCGCCTCCTCCTGCGGCCCCGACAGACGATGATGTGAGGTCCCAGCTTGCGCATTTGAATGAGACGGTATCGAAGATTCGGACGCAGTTGTCCACGTACCTGCATCCTTCTACTGGTGCTGTCGGTCCATCTGATCCCGGTCCGTCTACTGGTGTTGTCGGTCCTTGTAGTGCTGCCGGTCCTTCTTCCGTCGGACATCTTTCTTTTGACCCTACTGCCCCTATCGTACCACCTCCTACTTTGACGACCCTCCTTGACATGATGACGCCAGAGCAGCTGCGCCAACTTCCAGGCTATGTCTTCGAGGGATTGTTGTCGTACTTGGTGGACGAGTATATGAGTCGGGCGCAACAGGGAGTACCACCACCAGCGGACGATCGTACCCCTCGTCGTTGATGTTTGTATTTTTGGAATTATTTTGTTTGTGTTGGTGGATATTGGATATTTTGAAAAATGTTTAAATATTAAATATTTGTGTGTTTTGTGTGAACAATTTGAATGCTTGGGATTATTTGTGTGTTTTATGTGTTTATTTGTATGTTGGAATTGTTTGTGTGTTTTGTATATTGGAATTGTGTATATTGGAAGTGTGTATATTGGAATTGCTTGGGATTATTTGTGTGTTTTGTATATTGGAATTGTGTATATTGGGAATGCCCAGTTATGTTATTTTTTTTTCAAAAATTTTCCAGCTACCGACGGACTGGCGACTAATTTCCGACGGACTATCCGTCGCTACTAGGGGATTCCCAGTTAGCGACGGATGCGCGACGAAAAGCCGACGGATTATCCGTCGCCAAGGTTCTGGAATTATGAAAGATTCATAGGACAGGGCCGACGGATATTCCATCGGTATGCCATCGCTAGTAGTCGGTAAAACAATGGTGATGGATAATCCGTCGCTAAAAGAGCGACCGATTGGCGACGGTCTAGCGACGACTCACGACGGAGTAACGACGGATTATCCGTCGCCAATATTCTGAAAATATGAATAATTCACAGAACGGGGTCGACGGATATTCCGTCGATATTCTGTCGTGAATCCATCAAAACTTAGCAACCATTCGCGACTGATTGGTGACAAAATT
The DNA here is from genome assembly GCA_029216955.1 of Iris pallida. Lineage (NCBI taxonomy): Eukaryota > Viridiplantae > Streptophyta > Magnoliopsida > Asparagales > Iridaceae > Iris > Iris pallida. The sequence goes on along the minus strand of JANAVB010003398.1, from coordinate 11,020,169 downwards.
TGCGTATCAGAAACTCTTTGATACGCATTTACCGACCAAATAGCGACGAATATGTCTGTCGGTAAGTGATACGTCATTACTTCTTTTGATACGTGATTTGACGATAATTCGTCGGCGAGTCGTCGCAAACTGCACGAGTATGGTTGACGGCAGTCCATCGCTAATTCGTCGCTGGGCGACAACTTGCCGACGGATTGTAGTTAGCGACGAGGCTTTTTCCGACGACCTTTTTTAACCAATATCCGTCGACCATACGTCGGTAATTACATTTACCGACGGTTAATTACCGACGGATTTTTGACGGGTATAGCCATCGCTAAATCGATGAATTTTTGTAGTGAGTTTGGTTCGATTCTGAGACCGTTGACCGGTTGCCGTTTTACGGGCCCCACGATCCAATTCAACGGGCAATTTTGTGCACGGCTCATCGGAATCCAAAATTGGACATACCATTGGGTTCGTCTCCTCAAACCGAATCCGTAGACATGTAGTTTGATGACTTTAAAGACCGTAGATATTGGCTCGTATTTCGGTGCAAAGTGGGTCCAACGGTGGACATCGTTTTGACCCAAAATTACGATTTTGTCTCTGTTTCAGAATTTGACTTTCGGACAGGCGTTTCCTAGGTTTATCTTTTTCACCGAGAATATTTTTGATGTTTGTTTCAGCATCCGAAGTTATTTGTGAATTGTGAGTTTTTGTGCTGCCGCTTGCGACTGTTGGATTGCCCTCTTCGTACCACAGGCAAGTATACCTTGCTATAATTTCTGATTATGCATATTTATTTCAGTATGTTTATTTATTTATTTTCTATTCATTTGTTTAAACTGCACGTCTAAGTCACACTTGGGTGCAAGCGACTATATTAGTCGTTCTTTTCGTTTTTTTTTCTTTATTTTATGCATATCGACTTAGAGTTAAGAGACGACCTCATGTGTATGAAGTATCTCTATGCTTCATTGGTCCTGACACTTGTGTATCACGAGTCACAAGTCTCATATAGATCTCAGACGTATGTATCGACTGGCCATCGGTGCGCACATGCCGTACGATAGGCAATAACTGCTAATAGTTATGGATGTCTAGAAGACTTAGCAGTTATTAGGAATATCGTGATGTGGATACAGCACGTATAGTGCATGGGATGGAAGGAGACAGCTATTAGACGTAGGGGCTTTCACTCGGTTACTTTTCTCTGTATGCCCTTAGTGACTCAGTTGAGTGCTAATGGGCCGTGCATTTATTTTTCTCTAGCTGCCGTTAGTGACTCATCCGAGAGCTAGTGTGTCGTGCACTTATTTACTTTTCTCTAGATGCCACTAGTGTCTCAGTTGAAATGCTAACGCGCCATGCCTCTATCGTCGGAAGGCCCCTGTGTGGAACGTTGTCTTCAAAGTGCATTTTCACATAGAATAGTTAAGGACCTTCATCTGTTTAGATATATGCAATTTTCTATTGAGCTAACTATATTCAGTTTATGGCATGATATTATGTGTCTTGTTACATCCCTCTGAGGACCTGGTGATTTCTCCAGGTGTGCTTTTGTGATGTTGTGCAGGTGCTCTAGCCAAGGCCATGACTTGCTCTCTTCCCTCGAGGATGATTGCACTTGAATTGTCTTCGCATTGCTCGACAGTTTCTTTAATTTTGTATTTCTCTCTTTGTTGGTAATGGATTTGTCTCCGCCCAACGACTTGTGTAAACAATAATTCATAAATTATTATAAATTCTTTCTTCTTTATTTGTGGATGAGATTAGTGTCGTGGCTTTCTATACTTTACAGCTTATGTATACATATGATGGTTTCATATATTGGAGTATACTTCGTATGTATGCAGCTGGCATAATTACGTTCCTAGTCCTACGTATTTTGGGACTGGGACGTTACATGTTTTTGTGGTGGCCCATACAGGTCGAGATAAATTGTTTGGTTACTTTACTATACCAAGCAAGCCTGCATATAGGAATAGAGTTTAGGAATCTTATCTACATGCCTAATCACCTTCCTTGATTTCAAAATTTTGGATTCTCGTTTGACTGCTTGTCTTGCATCTAGCTTGATCTTGTCCTAACGTAATCTTTGTTTTCATGCCAATATGATGAATCTTCATAGTGGTCGCTCTACTACTCTCGCCATTACTGATGGAAATACCACTGCTCAAGAAGGATCAGTGGGTCAGCCACCCATGTCTCCTACCACTCCAGCACCATCCGGACTGCGGCCTGTGATGACACCACCCACTACTCAGCAGCAAGCTCCGACACCCCAAGTGGGACAGATAGGCCCCGAAAACCCTGCATCTCAAGAAGAGTACCTGCCACCCCCGCCACCCTATCCACCTCAGTTTCTACTACAGATTCTATCCCCATATCCACCCCAATATCCACCTCCATATCGACTATCATATCCACCACAGCAGCCTCCACAGTATACACCATCATATCCACTCCATTATCCTTCACAGTATCCGCCTCAATATCCTCCACACTACCCCCATCCATATCCTTTATATCTCCAGCAGTACGGACCATAGTTTGTGCCCAAGATGACATACATGCTTTCGCAGCAGCTCATGCCCCAGACTGGAGGGACTTCTACGGACCAGATCCTCCAGGGTTTAGTATAGGCCCGGATGCAGCAAATCGAGGCTATTAGGAGGAGTTTGGAGACAGCACTGACCCGAGCGCCCCAAGCCTCTGTAGGCACTATCGAGGGGTTCCGCAACATGAATCCCCTACCCTTCCAAGGCACTGAAGACGTCATAGGAATTACCAATTGGCTGGTGAAGACAAAAAATCTTTTAAAGGCTTCAGAGTTATCTGCCAACCTATGGATGACGGCAGTAAAGTTACAGTTGGAAGGGAATGCCTATGATTGGTGGGCCGCAGAGGAGAGATGACTAGCACTTGATCAAACATGGAAGGAGTTCAAAAAGCTATTCAATAAGAAGTATTTCTCTGACACTGCCAAGGACGCACTTTATGATCAGTTCCTACACTTGGAACAAGGAACCACATATTGGTGTATACTTCGTATGGATACAGCTAGCATGATTACGTTCCTAGTCCTACATATTTTGGGACTGGGGCATTACAAGGTGGTTCTCTCATCTACTTTAATAGGTCTACCGATCAAACTAGTAAGTTTCATCATCATTGGTGCACTCCAATAAAGGAGCAGGAGTTCGGAAACCTAATCCAGATTGGAACCGAATACAAAATCTCCCGCTCATATCTTGTCTCCGGCATCCAGGCCTTCATCATGACTAGCCTCCCATCAAACGTCCAAGGCCCTCCTTGTATGACCCACTCTGTATCCGCATGCACCCCTAATCGAACAAATTAAAACCCATTGTTGTGAGAGAAGAACTCCATACTACCTTTCGGGTGCCATACACGCTCGACATATGCCCTTATATGGGAATAGAATGGTCTATTTCCTAACACGTACAGTATAATTATATTCTTCCAATATTCTTTAGTCTCCGCGAGATCCTCCTCTGAGAAGGAAGCCCATAAGCCCTTGGCCACCTGATTTGGCGTGACATAGTGCATCAGTCCCTGTCCAGACGGTGCTTTTGTGCGAACAAATTCTGCCCATGACCTTCCCGGCGATCGGGATCCCATCGGAGCCTTCACTTTGTCCACCTCCGATTTTTCCATATTTGATGAAACTGCTGGTCTCATCGTCTCCCTTATCGGCGGGATCACGCCGTCCTATTGGGAGAACCCCCTCTGACTAGTCTCTAGCCTCTTGCTCCCCCAGGTAGTTCCTTTCCTTCCTACTAGCCCACCCTTATTAGCGTACTTTGGCACTCTATCTCCCTGCATCGGATTCATCCTCCCGTTCCTCCCCCTCGGCCTCCTTTCCACAGTTGTCCATCTGTCGTCCACCTCCCTCCCGAGACTTTCGGCTGTGTGCCTTGGATCATCATCGAGCCCTAGATGTTTCAGCCGCCATTATATATTCTTTATATATATATATATATATATATATATATATATATATATATATATATATATATAAGAGAAAGAGAAGAAATTGGTAGTCCGAAAGAATGTGTGATAGCATTTTCTCATTGATAACATATATAGAGGGAATATGATAGAGGTTGTTGTGGGTATGGATATGGGCATCCATATTTGGATCTATCCAAATTACAACACTCTCCCTTGGATACCTACTTTAATTATTGCCTCATTAAAAACTTTTCTAAGGAAAAACCCTTTGAAAAAATCTATAGAAAAGAAAAAAACAATAATATTTTTCAGGAATATGGTTCTTCAGGAATCTAAGTGGGTGCGACTTACACTGCCTCGTTAAAAACTTTTGAAGAAAAAATCCAGTAAAAAAAACCTCAACGAAGGAAAAGAGTACAATACACAAAGACATGCTTTAAGATATCTACATTAGCATCTTCAGGATGCTTGTATCTATAGGATGCTCTTCCTCAAAAATATTACATTCTTGTTTTTATTTCAATTCAAAATAAAAAATCAACCCCCAATATAATTTAAATATTATATCTCACCCCCAACACTTTATTTGTCTATACATTTATACTCATATCCTTATGAAAAGGTTGCAGGCTTTATTTATGATTCCTGAAAGCTTGTACTTCCCCCTGATATACTGAACTGTTGAAAACATGGACATGCACATCTTCTGTTTGCTTTGATAAAATTGTCACAGTAATTTAATGTATTCTCTCTAAAATACCTGCAACATTATTTATAAAACATATCTTATTTGTGGTATCCCCTTAATAAGTATCAGATAAATACCATACATCTACATATCTCATTAGATCAAAACATTCATCAAGAATAATTTATGTACCTGATATTATTCTAAAATATTGTGCAGAGTGAATGACAATAAAAAATTTATATTCTTTAAATGGTACTTTAGGACCCAGAACATGTTCCTTTGGTTGTAAAAGGTCCTATTGACCTGACCATTATAGGTATATATATCATTCATATTAAATCTCTACATGAGATTTATCTCTACAGGAGATTTATAGTAGATCTCTTCTAGATATTCATCTTTTCATGAGATTACATGAGATCTTTTTTGGAGATTTATCTTTATCTCTTCTGGAGATTTTCTCTCTCTTCGGGAGATTTTCGATCTCTTCAGAAGATTTTCGATCTCTTCAGAAGATTTTCGATCTTCTTTAGAAGGTACTTTAATCTCTTCAGGAGATCTTCCCTTCAGAAGAAATAGATCTTCTCTTCAGGAGGTACTCTATAAACGTCCATTTTGATGAATCTGTTTAGGATTTTTTTCATAAACTCAATGAGCCTATCATATTCTTCTGAATGGTTTAATCCATATATGGCACATTTGTAGATCCTTTGTGGATAACATGGTAATATTAAATTCTTCAAGAATATACCTAAATTTTTTAAATCTACGACCTTCGAGGGTATATCTTATCGTCTAGCTTATCATTTCAGAGAATATATTATTCATATTCTATTCATGATCCTTTCGTGAATCCTTGAGCTAACATTGCTCTTATACGCTTTGATCTCTATTTGTTACAAACACCCATTCAAAATCTATCAGGTTTATTGCTTTTGGGTTTTATACTGTAGGGCCGAACACTCCACGTCTTGCGAGAGATATCGTATCTTTCCATTAGATTATTCATGGTTTTAGTGTTATCTTTATTTTTATCACCTTTTTTATTCTTATTTGATAATGTCATTTATGGCAAACTTCTTAATTCCACATTTCTCTTAACTATGTATACAACATAGATTTTATGGGTACCGATACCTCTTTCTCAGTCTTTTTTGAAATCTGAGGTATATCCTCTACCGGAGCGATATACTTTGAGAAATTTGATCTTTGGTTCATGATATCTTTCGGACCGTCATGAAATTTTTCTCTACATGAGATGCTTCTTCAGGAGCCACTTCTTCAAGAGCATCAGGGTGCGTTATGTTATTCGACCTCTTCTTCTGTAGAGCGGAATCTTTAAAACCTTTAGTATTATTTGATCTCTTCTTCTGGAGAGCTGAATATTTAGAATCTTTAGGTAACTTATTCATTTTGGTGCCTTTATTTGGTCTTTCGGTACTTACTTCTATTAGAAGATAGATAAATAGTTGGTATAACTATTTATGAAGCATAATCGAGTAAACATCTAATAATTCTTTTATAGTGAAACATAAGGGATAATATCTCCTAATTTAGTCAATATGAAAGTATGCCATTCTACATTTCTCTGGAACGATGTTTTCCAACATTCTTCTGGAGCGATGATATTCATAAATTTCTTCTAGAACGAAAATTAATGATGTTTTTCTTGAACAAGATATGTATCTTTCAATATCTCCTCCTAACGGCAAAAAATCTGTCGTATTAAAGCAAAAATTATAAATTTCCATGTCTCTAGAAAAATTTATTAATCAAAGGAGACTCAAAATTGAACATAAATACCCAATCGATATTGGGTGCCAATTATTAACAATTGTAAAACATAAATGCAAAAACTATCAATCTAAATAAATACCAACATAGTCTAGAAAAAAAACAAAAATATTGCTACTCTCAATTAATAAAATTGAGTGACTAATCATCCCCCAAAGAAATCTACAGATGTCAAGTTGGTGTTCTTTTGTGCCTCATATTCTTCACCAAGTAGGTCATCATTGTCCGTATCAAGAATGACGCTTGTTTCAACTTTCTGGATTTTCTGATAATTTGCCACCACTTCTTTGGATGCACGACAAGTGCAGGACCAATGACCTTCACGTCCACATTTGAAGTATGTGTCTCTTGGTGCTCTATTATTTTTATTTTCTTGATCTTCGTTTGGAATATGTGTTTTCTGTTTTTTCCATGGTTCAGTATGGCTACCACTGCTAAGGTGACCACGCTTTCCTCTTCCTTTGTAACCACCTCTGTTAGAGTTTCCAAAACATCCTCTGCCTCTACCTTTTCCTCTGAAATATCCGTAATTGGCATTCACTTCATGGAATACTAGTGTTTCAGTAGGCATAATATTATGATTTTCCATGAGGACCTTATTATTTTCCTGAGCAACTAGGAGCACAGAGATGAGTTCTGAAATCTTAGAGTAGTATTGTTGTCTACATTGTTGTTGCAACAAAATATTTGTGGCATGAAATGCTGAGAGCGTTTTGTCAATCATTTGTTCATGTGTAACCGGTTCTTCACACAACTCAAGCCTTGATGTAATATTGGACATGGTTGAGTTGTATTCGGATATTGTCTTAAAATCCTGGAATCGAAGATTGATTCATTCATTCCTTGCTGTTGGGAGGATGATTTCTTTCTGATGGTCATATCTATCCTTCGAAAATTTTCACAGAATTTTTGGATCTTCTATAGTGAGATACTCATTCTTCAAATCAGCATGAAGATGTCGACGTAAAAAAATCGTCGATTTAGCCTTGTCTCCAGGACTAATTGGCTTTTCTTTTGTTGGAGTACTCAGTGTGTGTAACAGGTCAAGGGAGCTGAGATAAAGCTTAGCATCTAATTTTCAAGCGAGATAATTACTTCCGTTAACTTCTAGGGCGGGGAATTCCAACTTGGTAAGCTTTGATATCTGAGGAGGGGAAAAAATTGGTATTATTTTCGTGTCCTATAATCATAAATAGGTTAGTTATTTAGATATAGAACTTCAGGTCTATAATAGTTTATAGGACAATTAGACAACAAACTTTTATTTTGTTTTCTTAGAAAAATTAAAGTATTGTCAACTATATATTGATTGTCAAAATATAGGGGCTAGCAACCCGCTGCGACCTGCAAAATTAATTCACGGGCAATTGGTTTTCTCCGGACATGCAACACAATACCTGTCATGCATTCACCATTTGAGTGTTCTAAAATATATACAAGTAAACTTATTTGTACTTAGCAATCTAGACATAATGCTTCCAAATATTATTCAACTTTAAAAACTAGAGAGTTGTACTTCATCACAAGAATGTTTTACTATCTCAAGGAGGAACACTAGAACAGTGACTTCTTGTACTTCTAGAATATTCTAATACTTGCATACAATCCTTGTGCACAATTAGTAAGTATAACATATACGTGAGAAATATGTCTATCTATACAGGAGTGCACAGTGATGGAATTTTATGGGAAAAAAATTCATGTAGATATAGGTTTCAATAGCTACAAATAGTCATCATAAAAGATGTTAGGTTGTCCATACCGAAAACCAATCCGTCCATGTGTCAGGTTTGGGGTCCATAATTCAAAATTTCAAAACCTCCTATCACAATGATATCATGCATAGATTAACATTTGTGGACCCAACCTAAAAAAACCATCAATAACCTAACTAATCGAACCAATATTAGTTATGTGTGTGTGGATACACATGCAAAAGGAATCTCACAAGGAGTCTTCATAGACCCGACCGACTATCATTTATATCTAGCATTATAAATACTTCAAAGCAAAATAGCATCTTTTGTAAAAGCATTAAATAAACTAGGAGCACATAATGGTATTACAACTTAATGATTTAAAAAATGCATCTTGTATTCTCAGAAGAAAAAAATTTGCAACTTTCGATAATCATGGAGGTTATTCTTGAAGTTTGGGAACAAATCTCCTTTGTAGGTAAAGGCATATAGATTGCTCATATAATTAGTGTCCATCCATAAGAAAATAACCAAAAGAAATTCAATTTAATTGGATGAGATTAAAAATTAAGAAAATTTAAAAGTATTCAGAATAATGCTTTTAAAAATATATCTTATAAGAAAAGCCATAATAATATTGGAAAAATCTCATCTGATCAATTTCATCGAAATTGTTACTACTTTAAGAAAAAAAAATGACATATTATAGAACTCAGATATTCGGCACATGTAAGTGATTCAAATGATCTAATAAAATCTCAACTACAACTAACATATCATACATGGACTAAACGAAATTAATATTGGGAATCAAATAATATAATTAAATAAACTAGCACAAGGTCATGAATCCTTTAATTTTCTAAAATATGTTATATGTGTAGCGGATGCATATCAATTGTACAAAGGAAGAGAGATTGTATATTCACAATTTTTTATATGCGTATAATACAATCATGCTCTTTTGATGGTAATTATAATTGCAAAAAGAATTTTTTTTCTCCCTTAAGGAATTAATTTTACACAAGGATTAACAAAACAATAATAATAATCAAAACTACGATGAGCGAAGTAATACTGGTCATATATGTGCATTTGGCGTCGGTGGACATGCAAAAAATAATTTTATGCCATTTCATCGTTAAACATCGATTAATCTCGTGAATTTTGTTGGCATGTATATACTAAAATTCAGTTAATCCACAAATAAACTTAAATGCAACTATGTGAAGAAAAATGCATGCTAGTGGTTTCACTTCATGCCTAATCCAAATTAATCTATAAATATAAGGCCATGAATATTTTAATGCAAAAATAAATAAAATCCGAGTTCTAAAATTAATGTTACTGAGAACATAAGAGAAATATAAGGCCATGAAATTTTACAAACAATAACTTCTCTACTCATGTATTAATAAATATGGGTGTCCATATATATGCTTCACATATACCTTTATTTATCTCACTGGCCAAACCCTTATTTTATACTTTAAAGACCATTCAGAATTAAGCCATGACTCAAAGAATTGTTTTAAAGACCATTCAGAATTAAGCCATGACTCAAAGAATTGTTTTAAAGACCATTAAGAAAATATGTATTCCTAAATTAGAATTTGGAACTAGCAATCCAAGTAAACCACACATTTATATCCGTTCTTTGTGACAATGAGTCTGAGTGTTCTGAGTCAAATCCTATTTTGCCACGCTTTGTGGTTGACAAATCATAGGATTTGTTTGTTAGTTATGGAGTTATACAGGGACTTGGAATCAACATTTTACATACAAAGGACATTGAGCATTATGTCTTAGAGAATAAGGACGATGAATCATGAATATTGACTAAAGCAAACAGAGAATATAGAATGATGTGATTTGCTCAATACAACCAATACATCATTCTATCATCTTATATCTTTTTAAATAATTAAAATTAAAAACAGAGACCACCTTTTTTGTCATCGTAGAATCTTTGGCATAGACAGTCTATTGTTGAAGTTGGTATAGACTTTCTTTTGGATTGAGACCGTCGGCCTGGAGATCCTCGAACAATGGTGCTGATAATGTGATGTGAAAAAAAAAGAAGAAATTGGTAGTCCGAAAGAATGTGTGCGTAGCATTTTCTATATATATAGTGGTTAAGAGAGATGCATGCGGCCCGAGGGGCCAGGAGATCGATTTCCGGTGGGAGCGTTCGCCACAATTACATTCTTTCAAAATAATAATATATATATATATATATATATATATATATATATATATATATATATATATATATATACCCAAAACTCTCTCATTTTATTAATCAAGGCTCAAAATGTCGAAGCCTTAACACGTATCCAAGGCACAAAAAGAAGACGCTATACAAGTATACCACCAAAAGGAAGGAAGAGAGGGAGAGACAACGCAACCGCCCAGAGTTATGGGTGGAGCGAGGACCAGAATGCTCTCGGATTGTGGGAGCACAGGGCGCTCCGTTTACGGCATTGGCGGAAGACTTCCCGAATGAGCTGGTCGGCTGAGTATTGGTGACCATCGTATCTCGCCTTGTTGCGATTCTTCCAAATCGCCCACGTGGCGGCCGCTGCGACGATCTGGTATCCGTGGGAGGCAGCACCCCATGAGGCCGCAAGATCGTGGAAGCATCCACCACCCGGCTCAATACTGTAGTGCTGGTTAAGGGTCCTTCAGATACTGCCTGGTAGGCTTCCCTGACAGAAGATGTGGTCGATAGTCTCCATCTGACTATCTGAACAGCAATTGCAGGCTGATGCTAAGCTAATCCCAATGGTGTTGAGGATATCGTCAGTTGACAATTTCTTTCTAATGACTCTCCATATGAGGAAAGACCACTTCTTAGGGATCCAGGTATGCCAATAGTACACAGTGTAATAATACGGCTGCCCGAACCCTTGTACAGTGATTCTAGTCGACCTTACCGAAAATGCCCCCGAGGCCTCGAGCGTCCACCTCAGCGCATCGGCATCGCGGCCGATTCTTAATCCGCTCAATCGGACGCTATCTGCCGTTTCGTTACCGGCCCATTCACGCATCTTGTCACAGTTCCAGTCATCAGTAATGGGGTTCCACAAGTCTCTAATCCTACTATCTCTCGGGGTTTCTGTGAGACTTGGGATCAAGCTATCCCCAATCCATCTCTCCAGGAACGGAGCCGAATTGTCGGCACCCAGTCGGAGTCTCATCTCAGGCTCGGCAAGGTCTCATCCGATAAGGATATAATGCCAAACCGCTGAGGATCTGCTGTTGGATATGGCCACTGATGGATGGATGTGCTTGAAGTACCTGGCCTTCATAAACTTGGTCCATAAATTCTTGCTCGTACGAAGTTTTTACCACAATTTCATCGAGAAAGCTTTAACGATGTGTGTGAGTTTGGTAAATCCCAGACCCCCTTCCTCAGTAGGATGAGCCATGGAGTCCCAGCTCGCCCAGTGATGCTTGTCTTGGCCGTTACAGTGCCCCCAAAAGAAATTACAAAAGATCTGCTTGATCGAAGCAAGAACCTTCAAAGGCGGGGAGCATGCGGCCAGAGTATGAATAGGGATGGAGATGAGCACGTGTTTGATGAGGATCATCATGCCGCCTGGAGATAATGTGGCATTATGCCACCCTTCAAGTTTATTCCTGATTCTTGTGATCAATTTCTTAAAGATACCAATGTTGGATTTCCCGTACACAAGAGGGCAGCCGAGATAGTTGAACGGAGGATGATCAACGGAGAAGGATGTTAAGTTGGAAAGCCTGATTGCGTGCTCTCTTTTGATGTTGTGGTGGGCATAGATTACGCTCTTGGAAGGATTGATCTTCTGGACGGAGCATGTAGAGTACCTCTGCAGGGTATTGTAGACCACTTCCACCGCTCCTTCGTCCCCGAATAAGAAGATGAGTAAATCGTCGGCAAAGGCCAGGTGGGTGATGATAGGACATCCGCTGGATGTGTGATAGTGCTGGAAGTTCGGAGTGCTGACCATGTTGTTAAGGTTCCTACTAAGGGCATCTGTCGCTATGATGAAGACAGTGGACGATAGAGGGTCGCCTTGTCTAACCCCGCGGCTGGATTTGAAAAATCCCTCGGCTTGACCGTTGATGACCATAGAAAACCACAAGTTGCTGATGGATCTCCACACAGTGTTGGTCCAAGATTCAGAGAATCCAAATGCCCTGAAGACCCAGATCATAAATTGCCAGTCCAGTCTGTCATAAGCTTTCTCCATGTCGATTTTGACGGCGATGTTGCCCCCTCTTACTGGAAACTTCATACAGGTGATTAACTCTTGGGCCGACATGTAGCTTCCCTTCCCGAATTTTTTTTCCAAATTAGTTTATTATTTAATTCATTTAAATGGTGATTTTAGAATCTTAGAAATAATTATTTACTTAATTATTACGGTAGATAATTTTAATCATAGTTGAGTTTTGAAGTACAAGACGGCTAGGAATCATGGCACGGATAGTGCAGTAGCGTGCTTTGACTAGTGTTTAGCCATGGTAGGGGAATACAAAGCCATATGAGTGTCCTAACTAGGAAAACCAGATTAAGTTACGACTTAACCCCCACCGATGAATTATTTATTTACTAATTAAATATATTGATTTTAGATGACCCGATTGTACCAACTTAGCCCGAACTGGGCCCGAACCGAATTCAAGCCTTTGCAGGTATGTAGTGAGACCAACGACGACCATGTAGGCATATTTTATGTGTGTACAAAATTTCCTAAATTATTTTAGGTATTGATGTGCATTTTTAACTATTTGAATGTTTGTACAAAAATTGGTATTTTTATTATTAAATATTATTTTACAATATTTTATACAATTTTTTGGACCCGGATAAGGGTGAGTAGTATGGATTCACCAAACCACCAGTTAAGTATTATTTTATTATTTTTATGGTGATTGAATAAATATATTTATTACCATTAGATATTATGATTATTTGTTAATTGAGTATTTATTTATAGATGAGGTGTATATATAAATGAATGTGTGTATATATAGATATATGTATATAAATATATGTATATGTGTGCATGTATAAATAAATATACGTGTATATGGATGTGTAGATATATAAATATATATGTGTATGGATATATATAAATATATAAATATTTTACATGAGAGTATGTGTATGTATATATAAAATATATATATTATATAGTTGTGTGCATGTATATATATATAAATAGATAATATTAAGATTTGTATTTTTCTACTAAAAATATTTATTTAGATATTTTTGGAGAATTATTATATAAGTAATTATATGAGTATAAATATATGCACACACACACACACACACACACACACACACACACACACACACACACACATATATATATATATATATATATATATATATATATATATATAATTGTGTAACAAAAAAAGGAAATGGAAAAGAATACAAAACAACTGAGCCCAGGGCATCCAGGCCCATTCCAGCCCATGCAACTCACAGCCCACAGTGGGACAAACATCCCCCAGCCCGACCCCCTATCAAACCCAGCAGCAGCAGTAGCAATTAAGTCAAACAAAAACCCAAACCCGAACCCAGCTAATGCAACATAGCCCTACAGCTCTTCCTCAGCCGGGATATAAATCCATATATATATAGAGCCGAAACAGGGAAGCGGGTGCTCTCGACGAACCAAACCCAAAAGTAAACCCTAGCCGACCAGGCCGCCACCACCCTGGCGACCCACTGGCGCCACTCCACATGGCCAACGACCGGCCACGGGTCGCCGGACGGTGGCCAAGGAGGCCGCGCGCGCAGGCGCCGGCGAGCTTCAACGGTTACAACAGCCGCAGAGGTATACTTATAACCCATATTTCTTATCCTGTATTCAACCAATTTCGAATTTGTAAATTCCTACGTGTAGACCATATGACCCTCTAGGAGTCCCCATAAATAGAATTCGACGGAGACGAGCCATCGATCCAGAAGATCGATGCAAAGATCGAAGGAAAACTGCTCTAATGAACAGTTTAGAAACTGTCAAGTACGCATGTTTAGCACCACTTCGCGATCAACGTGTCATGGATATAAAAATTATGATTGAACAAATCCTGTAGGCAACCTATAGGCCTTTAAAATCCTTTTTGTAGAAATATATTTCACAGACCGTATGCCGAGAAATGGGATCCCGAAAACGGTCAAAAATCTGTTTTAAAAACCTGAAAAACCTCTGATACGACGTGCGTCCCGCCAATCCGGGCAATGTGGTCGCGAATCGAGAGCATCGAAAGCTGCATAACGGCTTCGTGGTCGTGTGGGCTTTGACGAAATTCAAATTGGTCGCGTGTGTGCGACGAATTTGATACGTATCCGTCGAAATTCACCGTATCGTCCCTTTGCAAATTCTTTAATTACTTTGTGCACGTTCGTCAGATCGAGACAAAACTTGCGCCAACAGGACCGTATCATTTTTCTGGTCCTGTATGCCAAGTTTGGTCCAATTCTGAGATAGTTGAATCGTACGTCGTTTTGCGGGCCCCACGGTCCGACTCACCGTGTGATTTTGTGCACGGCCCGCCGGAATCCAATTTTGGACATACGGTTGGGTTCGTATTGGTAAATCAGATCCGTAGACATGTAGTTTGATAACTTTAGAGACCTTTGACTCTGGCACGTTTTTCGATACAAAGCGGGTCCAACGGCGGATATCGTTTTTGCCCAAAATTATCGTTTTGCTCCTGTGTTCAGAATTTGACTTAAGGACAGGCAATCCTATTTAATTTGATTATTCTAAGAACATTGGTAACGTTTATTTCAGCTTTCGGAGACAGTTGTGATGACTTGGACTTTCTGACTTATTGATTGGCGATACATTGTTGGTTCTTCGTTCAACCCCAGGCAAGTATACCTTGCCAACTTGTGCAGTATAATTTATATGCATGTTCATCATCTCCTTGCGGTTCTTTTCCTTACATTCATGATTGCTTTATTCCATGTCTAGTACACTCGTCTTGTTATAGTTTTACTTTACATGTTTCTAGTTGCCTGCACATTCTCGTTCCTTTCTGTTATAATATTTCTATCGGTTACACTGTGTTAGTCTCATATGTATTCCTTGATAGAGTCGTCTAGTCCTACACCATGATTCCCTCGACTTGATTATAACTTGACTTGACATGACTTGAGTAGGACTTGACTTTGACATTCTATAGATTGTGAGTACTTACCTTGACTACGGTCAATGGGATTTTATACTAGGATTGGCTACTGTCTTGGTCGTGAGTACTTGCCTTCACTGCGATTGAGACACTATAGATTGTGAGTACTTGCCTTGACTGCAGTCTATAGCTTTGACCGATTAGCCATTTCTAGTATGGCATGCCAGTGTCTTAGGATCGATCCTTGTGTTTAGATCTTGCGTCTTGGTTCATTTTGTCTCATTGGATGTCCTTGGTTGTCCCTTGCTTCTTTGTATATTTGTACTGTTACATGTTGGCTTGTATATTATGTATCTTGCTAGTACTCTGAGGACCTGATGATCTCTTCAGGTTTAGCGACTGCGTGGAGTTAGTTAGCAGAGCGGGATGGTAGAGGATTGCGATGTATAATACAGGTATTTGCTTATGATATTTCTTTATTATTATTTCGTGCCTTATATTCAGTACCATGATATATTATGCTTACTTTTTTGGACTCATATCATTCTTGGAGTCTAATCGAACAATATGCTAATGGGCTGCAAACCATGACCCATACTTGTTCATTCTTGATTATATGATTCATGTGAATTGAGATATAGTTTAGATTAGACATGATACCCTGACCTTGACAGCTTATACGTACTCGAGTCGGGCAGGAGTCTGCTCGATACGTAGCTGGCTTGCTCACGAGCTCGCGTCCGAAAAATGGGTACGGGTCGTGACAAGTTTTTGTGGTGACCCATACAGGTCAGAGCATATCGTATCGATTACGTAACTGTACTGGTACGAGCCTGCGCATACGACTAAACCTTAGGAATCTGAATCCACTCTGCCTTGAAAATTCTCTTAGAAATTCTCTGCATCCTTGAAAATTCCATATTTGCTCTCGATAATACTTCTTTGATTTTCGTACCGTTGATTCTCGTCCCTTCCTATTTCGGAGTGACGAACAATCGTGCTGTCTAGAATTCATAAAAAATCCTTAAATTATAGTATATATTGCTTGACTATTGAATATTGGTTGTTTATAGATATGAGGATTATAGTTGCCATATGCCTCGGGTAGAATTGTTCAACTAGTTAGAAGATTATAAGATTTTATTGACCGTATTTTGGGGAGTAGTGTGACCAAAGGTGGGTAGAAGTCCTCAATTATTCGGAGATGTAAAATGGCTAAAGAAGGTTATAAAATATTTTTGGAGAAATTAAATTTGAGGAGATTAAGGTGATAGTAGAATTTGATTTTCAAGGAATAATTATGAATTAGAATTTCGAGGACGAAATTATTTTTAAGGTGGGTAGATTTGTAGCTTCCCTTCCCGGAAATTTTTTTTTCAAATTATTTTATTATTTAATTCATTTAAATGGTGATTTTAGAATCTTAGAAATAATTATTTACTTAATTATTACGGTAGATGATCTTAATCATGGTTAAGTTTTGAAGTACAAGACGACTAGGAATCATGGCACGGATAGTGCAGTAGCGTGCTTTGACTAGTGTTTAGCCATGGTAGGGGAATGCAAAGCCATATGAGTATCCTAACTAGAAAAACCAGATTAAGTTGCGACTTAACCTCCACCGATGAACTATTTATTTATTAATTAAATATATTGATTTTAGATGACCCGATTGTACCAACTTAGCCCGAACTGGGCCCGAACCGAATCCAAGCCTTTGTAGGTATGTAGTGAGACCAAGGACGACCATGTAGGCATATTTTATGTGTGTACAAAATTTCCTAAATTATTTTAGGTATTGATGTGCATTTTTAACTATTTGAATGTTTGTACAAAATTTGGTATTTTATTATTAAATATTGTTTTACAATATTTTGTACAATTTTCTGGACCCGGATAAGGGTGAGTAGTATGGATTCACCAAACCACCAGTTAAGTATTATTTTATTATTTTTATGGTGATTGAATAAATATATTTATTACCATTAGATATTATGATTATTAGTTAATTGAGTATTTATTTATAGATGAGGTGTATATATAAATGGATGTGTGTATATATAGATATATGTATATAAATATATGTATATGTGTGCATGTATAAATAAATATACGTGTATATGGATGTGTAGATATATAAATATATATGTGTATGGATATATATAAATATATAAATATTTTATATGAGAGTATGTGTATGTATATATAAAATATATATTATATAGTTGTGTGCGTGTATATATATATATAAATAGATAATATTGAGATTTGTATTTTTCTACTAAAAATATTTATTTAGATATTTTTGGAGAATTATTATATAAGTAATTATATGAGTATAAATATATACATGTATATATACATGTATATATATATATATATATATATATATATATATATATATATATATATATATATATATATATATATATATATATATAATTGTATAACAAAAAAAGGAAATGGAAAAGAATACAAAACCACTGAGCCAAGGCCATCCAGGCCCATTCCAGCCCATGCAACTCACAGCCCACAGTGGGACAAACATCCCCCAGCCCGACCCCCTATCAAACCCAGCAGCAGCAGTAGCAATTAAGTCCAACAAAAACCCAAACCCGAACCCAGCTAATGCAACAGAGCCCTACAGCTCTTCCTCAGCCGGGATATAAATCCATCTATATTTAGAGAGAGCCGAAACAGGGGAGCGGGAGCTCTCGACGAACCAAAACCTAAAGCAAACCCTAGCCGACCAGGCCGCCACCACCCTGGCGACCCACTGGCGCCACCCTACGTGGACAACGGCCGGCCACGAGTCGTCGGACGGCGGCCAAGGAGGCCGCGCGCGCGCAGGCGCCGGCGAGCATCAACGGTTACAACAGCCGCAGAGGTATACTTCTAACCCATATTTCTCATCCTGTATTCAACCAATTTCAAATTTGTAAATTCCTACGTATAGCCCATATGACCCTCTAGGAGTCCCCATAAATAGAATCCGACGGGGACGAGTCATCGATCCAGAAGATCAATGCAAAGATCGAAGGAAAACTGCTCTAATGAACAGTTTAGAAACTGTCAAGTACGCATGTTTAGCACCACTTCGCGATCAACGTGTCATAGATATAAAAATTATGATTGAAAAAATCATATAGACAACCCATAGGCCTTTAAAATCTTTTTTATAGAAATATATTTCACAGACCGTATGCCGAGAAATCAGATCCCGAAAACGGTTAAAAATCTGTTTTAAAAACTTGAAAAACCTCCGATACGACGTGCGTCCCGTCAATCCGGGCGACGTGGTCACGAACCGAGAGTATCGAAACCTGCGTATTGGCTTCGTGGTCGTGTGGGCTTTGACGGAATTCAAATTGGTCGCGTGTGCGCGACGAATTTGACGCGTATCCGTCAAAATTTACCGTATCGGCCCCTTTGCAAATTCCCTAATTACTTTGTGCATGTTTGTCAGATCAAGACGAAACTTGCGCCAACGGGACCGTATCGTTTTTCTGGTCCTGTATGCCAAGTTTGGTCCAATTCTGAGACAGTTGAATCGTACGTCGTTTTGCGGGCCCCACGGTCCGACTCAACGTGTGATTTTGTGCACGGCCCGCCGGAATCTAACTTTGGACATATGGTTGGGTTCGTACCGAAAAACTAGATCTGTAGACATGTAGTTTGACAACTTTAGAGACCTTTGACTCTGGCACATTTTTCGGTGCAAAGCGGGTCCAACGGCGGACATCGTTTTTGCCCGAAATTACCGCTTTTCCCCTGTGTTCAGAATTTGACTTAAGGATAGGCAATCCTTGCTAATTTGACTATTCTGAGAACATTGGTAACGTTTATTTCAGCTTTCGGAGACAGTTGTGATGACTTGGAATTCTGACTTATTGATTGGCGATACATTGTTGGTTCTTCGTGCAACCCTAGGCAAGTATACCTTGCCAACTTGTATAGTATAATTTATATGCATGTTCATTATCTCGCTGCGGTTCTTTTTCTTACATTCGTGATTACTTTATTCTATGTCTAGTACACTCGTCTTGTTATAGTTTTACTTTACATATTTCTAGTTGCCTGCACATTCTCGTTCCTTTCTGTTATGATATTTCTATCGGTTACACTGTGTTAGTCTCATATGTATTCCTTGATAGAGTCGTCTAGTCCTATACTACGATTCTCTCGACTTGATTATAACTTGACTTGACTTGACATGACTTGAGTAGGACTTGACTTTGACATTCTATAGATTGTGAGTACTTACCTTGACTACGGTCTATGGGATTTTATACTAGGATTGGCTACTGTCTTGGTCGTGAGTACTTGCCTTGACTGCGATTGAGACACTATAGATTGTGAGTACTTGCCTTGACTGCAGTCTATAGCTTTGACCTATTAGCCCTTTCTAGTATGGCATGCCAGTGTCTTAGGATCCTTGTGTTTAGATCTTGCGTCTTGGTTCATTTTGTCTCATTGGATGTCCTTGGTTGTCCCTTGCTTCTTTGTATATTTGTACTGTTACATGTTGGCTTGTATATTATGTATCTTGCTAGTCCTCTGAGTGTAGTGCCCCGTCCCGCTCAGTCAATCGGAGGAATCGAAACGCTGACCGCGTTCGGACTTAGCCTTGCAACGGCTACTCGGAGACATCATTCGGTCAAGGCGACCGCTCGCTCAGGTGGGATAGTTTCGGTGAACTTGCCTCATCTTTGCTTTCACATAATAAAACGCATGTTTTCAACTTGCACAATAGGCTTGATAATAAAAGAGACAAATCCACATAGCTAAGGGAATAATCCCGACGGGTCGAAATGAGTTAGAACATGGAAAACGTCCCACGGTCGGCTTAGAGTTGGTGCACGGCGTGCTTTGAAAATGACACTCGGTCCTTCGTCCCGTGGCTTGGGAGAAGGAAAGTTGGTCTTCGACACAAAGTTATGAAATAGCCTAAGTAATAGGCGTCGCCTGCGTGAATGCTTGTTAGAGCATGCACGGTCCCGTCGAATTATCCCGACACTTGAGTTGGCCTAAGTCATAGGCGTTGCCCGCATAAATGCTCCACAAAGCATGCACGTTTCCATAATACAAGGCTTGGCATAGCCTTTGCTCGTCCCTTGAGTCAAGTTATAGGCTCGATTAAGTTAGGCAAAGTTACGCCGATCGACCTAAGTCATTTCTAGTGCTGTCCCGCTTTTTCTGCGGTTGTCAAGTTAAATAGTCCTGCGATCCCAAGGCCCGTCATATGAAGTATGACTTGTGCGATAGCGTCGCGTAGATCGGAAGTCGGTTTGAGACACGATGGCACGGTCCTAGAGTTTTAAGGCATGGGCCACGGTTGATTCATTTGTTTTGGAAATATGTCTAAACAGTTGTTCTTGAGTTGAGTGAAATGATAGGGCAAGAAAGAAAGAAAGAAGAATGCTCACGACTGGGTCGTTGAGGCAAGAAAGAAGAACGCTCGCGACTACGGGTCGTCGAGGCAAGATCTCAGATGTGAGAAGTATGGAATTTAGCCCTGAAAGAGATGGTAACACTAGAGGGACAATGACTGTGTGAGACGTCAGTTGAGTCGAGTCTTGCATGGTAATGGACAACTTGTCGACATGGTAGAGTTTCCCCGCACGGCAACCTGTGGCGCCACGGGACCGTTGCGGGCACAAAGGGAAACAAATATGGCTCTGGGAGCCAAATAGCTGCGCCTGGGGCAAAGTATTCGGTGGACGCTCATTAAGGCTAGCTACCCGAAGAGGTCCATCCTATACTCAGCTAAAAAGTAGTCCACCATGGCTCTGGGAGTCAGTGACCAAATCATATAGATGAGTCGGCATGGCGGCAATCCGCGTGAGTGCCTTTGGATTGAGTTGAGTTGCTGAATGTGTGTGTACAAGTTAGAGTACAAATGTTTGGGCTTAAGAATGGCTACAACATAGGCAACGTGCTTCGGCACGAGATGTGGCATCGAGTTTAAGTTGTCGGCATATAAGTTGCATAAGATGGTTGAGTTGGTTGAGTTTATGTCGAAAAACCGCCGTAAGGCAAAGTTGGTCGAGTGACACTAGATTCACAAGTCTTGATTGGGTCGGTTGGTTATCAAAGTATCACGGGCCGCGAAGCGGCGATATGGTTAAGTTCTAGTGAGTTGCGAGGCACGACCTCAATATGGATTTCGTAGCATGGTCACATAGAAAAGGAGTCCATCGTGTAGCTGCGTCTCTAATTTTGGCCGTAAGGCAAACACGACTTGATAGGTTAACGTTGTTGGCACGAGAAGTAGTCGAGAGACAAAGTATGAGTTAACGTTGACATTGCAAGCACGAGATGGTTCTGATACACAAGTTGCGCTAAGGCGTCGGTCCTAAAACTGATCCTAAGGCAAGAGTAGAAAGACAATCAAAAAGGGGACTATGTTGCACAAAGTAAAGTAAACGTGTTAGTTTTGTGTGGGTGGGCGAGGAGCTCATTCAACCAGTACAGTTGAGTACTGACACCCACATAGTTTACATGTGCAGGCACAGGTAGAAGCTCATAGCGCGGGGCTCGCTTGGATGCATCGAGGCATGGAGTTCCTTGGCGACTCGAAGCGTGCAGCCACATTAAGTAAAGACTTATACAGGACATAATGTATGGACATCGCCTTCCGAAGCTTTCGCTGGATCAAGACTTGTAATTGAGAGATGAGAGAGAGCTGAGTGAACTTGTAAAATGTGAGAAGAGTGAGCTTGAGTGATTGTAATCTTGGCCTTGCGCCCCCAATGTAATCGTTGTTTCAATATCAATAAAGAGCTTCTTTGAATGACTTGTATTTTGTTCTAAATGCCGCTGCTATTATTTCAATGTCTCTGCTCGGGACTTCTGTGCGACGACCCCGTCGCAGCCGCTGAAATCGGCCGTTATGGAACCCGCCTTACACGAGCGCAATCTAGGCTCGTGCGGTATCACGCCTTAGCGAGGACGATCCCTCCTACGGGAACGGGGCGTGACACTGAGGACCTGATGATCTCTTCAGGTTTAGCGACTGTGTGGAGTTAGTTAGCAGAGCGGGATGGTAGAGGATTGCGATATATGATACAGGTATCTGCTTGTGATATTTCTTTATTATCATTTCGTGCCATATATTCAGTACCATGATATATTCTGCTTACTTTATTGGACACATATCATTCTTGGTGTCTAATCGAACAATATGCTAATGGGCTGCAGACCATGACCCATACTTGTTCATTCTTGATTATATGATTCATGTGAATTGAGATATAATTTAGATTAGACATGATACCCATGACCTTGGCAGCTTATACGTACTCGAGTCGGACTGGAGTCCGCTCGATACGTAGCTGGTTTGCTCACGAGCTCGCGTCCGAAAAGCGGGTGCGGGTCGTAACAAGTTTTTGTGGTGACCCATACAGGTCAGAGCATATCGTACCGATTATGTAACTGTACTGGTACGAGCCTGCGTATACGACTAAACCTTAGGAATCTCAATCCACTCTGACTTGAAAATTCTCTTAGAAATTCTCTGCGTCCTTGAAAATTCCATATTTACGCTCGATAATACTTCCATGCTTTTCGTGCCGTTGATTCTCGTCCCTTCCTATTTCGGAGTGACGAACAATCGTGCTGTCTAGAATTCATAAGAAATCCTTAAATTATAGTATATATTGCTTAACTATTGAATATTAGTTGTTTATAGATGTAAGGATTATAGTTGCCATATGCCTAGATATGTAGAATTGTTAGCAACTAGTTAGAAGATTATAAGATTTTATTGACCGTGTTTTGGGGAGTAGTGTGACCAAAGGTGGGTAGAAGTCCTCAATTATTCGAAGATATAAAATGGCTAAAGAAGGTTATAAAATATTTTTGGAGAAATTAAATTTGAGAAGATTAAGGTGATAGTAGAATTTGGTTTTCAAGGAATAATTATGAATTAGAATTTCGAGGACGAAATTATTTTTAAGGTGGGTAGATTTATAGCTTCCCTTCTCGGAATTTTTTTTCAAATTATTTTACTATTTAATTTATTTAAATGGTGATTTTAGAATCTTAGAAATAATTATTTACTTAATTATTACGGTAGATGATTTTAATCATGGTTGAGTTTTGAAGTACAAGACGGCTAGGAATTATGGCACAGATAGTGCAGTAGCGTGCTTTGACTAGTGTTTAGCCATGGTAGGGGAATGCAAAGCCATATGAGTGTCCTAACTAGGAAAACCAGATTAAGTTGCGACTTAACCCCCACCGATGAACTATTTATTTATTAATTAAATATATTGATTTTAGATGACCCGATTGTACCAACTTAGCCCGAACTGGGCTCGAATCGAATCCAAGCCTTTGTAGGTATGTAGTGAGACCAAGGACGACCATGTAGGCATATTTTATGTGTACAAAATTTCCTAAATTATTTTAGGTATTGATGTGCATTTTTAACTATTTGAATGTTTGTACAAAATTTGGCATTTTTATTATTAAATATTGTTTTACAATATTTTGTACAATTTTCTGGACCCGGATAAGGGTGAGTAGTATGGATTCACCAAACCACTAGTTAAGTATTATTTTATTATTTTTATGGTGATTGAATAAATATATTTATTACCATTAGATATTATGATTATTAGTTAATTGAGTATTTATTTATAGATGAGGTGTATATATAAATGGATGTGTGTATATATAGATATGTATATAAATATATGTATATGTGTGCATGTATAAATAAATATACGTGTATATGGATGTGTAGATATATAAATATATATGTGTATGGATATATATAAATATATAAATATTTTACATGAGAGTATGTGTATGTATATATAAAATATATATATTATATAGTTGTGTGCGTGTATATATATTTAAATAGATAATATTGTGATTTGTATTTTTCTACTAAAATATTTATTTAGATATTTTTGGAGAATTATTATATAAGTAATTATATGATTATAAATATATACATGTATATATATATAATTGTATAACAAAAAAAGAGAATGGAAAAGAATACAAAACATCTGAGCCCAGGCCATCCAGGCCTATTCCAGCCCATGCAACTCACAGCCCACAGTGGGACAAACATCCCCCAGCCCGACCCCCTATCAAACCCAGCAGCAGCAGTAGCAATTAAGTCCAACAAAAACCCAAACCCGAACCCAGCCAATGCAACAGAGCCCTACAGCTCTTCCTCAGCCGGGATATAAACCCACATTTATATAGAGAGCCGAAACAGGGGAGCGGGAGCTCTCGACGAACCAAACCCTAAAGCAAACCCTAGCCGACCAGGCCGCCACCACCCTGGCGACCCACTGGCGCCACCCCACGTGGCCAACGGCCGGCCACGAGTCTCCGGACGGCGGCCAATGAGGCCGGGCGCGCAGGCGCCAGCGAGCATCAATGGTTACAACAGCCGCAGAGGTATACTTCTAACCCATATTTCTCATCCTGTATTCAACCAATTTTGAATTTGTAAATTCTTACGTGTAGCCCATATGACCCTCTAGGAGTCCCCATAAATAGAATCCGACGGGGACGAGCCATCGATCCAGAAGATCGATGCAAAGATCGAAGGAAAACTGCTCTAATCAACAGTTTAGAAACTGTCAAGTACGCATGTTTAGCACCACTTCGCGATCAACGTGTCGTGGATATAAAAATTATGATTGAACAAATCCTGTTGACAACCCATAGGCCTTTAAAATCCTTTTTGTAGAAATATATTTCATAGACCGTATGTCGAGAAATCGGATCCCGAAAACGGTCAAAAATCTGTTTTAAAAACTTGAAAAACCTCCGATACGACGTGCGTCCCGCCAATCCAGGCGACGTGGTCGCAAATCGAGAGCATCGAAAGCTGCATAACGGCTTCATGGTCGTGTGGGCTTTGACGGAATTCTCGCGTGTGCGCGACGAATTTGATACGTATCCGTCAAAATTCACCGTATCGGCCCCTTTGCAAATTCTCCAATTACTTTATGTATGTTCGTCAGATCAAGACGAAACTTGCGCCAAGAGGACCGTATCATTTTTCTGGTCATGTATGCCAAGTTTGGTCCAATTCTAAGACAGTTGAGTCGTACGTCGTTTTGCGGGCCCCACGGTCCGACTCAACGTGTGATTTTGTGCACGGCCCGCCGAAATCTAACTTTGGACATACGGTTGGGTTCGTATCGGAAAACCGGATCCGTAGAAATATAGTTTGACAACTTTGGAGACCTTTGACTCTGGCACATTTTTCAGTACAAAGCGCGTCCAACGACGGACATCGTTTTTGACCAAAATTATCGTTTTTCCCCTGTGTTCAGAATTTGACTTAAGGACAGACAATCCTAGCTAATTTGACTATTCTGAGAACATTGGTAACGTTTATTTCAGCTTTCGGAGATAGTTGTGATGACTTGGACTTTCTGACTTATTGATTGGCGATACATTGTTGGTTCTTCGTACAACCCCAGACAAGTATACCTTGCCAACTTGTACAGTATAATTTATATGCGTGTTCATCATCTCGCTGCGGTTCTTTTCCTTACATTCGTGATTGCTTTATTCAATGTCTAGTACACTCGTCTTGTTATAGTTTTACTTTACATGTTTTTAGTTGCCTGCACATTCTCGTTCCTTTCTGTTATGATATTTCTATCGGTTACACTGTGTAAGTCTCATATGTATGCCTTGATAGAGTCGTCTAGTCCTACACCACGATTCCCTCGACTTGATTATAACTTGACTTGACTTGACATGACTTGAGTAGGACTTGACTTTGACATTCTATAGATTGTGAGTACTTACCTTGACTACGGTCTATAGGATTTTATACTAGGATTGGCTACTATCTTGGTCGTGAGTACTTGCCTTGACTGCGATTGAGACACTATAGATTGTGATTACTTGCCTTGACTGCAGTCTATAGCTTTGACCTATTAGCCATTTCTAGTATGGCATGCCAGTGTCTTAGGATCCTTGTGTTTAGATCTAGCATCTTGGTTCATTTTGTCTCATTGGATGTCCTTGGTTGTCCCTTGCTTCTTTGTATATTTGTACTGTTACATGTTGGCTTGTATATTATGTATATTGCTAGTCCTTTGAGGACCTGATGATCTCTTCAAGTTTAGCGACTGCGTGGAGTTAGTTAGCAGAGCGGGATGGTAGAGGATTGCGATGTATGATACAGGTATTTGCTTGTGATATTTCTTTATTATCATTTTGTGCCTTATATTCAGTACCATGATATATTCTGCTTAATTTATTGGACTCATATCATTCTTGGAGTCTAATCGAACAATATGCTAATGGGCTGCAGACCATGACCCATACTTGTTCATTCTTGATTATATGATTCATGTGGATTGAGATATAGTTTAGATTAGACATGATACCCGTGACCTTGACAGCTTATACGTACTCGAGTCGGGCTGGAGTCTGCTCGATACGTAGCTGGCTTGCTCACGAGCTCGCATCCGAAAAATGGGTGCGGGTCGTGACACAGCATAATATTGTCCTGGATGTTTCTCCCATGGACAAACCCACTTTACTCCTCAAAGATGATCTTGGGGAGGATACCTGTCATTCTGGTTGTGATGATCTTGGAGATGATCTTGTTGGTGAAAGTGCATAGACTGATGGGTCAAAAGTCGCGACAGGACTCCGGGTTTTCTTTTTTCGGGATAAGGATCAGGTTGGCGCTAGAAATAGCTTTGGGTATGTAGCTCCTTCGAAGAATCACTACACCAAAACAGTCATTTCCCAACGACTATAAGCGTTAGGAAAATTATTCCTAACGGTTTTTTACCGTTAGAAGTACGGTGTTGGGAATTTTTACTAACGGTAATAACCGTTAGTAAATTTCGTTTACTAACGATAAAAAACCGTTGGCAATTTTTGTTTACTAACGGTAGAAAACCGTTAGTAAATTTAGTTTACCAACGGTGAAAAACCGTTGGTACATTTAGTTTGCTAACGGTGAGTACCCGTTGGGACATTAAAATTTCTCACGGATAATAACTGTTGGAAAACGAAAAGTTCTAACGATAAAAAACCGTTGGTAAATTCACTTTCCTAATGGTAACAAACCGTTGGAATAATAAATTTAGTAATAACTATAAACGTTGGTATAATAATGCCATAACCTGTACTTGAAGTTCCAGATTACCAACATTAATATTATATATCATCAAATATGTAAACATTTCAATAGAGTTCAACCATATTCTAAATAATGCCATAATCTGTAAGTAAACATTTCAATAGAGTTCAACCATATTCAAAATAATGTCATATATTATAACCTGTAAGTAAACATTCCAGATTACCAACACCATATTCAACCATATTATAGATCATCAAATTGTAATGCCATAACCTTTAAGTAAACATTCAAGATTACCAACAATATTCTAAATAACATAAAGTTCAATAGAGTTGTTACTGTAAGTGTCAAAAGTAAAAAAAAATTACATATATCGTACGCGATACTTTGGCCAAATCACAAAACCTCCGTCAGCTATATCACAAAGTTTGTAGTTGCCATTCTGTGGACCATCAAAAATTAGTGCATCCGGATCTATTACCTCTGTCACCCAAACAACCACCTCTACATCTTGTAGCACCTCCCTATGATGACAAATGGCGCGTATTGCAAGATATCCCTTAGCCACCTCCTCTATCAAATTTTGTGAAAGTAAGATCACATTTTTCTTTCCTTTGGAAGATGATCCAACATTGTTGTTTGGGACGGCAGGGCTAGCGACATTGTTATCATGGGTATTGGGACCAACTGGAGTCTTCTCTGTGTTGGAGGCAACTTCAGTCCTTGGTGTCCCATTGCCTTCAAATTGATTTGGTTGCACATTCATATTTTGTTGCATACTCAGAAATGCAGAAGCCATCGAATTAATCTTGGCCATAGCGTCATTCATTTGGTTTTGTAATTCCATTTTCCACGTACGAAGGTCTTCAATGTCTCTTTGACCGGTTATTGCTTTTGTAGCTTGTATCATTTTCACTTGCTTTGCAGAAGAGGTAGAGCTGATTGCACGGCAATAACTCTTCTTTTTCTCTGACCCATAAACTTCAGTAATAGGATCACTTTCAAAGTCTTTTAAGCTTGTGATACCATCGGTACCATTAAGACTTGCTTGTAATTTTTGCCTCTCTTCTGCCGCTTCAATTTGAGCCTGTATTTCCATGATAACAAACTAAAATTCAGTCCAAATTATCTAATACAAGCTAAACAACATGAATGGCATCCAATTCATATTGGCAGAAAATTATCTAATACAAGCTAAAAATTTATAAACATTTATTTCCACCCATAACACTTTATATATTATACATATATA
This sequence comes from Iris pallida, assembly GCA_029216955.1. NCBI lineage: Eukaryota > Viridiplantae > Streptophyta > Magnoliopsida > Asparagales > Iridaceae > Iris > Iris pallida. The sequence goes on along the minus strand of JANAVB010003398.1, from coordinate 10,991,547 downwards.
ATGACATATCAAACAACAGCAATAGGCTCAGTGTTGCAGTGATACATTTGAGTGTCAGTCAACTATCTATTCAGTCAACTATCAATTCATACGACACTGCACTTGTGTTGCAGTGATACATTTGAATACACTATCTATTCAGTCGACATATATAATGACATTATCAAACAACAGCAATAGGCTCAGTGTTGCAGTGATACATTTGAGTGTCAGTCAACTATCTATTCAAACAACAGCTCACCAACACCCAAAACATGAATATTGCACGAAAACATGATTGAAGAGAGTACCATCATACTAACAAATAAAGCACAGGATTATAACAAAATCTGCAACTCCTAAGCTAACAATAAAACGAGCGCTTCAGTTATAAAAATATGGCAGGTTCAGTTATAAAATTTTTTCTCTTGTTATAAATGTTTATAACAAAATCTGCAACTCCTAAGCTAACAATAGCGCTTCAGTTATTAGCAGCTTGCTCAAAGCTACCCAATAAATCTCCAGCCTGGTAGTCAACAAGAGAAAAAGAAAAGATAAACTACCTCTAGTAGAGCATGACTTGTCTATTATAAATTCCTTAATATATGAACAGAAATCAATATAGGCCAGGCAAATTGAGTATAAATGACTACCACCAGCGATATAAAAGAAAGCTACTACACAAACATGCTTCTCCCATACTAAAAATATGATGGAAACCTCGTATGAATACACTACACCAACATTTATTTCCAGATCTTGTATGTTCAGTCAACTATCTATTCATTTGAGATGTCAGCCTAATGTCAGAGAAGGATTTAACTTCATGATCACTCCACAGATTTGAGATGTTCAGTCAACTATCTATTCATTTCAGATATCCATGTCCACCAGGTTATACTAGATTTACCTGGTGCAACAATCAGTCTGGATTAAGCGTGACTTGGGAAAGACTGGACCGTGTTCTCTGCACTCCAGGTTGGCTAAACCTATACCCAAAAGTATTGCTCCTTCTTTTTATCACTATACTCGATGTCTACAAACTTCTCCCACTATATTTTATCAATATCATTAGGACGGTTATCAAGGGCAATACGTTTGGGTATATGTTGTCCATTAATTTTAAGATATTTCGCGCGCATGGTGGACTTCACTGTTCTAAAATACTGCAAATTTTTTTTCCAATATAGTTCGAGCAACCTTGGGGCTGACGTTCATCTCAAACTCTTTCTGTCACAACAACACAACAAAATTACATAATTAGAGTCCAAAATATAAAAACAAATTCAAATGTATATAATCAAATTGAAAATGTAAAGTACCATGAGCTCATTCCATAGATTATCCTTGTAGAAGTCATCTACTTGCCTCCAATCTTCATACCCAATTGGGATTTGAACACGAATTAGGGCACCACAACGAGAAGTCCATTTGGCTGCATCTCTACCCTTAGCACCCTCTAAATCAACAACTATTGAGTATTTTTTTCCATTTGGTGGGGGTGGAGCATCCGGCTCTTGTGTGTTTTTTGTACCTACCGATGCACTTGAACTAGGATGGGATGACATTCCGTAATAAAACTGCATACATTAGAACATTTTGACATAATATAGAGGGGATTAACAAACTGTTGCAAAATGCATACAAAATGTTCTATTGTCTAAATCAACAAACTGTTGCAAAAAACAAAATGCATACAAAATGTTCATTTGAATCAACAAACTGTTGCAATTAACCCTGACTCAGTTATTTGAATTAGGAAGCAGGGTTTGAACTTAAGATCACCAGTTGTAGTCAATCTTTAGGCCTATGAGCTTTGAATCAATAAAATATTCATTTTGAATCACTCAGTTATTTGAATTAGGGAGCAGGGTTTGAACTGTTCATTTGAATCAACAAACTGTTCATTTTGAATCAACAAAATGTTCATTTGAATCAACAAAATGTTCAAAAAGTATAAAATTCAGGCATATGAGCTTTGTAAATCCCAGCCAAGTCAATCTTTAGGCCCAGTTGGCTTGAGAACTTAAGATCACCAGTTGCAGTGCTTAACCTCTCTAGGGTGATCATTTACATCAAGTCAAGACCATCCGTCAGCAGCTAAGAAGCATGGACACTCCGAAATACATTATAACATACCAAAATATATGGGTACCGTGTTCCTGTCATCATGTTAGTATCACGTGTCGCATTTGAGTCTATACAACAAAGTTAGCAGGGTTATCTTGAAAACCCTTCAATTACCTTGAAATAACTCAGTTGATGTACTACTACTCCATACCTGGTACAATTTAAGTAAATATCAACCAATATTCTTCGTAAAACATCAGTGAAACATTTCAAAAGTATATATATTGGTGTTGTATTCATGACATCGTATTTGTATCGTGTCAGTCACGTATTTGTGTCTGAGCAAAAAAATTACCCTGAAATAGTTCAGTTCGTGTCTGGTACAAAGTAAATATTAGCGAAACATTCAAAAAGTACTTAATATCAGGCATATGAGCTCTGTAAATCCCAGCCAAGTCAATCTTTAGGATATCCATTCCTTTATATGCTCTGTTCAGTACTGGAACAGTTGGCTTGAGAACTTAAGACCACCAGTTTCATTTTTCAGCCATGGTTCCCCAAAATATAATGCTTTCCATTAACCATTCCTTACTAATTGCATGCTCCTCTCTGCAGGGGCAATGGTGGCTCACTTGCCCCTCCTCCATCCATAGCACCGTGTTAGAGGGGCAGGCCATTTACAAACATCTTTGTGGGAAAGTGCTCTTCTTTCTGTCACTCTTTTGTGTATCTTTAGCTTTAAACATGTTTCTCTCGCTCTTTTGGACTCAACGGTATCATGATACAACATACATTTTCAAGCACTGCCAGTTTCTAATCATTTCCCGTAGCTGACAACTGCTTCATATTGGTTTCATGCAACTACATAGCCTTGGTCAAAAGATGACACTTGAAAACTTTCTGTAGAACGAGATTTTCGGGACGTTTTGGTTTCTGAGCGATTCAAACAATGTTGATTGAGTACTTTGTCAGATTACAGCAGGGAACTCTTCTTTAAGGCCATAACTTTTGATCCAGGAACCACTAGTGCGCCTATTGTAATATGTTACTGGGAAATGGCGTTTCTCTCTAACTTACATTTCAGACATCAATTTGATGACTCTAGTAAATGGCTTTAATCTATGGGTTCGTCAAATCAAATATATAAATTCAACATGAACAAAAGAAATCTATATATTTTCTATAGATATCAGTAGTGAGTAGACATGATCATATATTCTTCTAAGAGATTACTTTCTTATTGTATTATTCGGAGCAGTATTTGAACCATGATCATATATTCCCAATCCAATTATTTGAACCATCTTTAATGCTTTCAAATAGAAAGTAATCTATTTTAACAAACTGTTGCAAAAATGCATACAATAGTAAACCTACCGATGCACTTGAACTAGAATTGGGGATTCCTCCTGTGAACACATAGAGGGAATAGAGCTTAATAGGGAGCAGTATCAGTAATAGGGACTGAACATAACTGATAGCTAATGGTTTGAACTACTCCATACCTGGACTGCACCATCTGTGCAAACAGAACTGAACAACTTTACAATACGGCTACTGCAACTGTTAAGCTCGAGTCCCCCTATCTGAAAATTGATGTATGAAGGTTCCAAGGACTAAACTAAAAAGGGAAATGTGTCTGTTAATGGTTTGTGTGTTTGTGTGCAAGTATATGTGTTTTAGAACTGCATGGCTAGCAAAGAATTTGGAGTCGGTTCTGTCTATCCACGTTTATGAAAACTGGAAGTATACTCCAATGAATCCCTGTTTAGATATTGAATAATATCGGATCGGGACATGCCAAATCGTATTGGTATCGGCCGTATCAAATAAGTATCAGCCGCATTGAATCGGTACCAGCCGTTACTTCGGAATTAATGAATTATTGCGGTTAACAACCAAGAAAGCAGGGGTAATAGTTATGTATAAGCAATTAACCAAAATGGCTATACTTCCCAATCCAATTAACCCTGACTCAGTTATTTGAATTATATACAGGGTTTGAACTAGATAACATATATCTGATGTGTGCACAAGCTAATCTCCCCTAGGGATTTGGCACCGATGCAACAGTTGCATCTAACATTGTAAGCAATGTTTCAATGTGTGTGGGTCATTACTAGAAAAATACTATCCAATATAAATCAAGAGTTCGATTACAAGCATACACAATATTCCAGAAAAGTCTTGTACTCTATTCCAGCTGCTGCAAGTTTTCCAAATAGAAAGTAATCTATTTTAACATATGCTTTCAAATAGAAAGCAATCTATTTTAACATTGAGAAAAAAATAAGAGTACAGCTTGTAAAGTCTAACTGAGATTCAAATATAGTAGAGAAATATATGTATATATGCTTCAAATTCAGACAAGCAATCAGTAAAAGTTTGGCACATATGCTTCAGATGACCATCACTAGTTGATTGTCACAATCATCAATACCATTGTTTCAAATTCCAAAACAAAAAGGATATTACAAGCCATTGTTCTCAGAATGATACAATCATCGATACCATTGTTTTCTAAATTTAAATCTATTTGGGTTCAATACATTTTAATAGTGGTGCCAAGTTAGGTTGCTCTTTCAAAATGGATTGGAAGCTTGTTGGTATGTTGTAATCATCAATACCATCAGTCATACGCTTTGGAGAACGTCGAACTATAGACCAATCGGGATTTTGCGGATCTTTTATATAAAAAACTTGACTAGCTTCGGATGCAAGAATGGCCGGCTCATCATAATCCCCATCAGCACTCTTGAACTTCTTCAAATTCACAAGCAACAAGTTAGACTCTGGACAAATCTTACAACCATTGGTCTTGTCCGCGATATTCACCCAATCACAATAGAACACTACATGTTGAAATTCATAATAATCAACCTCTATAATCTCTTTGATAATACCATACCGAGTAATGTCATCATCCATAGGGTTCATATCTTTTGCACTTGCGACAAATATAGTGATTGCATCCATGCAAACACCGCTGTCTTGTGTCGAAAGTTTATCATCATAGTGTTGGGGAGAGAATACATAACCATTCACCCGATATTTCATATGAGTTTTGGCTTCCCATTTTGGCCCACTAACATACCACCACAACAATGAGTCCATGCATTTTTCTTCCAACAGCTGTTAATACAAGTCACTTAAATACGTTAATCAAAACTACAAAATATAATTAAAACTTTATTGAATTAAATGTTACACACCTTTTTGTGTAACCAATCAATAAATTCAGATTGTACTACCACTTCTGTCTTAGTGATAGCTCTTCTTTTACCACGAGGACCATCTTCCAAGGATGAGCGATACATACTACAAATTCAAAAACTATATTATATAAACAAAAAATTACACATTATGTAGTTTAAAAATATAAAAGAAAATCACACCTGTAATATTCATCTCGTTTTGGTATATTTATACTAAAGAGTACCCATCTCCGAATTTGTATACGTTGTACACCAGATAACTTGATAGTTTTACCCTCAAGAATGGAGCGTTCATACATATCATCACCATTCTCATCTAAGAAGAGTGCTTGACTAGAACTATGATTTCTATCACGCGGATTTGGCATATACTCCATAGCATATCTAACAGATTCTGAAACAAGATATGCCTCAGAAATAGACCCTTCCACATAACGTTTGTTGCTTGGTATGTTTTTGCACTCCTTCATAGCCCTTATATCAACATAAAACATTGACATGTTAAAAAAATTATAATTCTAATAAATAAACAAAGAAACAATAATATATAAGATGAATGTATCACCTTTCAAATGGATACATCCATATATATCTCGTAGGTCCGTAGAGAAGAGCTTGGTCAGCTAGGTGCACCATTAGGTGGATACTTATATCGAAGAAGTGAGATGAAAAATAATGTGCCAATACACATAATGCCTCGGCAATCATATCTTTGGAAGCTTGGACATGCTCTCGAACTAAGACCTTCGAGCACAATATGTTGAAGTACAAGCTTACTTGCAATATAGCTCGTTTCAACTCACGAAACTTCGGATATGCATGTTGAACCATAACTGGAAGCAAATATTGGATAATGACATGATAGTCATATGACTTCTTAATATGCAAACTGGGGGATTGAATACTTACAAGGCTGCCCAAATTAGTTGCAAGGCAAGACGGAAGCTTTACGTCTTTTAATACTTGACAAAATTGCATCTTCTGAGCCTTATCCAGTGCATATTTAGAAGATTGTTTTCCCTTGTCAAACATCAAGTTAATAAGATGTTCAGCCACATTCTTTTCAGTGTGCATCACATCAATGGTATGTCGTACTTTATGACTACTCCAATACTCTAAATCAAAAAGAATCGACTTTTTATACCACGCTGGTCTTCCTTCGTTGTTATCATCATATGCAGTACAATCTTCACTACCATCTACCTCAACTGCCATTCGCTTCTTGCAAGTAGCTTTCACTAATTTACCTGGTACATATTTGATACGATCAAGCCTCTCTAAAAGGAACGATCCTGTCAATCGTATGGGAGGTTCCTTGTGCTCTACATCCTTATACCATCCGTGTTTTACTTCCCTGTATGGGTGACCATCCTTCAAAAATCTCCTGTACTTTGTAAAAACATTCTTATTACCAATGCGCTCAGACTCTGTCTCAATAGCACAAATAGGACAGGCTTTGTAACCATGTGTCACACAACCAGATAAGTTACCAAATGCTGGAAAATCATGAATTCCCCACAATAACATTGCTCTCAAAGTGAAGAGTTCCCCCTTGTCCATATCAAATGCCGACACTCCTTTCGCCCAAAGTTGCTTCAACTCATCTACAAGAGGTTCTAAGTATACATCAATGTCCTGACTCGGTGCTTTCGGTCCAGGAATTAACAAACACATCATCTGGAACTGTGATTTCATGCATAACGAGGGAGGAAGGTTATAAGGAATCATATACACGGGCCAACAACTGTAACCACTAGATAGCACTCCATGTGGGTTGAATCCATCTGTAGCAATACCAAGCCAAACATTACGTCCCTCTCTAGCAAACTCTGGCCACTTGCTTTTTAGCGATCTCCATTCAGCTGAATCAATAGGATGACGCATAGATTGCCAAGAAGATTTTGCTTCCTTGTGCCATTGCATTTGGCGTGCTATCCATGGTATAGTATACAATCTAGTTAATCTTGGAATTAGAGGAAAGTGTCTCAAAACTTTTCTAGGTTGTTTTGTGACTTTATCTACTTTTCCAGACTTTGTCTCCTTAACTTTAAACCTGGGAGTTTGACAACGAGGGCATTCTATTGCATCTGCATATTCCTTCCAATATAACATGCAATCATTCTCACATGCATGAATGCAATTGGCCTTCATTCCCAAATCTTTTAGCATTTGTTTCATTGTAGGATACTTGTCAGGTAGTGTATTTCCCTTTGGAAGCCACCGTCTCAATCGCTTTAACAACTCGGTCACGCTATTTCCTGACCAATTGAACTCCTTCGTCAAGTTATGAAGCTCTATAATAGCACATAAAGTTGTAAGCCCATCTTCACAGGAAGGGTATAGTTTCTCATTTGCTTTTCTCTTATATTCATGATACTTACTACCATGGTCAGGATCGGGGACAAATACATTACCAGAAATATCACATGTCACATCATGATTCCCCTGACAACTAGTGTGTTCCATATTATGTACTCCATAAGCATCATCAACAAAGTTCCCGAGCGCACCCCCTGCATCACCGCTATGTTCTTCTTGGATTTGATCTTGGATCTGATCCTCTTCAATAACATGTGGTATAGAATCTGGCACTACGTTCACGTCATTCCTCTCTCCGTGAAAGCACCACTCATCATATGTTGGTTCCATACCATACATGACCAAGTGCTTTTCCACTGTTTCAAAAAGAAATCTTTTAGAATTTTTGCACTTCGTACAAGGGCATGGACATGTGCTAATCCCGGGTGGTGAGTGGTTCTCCACAAAGTTCATGAAATATCGAACACCTTCTAGGTATTCGACATTATTTCTGTGTGGATTTTTGATCCACTCTCTTGAACGTCTTGACATAATATAAAGGACGTAACCCTCTCAATTGTGAACCTAATAATCAAGCAAGATTAAGACAAATTAGATCATGAAGACAAGTAGATAATTATTTCCATTAAAAATTATTATAGGACTGTAATATGCCAATAACATTGCATTTAAGTTGTTCAGTAGTTTTGAATTTAACTAAATAACGATATGATTCTATTTGCCTATTGAAAATTATATGCCTATTAATGTATTTAACAAAATCTTGATCGATCCTTCAAAATCAACAAGTATGTATGTATTCAAAAGAAATTTGCACAAATAAAGTGGGCTCCAAATTAAAATATATTAAGTTTTATAAAGGCATGCCCAAATGTTAAGATTAGACCATGAGACGAGCTTCCTGGGATTAATCCAATGAAGCCATGCAACAGAGTATAAATATTCCTCGCAAACTATATTACTATATAACTTCATTAATATAGAGCTGTCAGCTAATCCTCATCCAACATTAGTTTAATTCCTAGTATTCAAACCAATCATAGGATCGATGGACACTAACTCGGACATTATTGTTGGAATCTCTCTTCATTGTATATATAGCGCCTACTTAAGTAAAATGTTCTTTTATATATATATAGCGACTACTATATTACGCCTACTTCATTATATCAATATAATCTTGATTGATCCTTGAAACTGAAAATTTTGAAACTGTAAATTGAAACTGAAAATTGATAGCGCCTACTATATAACGCCTACTTCATTATATCAATATATATAGCGCCTACTATATTACGCCTACTATATTACGCCCAAATTTTGATCATCTGAAAATTGATCCTTGAAACTGAAAATAGCGTCTACTTCATTATATATATTGCGCCTACTATATTGCAATATAATCTTGATTGATCCTTGAAACTGAAAATTTTCCAAATTTTGATTGATATTGCAAACCTGAAGAAATTCCTTAGATCAAGAGTAAAAACTTAGGATTTTGGGTACCAGATCAAAAATTTTGGGTACCAGAAACGTAGAATAACAGAATAAATAAATTGTTAGATAAAAAAAACCTCGAAAAATTTTGAGGCGCTCAGTTGAGAGAACCTTACCTTCAGCTCCAGACGGGAGAGAGAGAGGCGCTCAGATGAGAACTCCAACCAGAAGAGAGAAAGAGAGCGAGAGAGAGGCGTCAGATGAGACTCCAGCCGCGAGAGAGAGAGGCGCTCAGATGAGACTCCAGCCGCGAGAGAGAGAGGCGCTCAGATGAGACTCCAGCCGCGCGCTCAGATGAGACTCCAGCCGCGCGCTCAGATGAGACTCCAGCCGCGAGAGAGAGAGGCGCTCAGATGAGACTCCAGCCGAGAGAGAGAAAGAGAAAGAGAGGCGCTCAGATGAGACCACAAGGCCGAGAGACAGAGAGAGAGGCGCTCACATTGGAGCACAAGGTCGAGAGAGAGAGAAAGAGAGGCGCTCGATCAGATGAGAACTCCAGCTCTCTTTAGGGCACACGAAAAAAATTGGGGGGAACGAAAAGTGTTTCCCTCCATAACGCTTATTGCAATCACGTGAAACACACGAGATGTGTTCCTTATGCTTTTTATAAGGTTTGCCAATGGTTGTTAATTGTTGTAACCTTTTATTTATATATTGTTTTAGTTTTTCTTATTTATAGTAACGGTTTTTAGCTTTTCTAACAGTTTTTTACTGTTAGCAATTAGTAACGGTAAAAAACTGTTGGTAATCAAAAAATAATTGTGTTAGGAAATCCCTCTTTTGGTGTAGTGAATGCAATAGCCGCTTCGGTGATGTCCTGCTTGATAATGTCCCAGCACGTGCGAAAGAAGACCCCCGAAAAGTCGTCTGGGCCGGGTGCACTGTGCTCATTCAGAGCCCACACCGCTTCTTTCACTTCCTAGACAGTGGGGGGCGTTCCAAGTGGGCGTTGTCGGTGTCGTTGATGAGAAGAAGCTGTCTTTGTGAACCGTCTCTTTGGAGAATAATTTGGAATAGAAGTCCGTAGCGGCTACTTGGATGCTCTTTTGGTCTGTAATGATGTTCCCGTTGTCGTCAGTAGTATGGTGAATCGATAGCTTCTGTCTGCGGCCGTTGACACAGGCATAGAAATATTTTGAGTTTTTATCTCCTTCGCTGTCCCATTTCAACCTCGCTTTCTGCTTCCAGAAATATGTCTCCACTTTGAGCCTGAATTTGTGTAACGCCCCAGAACCAGAATACTGGAGAGCGGGGACGTACATAGCCAGCTACGTATATTGAACTGTAACCCACCTCGCAATACGGTCATGACTGTCTAGATACATGAGGGTTTAACTACAATCCATCAGTCACATGTGGTCATGAATAAGCCTATTTTCTCAATCTCAAGCAAGCAATAATAGTCACAAGATGTCAGAACACCAAATATACAATAGTAAAGCGTCCCATACATTACATATTCGGATGATCATGAAGCTAGTCGTACAAAATATCGAGACTAGCAAGAGTTTTAGTTATACATGATCAACCCTAGGATTTGCCTATCATGTTACAGCCCGTAGGCAGACAGTAAATAAAGATGCAATACGAGCTAACACGTGCTCGTCGGCTAAACGCCTCAAAAGAATAATTTTACAATTAAGTTGGAGGACAAAAAGAAACCCACTCGTTGCCAGGATTACGCCTGGTGGTCATCATCTGACTGGAAGGTCGATAGATCCTCTGGAACCGTTCCGCAATCTGGCTATACAAAACCAGCTGGGTCAGATCCCAGAAAGAATAAGTGCCACAAAGGAGGCTTCACTTAGGAACTAAAAACCACCATATCATAAATGAATAATAATTATAAAGATATTGTTAATAACAGAATAACAACAGTGGACTGAGTACGAGGAAACCATTCAAGTAGCCAGATTGCAACCCTTAAACCAAACAAGGACCGGGGTTGCAGCCCTTCATCTGAATAGAAACCTGTCTCAAATACTGTGATAAAGTAAAACATGATGAGTTCGACATAGGGGAAAGAAGAAAATAAACGAAGAGAGGACACAGAACTGCTCCGGGAGCCAGGTTACAACCCTTAAACCAAACAAGGACCGGGGTTGTAACCCTTCGCCTAAACAGAACTGGACCCCTGATCTTTATTGTTAAGGCCAGTATAAATAATCATGCTATTGAAGTAAGATAAAACATGAAAAGCATAGCATGGGATACAATAAGACAATAAACGAATAGAGGACACAGAACCGCTCCGGGAGCCAGGTTACAACCCTTAAACCAAATAAGGACCGGGGTTGTAACCCTTTGCCTGAACAGAACTGGACCCCTGATCGTTATTGTTAAGACAATCACAATTAATCATGTTATGTCATAATCTTGTACAGGATCAGGACAAGACTAAGCTGGGCTAGATTCCATCCAATCAATCACGGCCAAGCAAAGAGTACGGCTTGATACTTTAACTAACTAGGGTTATCACAAGCCTAGTTACTAGCAAGATGCAATGGGATTATCCCAACAGCCACAAGCCCTGCAGACCATCCGGTTATCCTGGTCGAATGTCCGTTCATGAAGGGTGCAACACATGACTGCGTGCTGGAATTGTGCCCTACTCGCCGGTAGGCTTCAAGTCCACTTAGTGCGCCTAGATAACGGGATTGCCTGTAGCTGGGAAATCTCTTCATAACTACTGAATTATTCTAGTTTATTAGCCTTAGTCAATTGCAGTAGGTATCCCTGACCGTGGTACTCAGGGATCCCTATCCTAGACATGATTCAAGACAACACTGGTTTATTTGTACAAATACAATCGCCCACGGTGTCCAGGTCATTCATACTTGTCATGTCAGGCTAGCTGTCGTAACAGTATGTTGAGATATATCATGTCAGTTTACTTGTCAAGTGGGCGCCACGACGGGCCACTGTTGTACTCATGGAACAAATCAGAGCTTACCTGACATAAGCATGAATGTGACATTTCAATTTAATAATAATAATAATAATAATAATAATAATAATAATAATAAAATAATAATAATTAAAAGTGGACAAGACTGTGGAAGGAGCCATACGGCTAAGAAAATTGAGCTCATGCGGCCAGAGGTAATAGGGCTCATACGGCCAAGAGATCGGATCTTATGCGGCTCGGGACTCAGAAGTCCATACGGCTGGGGGAAGACAGGGTCTTATACGGCTGTACTGGCAAGAGCTATGTGGCTCGGAAGAGGTGAGCATATGCGGCTGCGAGAATTAACTTCATGCGGCCAAGAGAGGGAACAAGGGTATGCGGCTTGGGGAGAGCGGGCTCATGCGGCCAGAAAGGAACACAGCTTATGCGGCTAAAGATACGAGCATATGCGGCTGGGAAGCAGAAGTTCATGCGACTCAGAATAATGAAGTCTTATGTGGCTGCAGGGGATGACTTCATGCGGCTGGAAGTCCAACAAGGCCATGCGGCTGCAAAACACGCGGGTTATGCGGCTAAAGATACGAGCATATGCGGCTGGGAAGCAGAAGTTCATGCGGCTCAGAATAATGAAGTCTTATGCGGCTGCAGGGGATGACTTCATGCGGCTGGTAGTCCAACAAGGCCATGCGGCTGCAGAAGACGTGGGTTATGTGGCAGCGTGAATGATGAGCCTATGCGGCTGCGAGACCAACAAGGCCATGTGGCCAAGGAGACTTGCCGCATGAAAGTCATGCGGCTAAGACTGCCATGCGGCTCAGGAGTTGTTCTTCTTCTCTGCTTGTCCGAGAAGAAGAGCCATGAAGTCTGGCTTCAATGCTCCATAAATCCTTCATCCTAGTTCAGAATCTAGACTTCCATAGGTCAAAATGGGGCAGAACAAAATTCTCTACAATATGGAACCATCAAAACTTGGAAATAAAAATGTTAAGTAGATCAAAACCCAAGAAATCCGAAAATACAGTAAACTTAGATCTACATCAATTGAACCATGGAAATTAGAAATGCTAAATACTAAAGTGTGTTAAAATTTCGTGGAGAAGAAAATGGAACAATAAAACTTGGGTTCCTTCATGAAGCAAGCTACACTTGCCTAAGCTCTCTCCCTGGTAGGTGGAAGAGTAATGGTGGAGAAGAAGAAGAGTGAATGAGGAGAGAGAAAGAGGATGAGGTTAATAAATGAAGATGGTGGTGGTAGGTAGGTAGTTTTCCTTTGGTTCATGATGAACCCAAAAGCAAACCAAGCCAAGCCGAACCAACCAAGATAAACCAAGCAATGACATGCCAAGATAAACCATGCAATGAGACAGGCAATATACGTACACGTATACCAAAATATGTAATACGAACCACGGTCGTTACAATTTGAGCATAGCCTTGGTGAGGTTCAGGGCTATCCTGGCCGTCGGGGAGAGATCCGAAGCGAACCTGGCTTCGGATCGGGTGACATCGTCCTCTGCAACCCTAACAGCTTGAAAAATGTCCACGTAAGCAAGTTTGCTCCAATTGGACAGGGCTTTCCTCGTAGCCTTGAGCTTGTTGCTCACCCGGGAGAGGGGATTGGGTGAGTCCTCTCGATTCCACGCTTCCGCGACGATGTCCAAAAATTGGGGGTGCTCGGTCCAGAAGTCGAGGAATTGGAAGTTCTTCTTGGGACGAATAGTATTGTTTTTAATTTCAACCAGCAGAGGGGCGTGGTCAGATTCAGAGGAGTTGAGATGGGACAGGTTGGTTGTGATCTCCATTCCGGGCCAGAGGTCGTTCGTGAGGGCTCTGTCCAGACGAAAATATTGACGACGGTCGACATCTTGCATGTTGCACCAGGTAAAAGCATTGCCGGTAAACTGGAGAGAGACGAGATGAGCATTGAAGATGAATTTATTGAAGTCTTGCATGGCCGGGATTGGAGGGGGGCGGCCCCCGGTTTTCTTTTCTCTGCAGGTAAGCGCCTTAAAGTCCCCTATGCAAAGCCAAGGGGAGTTGATGTGGTGAAGGTGGATGTCAAGAAGATCGTTCCAGAGGTGTTTCTGCTCTGCAATATCACAGCTGCCGTGGACCGCAAAGAGGATGGCGCGCTCTGGGAGAATGTGGTGTTCCAACCAGCAGGAGAGGGCCTGCCGGGAGTCCTGGATGATCCAGATGTTGACGTCCTTCGTACAGAGGATCCAAATATCGTGTCTGCCTGCTATGGCCGTGGGGAGGCCCAGCTGCAGCTGGATGGATTTTAATCTTTTGGGGGAGATTTTGGGTTCTAGAATAATGAGGATATCAATCTTGTGAATTTTTCGAAGGCTGATAATTCTTCTTAATGTAGGTTTGTTCCCCAGACCGCGGACATTCCAGGATAGGATGTTAAGCATTAAAGAAGTTTTGAGAGGGTTTTTTTTGTTCCGCTTGGCGGCGAATCTAGTTTGGATGGTTGTGGCCATCGACGGGTCCTTACTTGACATTGGTCCCGCACGAGGTTGATGTTTTTGCCTTTGTCGAGGTGGGGTGGTCACGAGTTGATTGCTCGTGTGGGTCCGGGGGGAGGCCGATCGATTCCCCGGCGGAGTCCAGGATGGGGTCCTCTGGGGGGATAACTAAGGAGTCACTGGCGCTCCCGATCAGAAGGAATGTTTGTTGGAGAGGGTAACCTGCGGCTTGAACCTGCAGTCCTCTCCGAACTAGATTTGGCCCTAGGATTGCAAGGGCTTCTTCAACATATATATATATATATATATATATATATATATATATATATATATATATATATATATATATACGAGCCCCGCCGGAGCCCCTCTCCCCTTCTCCACCGTTAGATCAAGCGGACCACATGGGGCCCGCGCGCGTGCCCGCTCGATCCAACGGTCGAG
>JANAVB010003398.1:10694144-10974144 GCA_029216955.1 Iris pallida | reverse complement strand
CTTAACACTAAAATTAATATTAACATTAACATTAATATTAATATTAATATTAACATTAACATTAACATTAACATTAACATTAACATTAACATTAATATAAAAAAATATAAAAAAATTAATATTAACATTAACATTAATATTAACATTACATTAATATTAACACTAATATTATCATTAATATTACGAATTAGAGTGAGGGAGTTTTTAGGGGGTTTTCTAAGGGGGGCTTTTGATCCGCTCCATATATGGAGCGAATCAAAAGCTCCCTTAGAAAATCCCCTCACACTAATTCGTAATATTAATGTTAATATTAATGTTAATGTTAATATTAATGTTAATATTAACGTTAAATACTATAATTAACATTAAACTTAACATTAAAATTAACATTAATATTAACATTAACATTAACATTAATATTAATATTAATATTAACATTAATATAAAAAATAAAAATAAAAATTAATATTAACATTAATATTAACATTAAATTGACATTAACATTAATATTACGAATTAGAGTGAGGGGGGTTTTCTAAGAGAGACTTTTGATCCGCTCCCTCTATATATATATATATATATATATATATATATATATATATATATATATATAAAACTGGAAATTATCCTAACGTTGAGTTTTACCAATAGATAGAGTATATTTGTTTGTTCAGACTGCCATGGCCCCTTCATACGTTGTATAGTCTCTCTCTCACACACAAAAAGAAGGGAAAAAAAAAAAATCACGTTCTATGTCTGGTGTATTCTTTTTTCTGGTATATTCATTTCTTAGTAAAAACACATGATATTTGAAAAAATTTGACTTATATTCCAGTTGATTTATCCTAATTAAAGGTGTACCTTACAGTTTTACAAAATTATACAGTACCTTCCACTTTGGACGATTTTCGTCAAAAAAAAAAAAAATTTGACCAAAATATCCTTGTCTTTTTCCTCTTTCCTCTCACCCTCCCCCCCCTTCTCCCCCGCGGCAAACGCCCCACTCCCCCACCCCCCTCCCCGTCACCGCCTCTGCTCCCCCCCCCCCCCCCCCCCCTCTCCGTCTCCGGTGGCAGAGACGGAGAGGGGCGGTGGTCGCGCGGCATGGGGGAGGGCGGTGGCCGCGGTGGAAGGGAGTGTGTGAGAGAAAAGAGGAAAGAAGGCAGCAGCATTTTGGTCAATTTTTTATTTTTTTTTTACAGATTTCGTCCAAATGGAGGATACTATATATTTTTGCAAAACTATGGGACGCACCTTGAATTAGGATAAATAAGTAGGTGATAAGTAAAAAATTTTCTATATATATATTTTTTAGGACATGGCCATTTGAGACGATATCGATCTGGTGGTCCCCACCAAAATTTCCAAGTCCAGCATCTAGACGCATTAGTGACGGACTCGTACTGTGTCCCCACCAAAGTTTGTGCGTAGGTAAAAGGAGAGGAAAAAAAAAAAAAAAAAGGCAAACATGACCTGCCAAAAATGACTTGGCCATTGTTTTTAGCCCAGGTTCACCCAACCATTACATAATGGCGTTTTTCACGTCTCCCTTTTTTTTCTTCCCATATTTGCAATTTATTAAGAAGTTCTAAAAAGAGTTCGTGACTTTTATTTCAGGGCTAATCACTATTTAGACCCTAAATTTTATACCAATTTAAAATTTAAGTCATATCATATCTAATTAAAAATTAGAACTGAATGTTTATTTTTGGTTGATTTTTTTATTATACCCTTCTGAAAAGTTTAATTTTCAAGTATAGAAGCAAGAGTATAATAGAAGAAAAAGAAAACCAAAAATAAAAATATATAATTAATTTTTTTAATTTACATGTGGACTTAAACTCCAAATTCATATAAAATTCTGAATCTGAATACTAATTGGATCTTTATTAGTTTATTTTATATCTGCTGTTTTGCGAACAAATTTGGTAGGACTCCCTACATTTTATAATATTGTGTTGTAGCCCTCTCCTTTAACCTTTTTTTTTTTTTTTCCATACTTACTCCTCCCACATTCTTTCCCATACTTGCTCCTCCCACATTCTTACACACCCTCTTACGGTCTTACCACGCACACCCACCACAACATATGCACATACTACCACCGTTACCATCGCCTATTCGTCAATATATACGTACAATAATATAATTGACCCAAGGGACCAAAATGTCTCATAATAGGACAAAGCTAAAATAAATATATAGAATTTCGTACAATAATATAATTGACCCAAGGGACCAAAATGTCTCATAATAGGACAAAGCTAAAATAAATATATAGAATTTAGGTACAGGTAGCTACATGTGGTGTCTTCTATTTATTTAAAATAAAATAAATACAAAGACCTCCTATATTTCATAAGTATTACATGCACTATTCATATTTCGAAAATAATTACACTAACCACCTCTCTCCTTTATAGATTTTATAAAACATAAGGGTGGTGAGTTTTATAAGATTTTATAGAAATATAAACTATAGGGGTGGTCTGTATACTTAGTTTCAAATTAAGGATGGATTCTATATTAAGTGTAAAAGATAGGAGTAGTTAACGCAATTTGTCAAAAAAAATACACTTTCTAAAATAATTCAAAAGTTTATTTTATACATCACAAGTTAAGCCAACCCAAAAAAAACCATCAATTTTTTAAATGAGTGTAATTTAATAATATTATTATTCTAATATTAATTCTACATAGTTTACATATTATAAATTTAAGTTAAGAGAAACAATATAGTTTAGAATGTAAGACTCGTCTCGCATTACCTCTATTTGTATACGGATACATATTTATACTGTATTTTATATTTTTTTGACTTTCGGAGAAACTTAGAAAAATTAAATTTTGAGACTTCACTACTTGACCGGCATACAGCAGGTATACCGATTTGTACCGACGATATACTGCTCGGAGAATATTTTATACTTTTAGATATTTTTGATTTAAGATATTTTCATGAATATTGTTCTGATATTTTTTGTGAATATCATTTAGATTTTTTTTTTCATGAATAGTAAAGCTACATTCTATTATCCATTGGTTTCTTGGTTTTCTTCTGAACGGTCGAATTCGTTTCATATCGAGTCGTGGAACATGATCAGACAGTCACGATTAATTCACATTATCTATATATACCCTTTTATTTTTCAAATTTTCTTTTTTCAATCTCTCTCAACTATTCTACTTTTCTCGTTTTCTCTCCATTTTTTTTCGTGAGCTAGGAGCTTGATCTCGAGGCCTCACTATGTGCTTTCTGAACCCCTCTTAACGGTGGAGTTGAAGAGTTAGGCTTGAAGCTATATTAGGCAAGTACATCTTGTCGAACTATTGGATGGATATTATTTTTACTGTTATTTTATTTTTTTATTGCTTTGACAGTCCAGTATTGTCTAGTACTTGCTTTAATAAATATATTTCTTTCAAAATTCTCGTCATTTTGACCATCTCGAAATTTGATTTGAGCTAGGTTTTGATTTTATATGAAATCCTAATATTTTTTTAGTAGGAAAACTTCGTATCGGAAGCGATCCCGGAGTAATTGCCATGATACTTAGTATACATGTCACGACCCGCACCAGCTTTTTCGGATACGAGACGTGTCCAAGCCAGCCTACGCCGCAGAGTCGACGGTAGAACGCTGTCATGGCCAAGATGCTCAAAATCACAAAATAACAACTTTATTGCTCATTCACATTTCTAAGATTTATTACAACAATTAGAAGATTTATATTGGAAAGAAAATAAAATATTCTTACACATTTAATGAAAATAATACCACTGCTATCTATTTCTAAGTTTATGTCTACAAGTACACCCGTATCTCCCAAAGCTAAGTGAATCCACGGCTAACCTGAAAAATGTTGATTTCCAGTCAGGAATGGAACAAGCACACAAACCGACGGCAATACGAAACATAATAGAATTTACAAGACATGAAAATAACATATGAGAGATGAAAACTAGAAAGTACTGATGACATGGTAAGTGGTAAAGAAGACAAGGAAAGCAAATAAAATACAACTATCTATGTGATGTGAAATATCAGTTTCAAAATGTGAACGGCTAGGGGGTAAATCCGGCACCCTGCACGTGTCGTGTGCAGCTGCTATTATTCAAGAATAGACTCATGGGATAGTTCTGGGTAGTCCACATGTCTACTAAGATATTTTCCCTCCCGACTACTCCGTGTGACGAGCGTGTCAACAAGCAGCAAGACATATGTATAAACATGAAATGAAAAGACTACTATGAATCGAAAGCAATCAGAAAGTGTACTTGCTTGTGGTCCTTTACTGGTAAAACCGATAATCCTGTTAGGTCCAGAATAGTCGCGGATGTCGTAAGTGTGCAAGACGGCCTGTAATGATGGAACTGTCACGCCCCAGAACCAGAATACTGGAGAGCGGGGGCAAACATAGCCAGCTACGTATATTGAGATGACGTCCATCTCGCTATACGGTCACGACTGTCTAGATATGAGGGTTTACTACAAGCCAACAGTCTCTTAAGGTCGAGCCTACTGTCTCAATCTCAACCAAATAATATAATTACAAGATGTTTGACCACCAAATATACAATAAAAGGCGTCCCAAATATTACATATCAGCTAATCATGAAGCTAGTCGTACAAAATGCTAGGACTAGCAAGAGTTGAGTCATACATGATCAACCCTAGGATTTGTTAATCATGTTTACAGCCCGTAGGCAGACAGTAAGTAAAAGTGCATCGAGCTAACAGGTGCTCGTCGGCTAACGTCTCAAAAGAATAATTTTACAATAGAGTGAGCGAAACAAAATAGAAAACCCACTCGTAGCCCGGGTTCCTTCTAGTCGCCACCATCGGGCTGGAGGTTCGGTAGATCCTCGGGTGCTGCTCCGAAATCTGGCCACGCAAAACCAGCTGGGTCAAACCCCAAAAAGAGCAAGTGCCACAAGGGAGGCCACGAAATAAGAACAAAAGCCAGCATATCAGAACATAAGAAAATGAAAGAAAAGTACAAGTAATCAAGAGCACGTCAGGACAATAAATGACTAGGGACGTGGAACCATTCTGGGAGCCAGGTTACAACCCGTAAACCAAACAAGGACCGGGGTTGTAACCCTTCGCCTGAATAGCTCCTTGTCTCTACCCAATTATTGTTAAAGCAAGTAAAATAATCATGTTCAGGAGTACCAGGTACAGGGACTAGACAAGACTTAGACAAGGCTGGACTCCATCCATTCATAAGCGGCCAAGCAATTACTACGGCTTACTACTTTAACTAACTAGGGTTGTCACAAGCCTAATTACTAACAAGATGCAATAAGAATTTCCCAGTCCCAAGCCCTGCAGACCATCCAGTTATCCTTTCGCGGGTTGAGAGTATGGTTGGGTACATCGTCCCGGAGATGATATACCCTTAGGTGACTTAGAGGGTGCAACACATGACAGTGTGCTGGAAATGTGCTCTACTCGTCGGCAAGCTACAAGTCCAATTAAGAGCGTCCAGATAACGAGATTGCCTGTGACTGGAAATTCTCCATGAACTATAGTTGGATCTAGTCATTAGCCTAATCCATGTTCAGTGCGAATCCCTGACCGTGGAAAACCAGGAAGCCACGTCCTAGACATGATGCAAGACAAGACAAGTGGATTGTACAAGCAAGCAAGCAGGAACACCCACGGTGTCAAGTTGATTATACGAGTCAAGTTAGCCGTCGCAACAGCATCAAGATAAATCATGTCAGGGTACTTGTCAGGAGTGCGCCACGATGGGCCACTATCATGTCAGGTTGGTCATGTCAGGAGTGCACCACTACGGGTCACTTGTCGTGTTATGCTAGTTCCTTGTCAAGTGCAGGTGGACAGATTGCGCAAGGGTCCCTGGGGTCGGGTTGCGCAGGAGTCAAGTGCACCAGGGGCCAACTGCGTAGGAGTGAGCTGCGCAAAAGTCGGCTTGCGCAGAGTTGGTTGGCGCATGGGTCAGGTTGCGCATGGATGGAAGGCGCATGGCCAATGGCGCATGGCCGATGGCGCAGGGGGCAAGCGCGCTGGGGGTCATGGGCGCAGGGAGCGCGGCCTCTAGGGTGCGCAGGGGGCACAGCCGCCAAGGCGCGCAAGGGAGCAAGCGTGCAGGAGCATGCGCGCAAGCGGGTGCGCGCAGGAGGGTGCGCGCAGGGGCGCAGCAGGCCGGGCGTGCAGGCGGGTGCGTGCAGTGGCGCAGCAGGCCGGGCGCGCAAGCGGGTGTGCGGTCAGCGACCAGCGCTAAAGAGTGCGGCGCGGGGCAGCACGATGCTAAACAGCACGGCTGGAAGGGGAGGGGGGTCTCCTTCTTCCTCAAGCCGAGAGGAAGAACACCATGGCCGAAATTCTTGGAACATCACAACTCCAAATCCGACTTTGCAAGGTTCTATCTTGGGTGAAATTGAATTCTCTCCAACATAGGAACATCAAAATCCACAAAAACTCAACTTAAATAGATCAAAACCATGTAAATCCGAAAATAGGAGAAACTTAGATCTAGAACAATGGAGACTCCAAATCACAAAATATCAAATTCTAATGTTGATCTCCATAGCCCAATCTTGCTAATGGACAAATAAAAAGTGGTACTTATTTGGTGGCAAGGTGCACTTGCCTATGGTGTTTGGTGTTGTGTAGAGGAAGGAAGAAGAAGGAGATGGAGAAAATAAATGAAAGAGTTATGAGGAGAGAGAAAAGGTTGGTAGGGTTTTAATGAGGGTGGTTGTGTTGTGTTGAGGGTGGAGCATAGGCTAAGGTGTTCCATGCATATTGAACCAAACCAAACCAAACCAATTCTCCTCTACAAAATAAAACCAAGTCATGCCAAAACCCGTTTTACGAGAAAACCAAAATCTGCAAGTCGAGCCAAAATACAATTACAGGCCAGAATCTGAGAAAATAAAATACAGGTCCAAGATACATGCAGGCTTGATAAAAAATACGTATTCCGAGATATGGGTGTTACAGGAACTGACCGTGTCATTGGGTCCAGGACATACCGATTTGCCTAGGGTCGATATGATGAAATTAGAATCACAGAAATTAGGGACATATGACTAGTCACGGTTACGATAGACTCGAAGGGAATATATATAACTTTAGTAAATAATTCTAGAAAACTATATTCGTATTAGTCAATATATTTTAAATAAATATTTGCAAAATACTATGAAATTATTTCATACTTTGTGGGTCAAAATATTTTTAGATAAATATTAATAATCTACAAAATATTTATGGTTTAAAACTAAATTTTGAAATCAATGTAGGCTAAGCCAAATATTATAATTTTTGGGATATATTTAATAAATATGTACTTTTAATAGAAATAGTTTATATAGGTAATGCTCATTAGATTAATACTAAAAATTACATCAGTATATACGTTCTTGTATCTAAGATTATAATACTACTAATGTAGGTATTCAATGCAACATGGTTACTCGCCCTGTCATTAATGCAGAGAGAAAGAGAAAGAGATTTTCATTTGAGAGAAGTATGTACTCATGTCTTCTTCTCTCTTTTCCCAATGAGCAGAATAAGAGTGGAGAGAGATAGAGCATTACCAATGGGGTTCTGGCGTTGAACGGCCGGCTGTGAGCAGCGGCTGTGGAAAGCAGTCACCGGCGCAGAGTTGAGGCGCTTGCACTGGCGCTCGTCGACGGAGCTGGTGATGGAGGAGGAGGCATGGGGAAGATTCGGGGGGGCGTGGCTGGAGGGTCTGACACGGCGGCCGGCGCTCGCGTGGGAGGAGAATGACAGCCGGTGGATATGAACACTACACGATGGTGGCTCCGGCATTGCACAAAGCTCGTTGGCGGCTCTGGTCTTGGGAGAGGAAGATCGAGAAGGAGGGGAAGACGACCGAAAGTCGTACGTGGAGGCACTGTGGGTCGGCACATCGTGCGGGAAAGAGGTCGTCGGCCGGTGTCAGCTTGCTCGTGACGGTGTTGGGAGAACCGAATCTGGCGGCCGTACGGGAACGGGTTCGCCGGATCGTGCGGCACGGGAATAGAGGCTGGAAGGCGCTCACCGGGCGTGGTCTCGATGCCACGGTGGACGCTCGAGAAATGTAGTCGATGTTGGGGTGGTGAAGATCGGTGGGTCGAGGCGCACGCGCGGTGGACGAGTGCCGGATGTATAGCGGCAGCAAAAATCTGGACACGTCTACTGAGGCGACCGTGCTCCGTGGGGACGTGTCATCGACCAGTCATGGGGCAGAGGGACTCGATTCGAAGAGGTGCAACCCAATCAGTTCCTGTGGCGGTCGCTGCGCCAGAGGCGGTGGCTTCATGCGATGATTGTTTGTTGTCGTGGCGGTGGTCGAAATATTTTTTTGGTGGCTTTGGTGTCGGGATGTCCATGATGGTGAAGACGATGATGATGGTGCTCTACTGTTGATGGTGGGGGAGTCTGTCACGGCCCGTACCCTAGAGTAAGGACACGAGACGTGGGTACGTCCAGCCTACGCCGCAGTGTCGACGGTAGAAAGCTATCCTAGGGCAAACATCTAACAATATATAAGGTACCTGTACAGTATATACACTCCGAATGGAGGTGACACAGCAAATACAGTATCAATCACATGTCACGACCCGGTCCCAAATTGTTGGGTCGAATCGGATCATGCCCAGCCTGCACCGTTGTTGAGACGGCGGCAGTTAGCTGTGTCAAGCAGTGAAACACATGCAGATAAAATTCTAACAAATATAAAATCTTTTATTCAATTTAAAAATTTCTGAAATACAACAACTATTAATTACAACAACTACACTTGATACATTGGTTACTAGAATAAATTACTATCCAGCTCTACTGTTCTTGGGTTCCAGGTTCTGCGGGAACAGGCATCAGATCTTCAATGACTCAATCACCTAAAAATGTTGGTCTCCAGTCAGGAGGGAGCAAAGTACAATTCATGATAATCCAACAATTGAAATAATAATAGAGTTATGCACTTTAAAACAATTTGAAATAAATAGTTTTCCAGCAGTTAAAATATTGTGATGTGAATAGGCAATGAATATGACCGGATTGGGTTGTACAGTGAATGATATGGCTTATCCCCATGTGTATGAGGGGTAAGCTAATACAGTTCTAAATTATTACTTTGGTGTGGTTATACTCATTACACTACTCCCCCAGTACCCAACAGTCAATCTGTCAGTGCTCTCAGAGAGAGTTCCGTGTTGCATCGTGGTTTAAACTTGCAATAAAACGATTATTAAATAATTGTAAACTAACACAAAATGTACTTATCTTGTTTATGACTAGAAATGGTGTTGGTTCCGGGAAGATGCTAGGTTCGTCTTCTGAGATCCTACAGTTGGAGAACTTGACTTAGAACCAATATTGGGACCATTCTAGGTGTGCTAGTTGCAATCTCTAGTAGTAGTCCTAGTCAGATTTTAAGTTTGTTTATTCTACTGCTAACGGTTTACGATGCGTACTACGTTGGTTCTCATTTAGTTGGATAGCCAGTTTCTGGTTTTACTTGGAAAAATTGTCGTTACCGGTTAATTTGGCAAAAACTTGTATTTTGTAATATTAGATATAAAACTACTGTTTTCCTTTCAAATGAGAAAACGTGGATTTTGTTAATTATCAATATTTTTATCAAGTTATTTTATCATAAAAAAATCCTTTTTAATTTATACAAAATATTAATAGCCATTTATATAACTAAACGCCTAATTACGAAGAAGATAAACCATCCAGAAAATAAAAGAAAAATCCTAATCTACACAATACAAGTCCACAGCGAAATAAAGTAGAAAACTGGGCTTATGCCCTTTACAGACCATTTTACATGAATTTAAATAAGAAGAAAACTTTTGTTAGTCTCTAAAAATTATCCTACAATTGAATTACAAAATAAAATAATAATTTAAATTAAATTAAATTAATTTACGAGTCACAGATATTGGTCCAATCATAAAAAATAGCTAATGCCTCAACGTCCGGTAAAACCGGTTTCGTTTGCATTTCGCTAAGGCTTATTGACCGATACGGTCGTCGACAAAATCCAATATTTTCGAAAACCGATTTGAAATCCATTTATAAAGTTTTATAAAAAATTTCGGCAGCATTCCCTCTATTTTTGGGACAACCCAAAACTGGAAAAAGGTGCCACAACACCAATCACAAGTCCCATACCAGAGAAACCCAATTTCCAAACAGAAAATAAGAATAATATCCAAAACCCGAAAATAATATCCACAGCACGTTTCCAAAATTCAGAAAACCGAAATGAAACTTGGAAAACCCGAAATGAACTTCGGAAAACCGAAACGAACTTCGGAAACCGAAACTCTTCAGAAATTCCAAAACCAACAGAACACTCAAAGAAAAATAAGCCACAGAATCCATTTCCGAAATAGAATTTGGAAAACCAACCCATAGAAATTCCGAGAACTCACAGAACGTTTTCGAAAGGATTTTGGAAAATTCGAAAATGCCTCGTTTACCGAATTCCCAGGAAAATTCGTGGACCAAATTCATCACAGACTATAAAATGGAAATGGGGAAACAGAAATATACCATAAATTGCTCGGCTAGAGCTCTCAGATGAAAATTATAGAAAATAATTGCGGACAGCAACGGAATCGGGAGATCGGATAGTGCTAGACAATGCTGTCAGATCAGCGGGAAGCTTGCGGGAACCGGGACAGAGGGGAACGGCTAGGGCACAGCCGCGGGACAGCACCGGAGAAGGGGCGGTGTCCAGAAGAGGGGGCCAGGAACTCGCGGGGTGGCACCGGAGCTCGGGGTCCGGCGGGAGGCCGCTGGTCGGCCGTACGCGCAGAGGCCGGAGGGGATCGGGTTGCTGGAGTGCGGAGCCGAGAGGGGGTGGCCACGGGGAGCTCCGATCGGGGAGAGGGGCGGCCGAGGAAACTCGGGAGCGCGGGTGTCGGAGGTTCACCGGAGGCGGACGGCCCAGGGCGCGCGGGCGCGGGTCCGGCAGGGGAGCCCGGCGGAGTAGGGGTTCGGGTAGCCGCTAGGGCACAACAATTTAGGGAAAAATGATTCTGGAGATGGTGATGGAAATGGGAATAAAGATGGGGTTTTATAGGGTGGAGTATAGTAGTTTATGTCATGCCCCGCTCCCGTAGGAGCGATCGTCCTCGCTAAGGCATGATGCCGCATGGGCCTAGGTTGCGCCCGTGCAAGGCCAAGTCCAGAAACGGCCGATTTGAGCTAGGCCACAGAGTCGCACAGAGTGTCACCATTTGCAGCGGAAGGTAAATGAACACAATTGAAGCGAATTCAAACTCTTTATTGATTTTCCAGAAGTTTACAAGCGGCGCTAGGCCGGTATTATAAATCGCTCAAGCTCTCTCTCTGAAACAAAAAAAGGCGTGCCAAGTGGCTTACAAGATGGAATGATTCATGGCAATGTTCCGATACATTATGTCCTGTATAGGGTGCCTCAGCTTCTGCAACGTTCCAAGGCACCAGTCCGCGCCTTAGCTCATTTGATGGAAGCTCCGCATCCGCCGACGTCTCCTGCATCCTGCAAGTAGACTGTGGGGTTATCAGTACATTGTTATGCACTGGTGGGGAGGCTAGCTCGCCCACAATGCTATTATTACCAAACACGTTATATTTATTTTTGTGCATCTCTATCATTCATTGTCTTACTAATCTTTGCCTTAAGATCAGTTTCATACATATTTCATATCTATCTCGTGTTGCCAAATTTAAGTGTCGTATTTGAAATACATGCACGACTTACCCATACTTACCGTCCGACCTTCCCTGTCCAAAGTAAACCAAGTTAGTCAACAATTCAATATGAATTTTTCGATGTCAAGTGCGTGTCCCTGCCTCGGATTCTAGCACGTCGTAGGCATGTTAGCTAACTCACTTGTATGAATTTCTTGTTATCATTTGGTGTGTCACATTTCAAGCTTATTCAGAAAGTGCTTTATTCAGATTAACTTAGACTACTTTGATTTCAATGCAAGGACTTGCACGTGGATTGCCACCAGCGAAGTCAACTTAAATCTATATGCACCGGTCGCTGGCATCACAAGCCATTTTGGACATCCAAGCCATGGTATTTCTCAACTAGCGTAGGGTGAGGACTGGCACACACCCCGTTAGTCTCTTGAAATACTCCTGCACTTACGTCCCCCGGGTGGCCGAGTCCGTACCCAGGCAGCCCGTAAGCCATATTTTGATTTCGCCTAGGCCGGCATATCCCCCCTTTGATCATGCCACAGAATTCCTTTTTCTTTACGGTCACAGCATTCGCCACCCCTCGCTTGTGCCGTTTGTCTACGACCATTTCATATTAACTTGTCTTTTTTAACTTAACGGCTGTCTCTGAGCCGTAGGCTAACCCTTAGCCTTAATGCGTTATCGACCAGGTTGGCGTCCGTACAGCGCGGGTAGCGAGCCCCGATGCACGTGCCCGTCATACCTGTCGCTAACCATTCATTTCCTTCTTATCTTTTATTTATTCCTTCTTTTCCTTGTTTTTACTTGTCCATTCGTTTATTGATTCAATTTCGTATTCATCCTTTCGTTGATTCATTCATTCACTTGTTTATTCATTCATTCTTCATTTATACATTATACAACTTCCCGTACGGGAGTCGCCTTGGCGACCCATCGGTCCCATAGCCTTTCAATGTTGCTAAGCTCTACTCGGAATGACTATGTTGATAGTCTTCCCGTTTTATTGTTGTAAACCATTCATTGTTTCATTGTTGAACGCATAAGGGACTTGAACGTAAGCTTGTGCCTTAGCACGAGCGTGGAGCGCGGTACGAGAGTTCTCGTATTTTCCATGTTCCTTTCCACATTCTGTATAAGCATACAAGATGGGATTAGTCCCTTAGCTAGGTGCGTTGGGTCATTTATTAGCATGCACAGTGTTATCGCCTAGCAATTTCAGTGATAGTGTCCGTATTATTATGTGTCTAGGCTAAGCAAAAACGGGTTCATCGGAGCCACCTACCTTAGCGATGTTCGTATCGGCCGAGCGATACTCCGAGCGTGCCTTTGAAAGTCTAAGTATGGATTCATCTTGACGGGGCAATGTAAGCCTTGCATCGATTCTTTATCAGGTTGATGCCAACTCTTCGGGTCGACGGCTCGTTTGAGTCGTTGCATTTGCCATTTGAATCGGCGTTCCGCTAGGACGGAGCGGGTCATTACATAATACACCACTCAAAACAAGTCTCGTCCTCGAGACTTCCTGAGTGCAGGTCATCCTACCATTCCTTTAACTCGTGTCGCCGTATTTCTTAGACAATTCTATCGAACGGCTCTATCGTCCGATGGCATCGAACCATGCTCGATACTCTCCAAGTTCCGTGTCGTATACGTTTGGTCGATTTTTATTGAATCACTTTTCATTTATTTTAGAGTTGATGGTACTTATTCAATTCAAGGGTTTCTTCGACTTGGTTACATTTCCTTCGTGTCATGGGACTGTAATGGTTGCACGTGGCACGTTGTAATTCATCAATTGCGAAAGTCGTAGGCTGAGGCAAACTTACTTCATTCGTTCATACGCATCTCAACACCCACTTGCAGCTGCATTCGAGTTCATCATATTGCTGAGTTTGGATCGTGCACGTATTCAAGGCGTCCTCCGAATACATACATTTCAACCAAGCTTAGCGATTAGCGAAGTCAGACAAGCTACTCGTGATAGTTTCGATTTGCCAATCATTTCGCTAACTTTGATTTAAAATCGAACTTGTATGCATCTCACTATCGTTTATCACGGTCATCGAGATGATCCGATTCGTTTCTCAAGCATTCTTGTCTACGAAATCAATACGATTTCTTCTTCTTAGCGGAGTCGACCAAGTCTTAAGTACCTTCCGTCCGATTCAAGACCAAGTATCGCACTGTCATCGAGTATGTCTTCCAATCAATAATTTGATTCGTTATTCCAAATTTACTCGCACATCATCCATTCCTATCATTCACTTGTTTAGGGCCAATCTTGCCGTCGTTCACGCACACCCCCAGTTCCACGTCCTACTCTAATTCTTGTTGCCCCAAGTCATTCGTCCGTCCAGACGATACTGTAAGGTCAATCGTACAAGTTCAATCACTCGGCATAGGGTCGTTCGCCTATCCGCTAGGTTAGCTCACAAGGTCATAGTTACACGTCAAGTCCGTGGCTCATCGTGCAAGGTCGTTGCACAACGTTCGCCCCAAATCCTATGGTCAAACGATTTGTTCGTTTGTACGGGAGTTTCTACCCAAGCTCGCGTCACTCATATTTCTAAACATCGAGCATGATCACCTAATCCGCATCAAGACTCACGTTGCACATATTCAATTCCGTTCAATCACCAGTTCTAAACAATTTATGTATTCGATCACGAGGTCATCCAGCTCGACAATACATTGTGCCCCAATCTCACGCGAGTCCGATTATCCACGGCGATTCATGAATCACCATGCAACGCTCCCGCGGAATAATTATTCTCATCGGGGCGTAACTCTTGTTTGAGTTTTAGACTAACCCATTCTCGATACGTGGATTGGACCTACTCGATCCTCAAGTTCAATTCTTCAAGCACACAAATTCATTCTCGAGTCCACCTTCGCGTCAAACCACAAGTCGAAGCAATCAGATTGCCACGCCATCCAAGTTCAATCACGCCCGATGTATGAATCACCATATCAGCGCTCACGCAGAGTGATCGTCATAATCCGGCGCGACGCATGTGCGAGGCTGGAGTTGCGCTCGCATAAGACAAGAACGTCAACGTTGTGGTTGTCAACGAAGCAAATCCAAGCATTCACAATTTCATCCAAGCCAAATCAATTCGATAGTCTGACCGTCATGCGTTCAACTAGAAAATCCTCAAGCCAAATCTATTTTTTCTTCGACACATTTTTAACATCCCAAGTATAGCATCCAACAGAACAATGACATTTGCACGATCGTCATTCGTCGAGTCAGAGTATCCCCGAGTTATCGCATATCGGTCTTTGATACGCCTCAATACCATCGACGATATGCGTAACCTGACGATCTTCCATTGCAACCGATTTTGAATCGTGCGTTGATGTTGTTGTCCGAGTTGGATATTCCATAATTTTCTCGATATTTAAGATCAAGTTTTGATCGCTATTCCTCAAGCTAGTTTCAAGATCGTTGTTCAAACTCAAGTCACAATTTATTTGAATCAATCCGAAATCGTACGCGCGATCCTCTATGTTTCCTCGATCAAGACCATTCATTTTCATTCATCGTTCCGACCCATTTTCTAACTCGTATTGCCCATTGACAAGCTGTCCGAACTACATCTTATTCGGGACATTCGAAGTCACGACCAACTAAGCGTGACGCATTCTAAGGCTTTGTGCGATCGCATCGCCTCGCCGACATACTCGTACGATCCGTAAATCCTTTAGTCTCGCTCGAACAATTTCTATGACATCTATACACCACTCAGGGTTCGAGCCACTCGACTAGTCGTCGACATTCATTCTTATTCTTCTCCGAACCTATCACATGAACCACTCGGATTCAAGCCATACGATCTAGTCCTCAATCACGTTCACGTCATGCGCTAAAACATCCTTCAGATTCGTTTGACGAATCTCTAGCATAATCGTTCGCGTCGCCTCGACGTACTAAGTCGTTCGCACTAATCCTCAAAATCCAAGCCAATCTTTCTGAGTACGCCTAAGCGTTAACTCGATAGCGTTCCTATCGATAGACACTCACAGTGTATCTCCGTTCTCGATCGAGCGATACTTGATATCGCTCGCAACCTGATTGCACCCAAAGGTCGAGGTGTGCGGCACGCGGACTAAGTTGTGCCGCATAACCATCCCGTTCGAACTTTACTTTGGTCTCGTGTACTTGTTTGCTATCAGCGTAAGCTCATTCGAGCACGCACTGCGTTTGCTAACTCTTAGCATCGGTTCCTTCCAACTCAAGTCCGTCGTGGTGGCACAAAGGCCTTCACCTATCGATCCCGTCCAACTGAGTACTCGTACGAGCATTAGAAAATATTAGACTTATTATATGGAACATCCCAAGGCACAACGAGAGATAGCGTACACTTCTTTTTCCAACGACGAGCTTTCAAAACTGAGAAATCGACGTGAAGTCCAAGGACGTAAAGCCGTACTCTGATACCAATCTGTCACGCCCCGCTCCCGTAGGAGCGATCATCATCGCTAAGGCGTGATGCCGCACGGGCCTAGGTTGCGCCCGTGCAAGGCCAAGTCCAGAAACGGTCGATTTGAGCTATGCCACAGAGTCGCACAGAGTGTCCCCATTTGCAGCGGAAAGTAAATGAACACAAATTGAAGCGAATTCAAACTCTTTATTGATTTTTAAGAAGTTTACAAGCGGCGCTAGGCCGGTATTATAAATCGCTCAAGCTCTCTCTTTGAAACAAAAAAAGGCGTGCCAAGTGGCTTACAAGATGGAATGATTCATGGTGATGTTCCGATACATTATATCCTGTATAGGGTGCCTCAGCTTCTGCAACGTTCCAAGGCACAAGTCCGCGCCTTAGCTCGTTCGATGGAAGCTCCACACCCGCCGACGTCTCCTGCATCCTGCAAGCAGACTGTGGGGTTATCAGTACATTGTTATGCACTGGTGGGGAGGCTAGCTCGCCCACAATTCTATCATTACCAAACATGTTATATTTACTTTTGTGCATCTCTATCATTCATTGTCTTACTAATCTTTACCTTAAGATCAGTTTCATGCATATTTTATATCTATCTCGTGTTGCCAAATTCAAGTGTCGCATTTGAAATACATGCACGACTTACCCATACTTACCGTCCGGCATTCCCTGTCTAAAGTAAACCAAGTTAGTCAACAATTCAATATGAACTTTTCGATGTCAAGTGCGTATCCCTGCCTCGGATTCTAGCACGTCGTAGGCACGTTATCTAACTCACTTGTATGAATTTCTCGTTATCATTTGGTGTGTCACATTTCAAGCTTATTCAGAAGGTGCTTTGTTCAGATTAACTTAGACTAATTTGATTTCAATGCAAGGACTTGCACGTAGATTGCCACCAGCAAAGTCTACTTAAATCTATATGCACCGGTCGTTGGCATCACAAGCCATTTTGGACATCCAAGCCGTGGTATTTCTCAACTAGCGTAGGGTGAGGAATGGCACACACCCCGTTAGTCTCTTAAAATACTCCTGCACTTACGTCCCCCGGGTGGCCGAGTCCGCACCTAGGCAGCCCGTAAGCCATATTTTGATTCCGCCTAGGCCGGCATATCCCCTCTTTGATCATGCCGTGGAATCCCTTTTTCTTTACGGTCACAGCATTCGCCACCCCTCGCTCGTGCCGTTTGTCCACGACCATTTCGTATTAACTTGTCTTTTTTAACTTAACGGCTGTCTCTGAGCCGTAGGCTAACCCTTAGCCTCAATGCGTTATCGACCAGGTTGGCGTCCGTGCAGCGCGGGTAGCGAGCCCCGATGCACGTGCCCGTCACACCTGTCGCTAACCATTCCTTTCCTTCTTATCTTTTATTTATTCCTTCTTTTCCTTGTTTTTACTTGTCCATTCGTTCATTGATTCAATTTCGTATTCATCCTTTCGTTGATTCATTCATTCACTTGTTTATTCGTTCATTCTTCATTTATACATTATGCAACTTCCCGTGCGGGAGTCGCCTTGGCGACCCATAGGTCCCACAGCCTTTCAATGTTGCTAAGCTCTACTCGGAACGACTACGTTGATAGTCTTCCCGTTTCATTGTTGTAAACCATTCATTGTTTCATTGTTGAACGCATAAGGGACTTGAACGTAAGCTTGTGCCTTAGCACGAGCGTGGAGCGCGGTGCGAGAGTTCTCGTATTTTCCATGTTCCTTTCCACATTCTATATAAGCATACAAGATGGGATTAGTCCCTTAGTTAGGTGCGTTGGGTCATTTATTAGCATGCACAGTGTTATAGTCTAGCGATTTCAGTGATAGTGTCCGTATTATTATGTGTCTAGGCTAAGCAAAGACAAGTTCATCGGAGCCACCCACCTTAGCGATGTTCGCATCGGCCGAGCGATACTCCGAGCGCGCCTTTGAAAGTCTAAGTATGGATTCATCTTGACGGGGCAATGTAAGCCTTGCATCTATTATTTATCAGGTCGATGCCAACTCTTCGGGTCGATGGCTCGTTTGAGTCGTTGCATTTGCCGTTTGAATCGGCGTTCCGCTAGGGCGGAGCGGGTCATTACAGTTTACGGGAGAGAAAAAGAAGGGGCGCGGCCGTTGGCCGTTCGGGAAGCCGAGGGGGTCGACCTGCTCGTGAACGTTAAGAAAGAAAAGGTTTTTCTTTCCTCTGCTGATGGAAATTGGTTTTTAAGAAAGAGAGAGATTAAGAAATTTTGTTTAAAAGGGAAGATATTAAATTCTCTTTTCTTAATAAAAACTCAATAAATATTATATCAAATAATATTTCAGATTTCGAAAACAGAAAATTTGCTTGGATTCGAACTTGGGTTCGGGAACAGGTCCGGGACTCGGGAACGAGTTTGGGATAGGTCAGACAAACAAAAATCCAATATTTAAAATAATAATTTTAATCTAACTAAAATAAATAATACACAATATTAATTAATTAGACAAATACGGGTTTCACAACCTTCCCTCCTTAGAAAATTTTGTCCTCGAAATTAAAAGATAGGGTTAAGGGTACAATCATGCAATCATGCCTCAACCAGTCTAAGTATTCTTCCTCAACAATCTTATGCCCAAGTAGGTTAACAATCCCAAAACTCATCTAATGCTATATATTCATCAATTTTTATCCATTATTTAATTTACATTCTTTCCTCCTTAGAAATAATGTTATTCCCCATGATTACTAAATTTTCGATTCCATTCCTAAATTGCCAATCACCTTAAAATTTTGTCTTCTATATTTTCAATCTTGAACACATCTTATACTCATGCAATATGTATTTCTTCCAGCTTACTAATGTATTCAATTTAATTCTATGATTTGATACTCCTAGTCTTTAATACTTCAATGTCAAGTCTTGGTGCCCTATAAAATCCTACACCACGTTTCAATATTCTGATTTATTACGATCCATAAAATTTTATCATTTCTTTCTCACAGATGATCACGTTTGTGAATTTAGACTAACATGTATATATCCTAATTTCAATTCTTTATTTGATCCCGAACTATTATAAAATTTAATTTATCATGATTAAGCTCAAATCCTTCATCTTGATTTTACTGTATCATTTGACTAAACATTTCTCTGTAAAAATCTTATTAAAAATTTTCCACCTTGTATTATTTACAACTTTTCTATCTATGGTTTCTGATTTGTAATCCTTAATTAGTTACATCTTAACTCCATAGTTTCTTGTTTCGATTGTCCCTTTCCTGATTCATCATGCATCTTCCTATAGTGCATCTCTATACTACCTCTAATCCACACTGTCTATTTGCTTAACATTCACATCATTAATTTATCCCTTCCTAGGTTTAAGTTCAATCACGAGTGTTTCATATTTATCTCATAATTCATGTACTCCATAAGTTCCTTCAATAGATCGTTCCAATTTAATTCATCAGGCATAATCAGATTCGAGACATGATTGCTAAATATAAAGATAAAAAGTAAACATGTTTAGAATCTTCTAGATCGAGTTTAGAATATTTTGTTATGTTCAAAATCATGAGTAAACATCGAGGTATAATTTAAATAATCATAACAAGTTTAAAGTTTTAAAAATAAGATCAAATAAAATAGAAATGTCATAAAATACGACATCAATTTATTTGAGAAACAAATGATAATGTAATTTTCCGAAATGAGGGACAATTTTTAATTCAAACTGGTATGAGGTATAGGAGTTTGTGACTCAGAATGAATCAACAAGTTGTACGATTTTAAGATGGTGAGGGTGATTTAAAATAGCCATGACAAGAATATAATACGATAGAATATTTCTGGAAGTGAGAGCAAATGCTAGAATACAAATCTTCAGAATGATTGGAGATAACCAATATAGTCTTATTAATATTCGAAAACCACTATTTTCAAGTCACTTTGTTTTCAAATTCATGCCTCGCCAGTGTGCACCTGACTGTAATGAATTTTTGACTCCATAACTTAAATAATTTAGTTTACCGAGTAATCTTCTAACTTTATCCATTTCATGGCTAAGAAAACGTAGAACAAAGTCTCAATAATATTTGGAAATCTAACGATTACCTGTCATTATTTCAACTTAGAGTTTATGCCTCGCTAGTGCACAACTAGCTGCAGTAAACTTGCAGTTTTCCATAATTCCGATAAATGACTATCACGTAAATGTGCGGAGTCATGTTAGGTTGCTAAATATTTCCTCAGCTCTGTCTATGTGAATTTTAGAGGAATTTCAAAATTCAAACGAGTTTAAAGTTCTAATCAGGATAGAAAATGTAGATAATTGTTCTTCTGAGATCAAGGAATTTATCAAAATATGTGTTTGAAATTCAAGAGACTGGGGCTAAAATCAAGAGGAATATCTATTCTCCGATTTCAAAGATGAAACGAATAATTGAGTCAAACACTAGATAAGATAGAAGCATCACCGCTTCAGATTAAGTAAGAAAAACCAATGATAATATTCCCGACAAATCACTCAGGGAATA
This sequence comes from Iris pallida, assembly GCA_029216955.1. Taxonomy (NCBI): domain Eukaryota; kingdom Viridiplantae; phylum Streptophyta; class Magnoliopsida; order Asparagales; family Iridaceae; genus Iris; species Iris pallida. The sequence goes on along the minus strand of JANAVB010003398.1, from coordinate 10,953,514 downwards.
CAAAAATATTTTGAGAAGAAATAATTTCATAACTAAGGAAAGTTGAAAATCCATCTAAGGTAGAGCATGATAAAAGATAGATAGATAGATAAGAACATAATGAAATCCACAGAGATACAATCCAGATAAGTCTAAGTGTCTAAGATAATACATATCCCAAAACATCTCAGAATCTCAATACAGTAATCCAGAATAAGTAAAATGAAAGACATCCTAATCTAAGGGAGTGTCATCCACTGCTAATGGATCCTACTGCTGGTCCAGGTCACAACAGTCCTCTAGGGTCGCACCGTAATAGGTGGGACAGAACCCCTCAGCCTCGTCCTCTGTAATATTTTTAACAGGTCCAGTCAGGACAGGAGCGAGTACAGTACATGTAAACAAATCATAACAGGTTAGGAAATATAAACATGCTAGAGAGTAAGATACAGGAAACTGAAGAACAACATGATGTAAAAAGGAAGACTGTAAGTAAATAGATACAATATATATGAGAACTAACAGTGCTAGCGATTCAGAGTACAAGACGGTTATGTAAACGGCATGATGTTGTACACGAGTAATGTAAAGAGGTTGCACACGAGTAATCTACTGGATTCATTACATAACCACTTCTACTCCCCCGCCCCAATCAATACACAAGGATCTAGCCAAGTTATGTTATTGCACACGAAGTATAGTCGTACACGAAGATCATGTGAGCACATGAGTATACACGATTTCACACGATTTGTACACAAAAAGTACGAACACAAGAAGTATACGATGCTCATGATAAAGTACACGAACATAAAATACCCGATATATCCGCTAAGGGGATAACATTGTACGACAAGATCCATATAGTACTAATTCGTGTTTTTAGCATGTCAGCATCATGTAAAGAAATCTAAAGCAGAAAATATACTCCTAAGCAAGAAATGAAATGATCAGAGAATGTACTCGCCTGTATCCTGAGTATCTGAAGAGTATCTACTGTCCGAGGAGTGGTGTCTGTCTCCTATAGAACAGTACAAGTCACTATAAGTCTAAAATGATATAACAGACTGCTACAATGCATCCACATGATGTTTGGGGTCAAACTGGACTAAAGTCAACTCTTAGTCAACTCTAGTCAACTAGACTAGTCAAACTAGGTCAACTAGGTCAAGCCTAAGCCAAACAAGTCACACTAAGCCTAACCAGCCTATTCTAGCAAGCACACACACTATCTAGGCTATACAAGCCAACAACACAATCACTAGGCATCCATGCCATACACATAGGCAATGAGCCATAGGCTATGTGCCCTGTATATAGGCTAATCACATATTTCTACATAAAGTCTATTCTCACATATATATACAATAAAATATATCCAATTTATATAATAACACACATTTATACATATATAGGCTACATGATAATATATATCACACACACACACACACACACACACACACACACACATATATATATATATATATAAAATATATATATATATTTTATATATATATATATATATATATATATATATATATATATATATATATATATATATATATATATATATATATATAGGGTGATAGGGAATAGCATGTGTGTGTGTAGAGAGTTATGAACATGTGTATGATATGGAGACATGAGAGTGTGTGTGATACAAATGAATTAGTGAACTGTGATGTATAATGTGAGGGTGTGTGTGTATAGTGACAATTAGCTAGTAGAGTGTAATAGGTTATTAGGAAGTGTGGTTACATGTGTATGTATGTAGAGTGTTTAAGGTGGCAGTGAGTTAAACACAGAGTGATATATGACAGTTTAGTGATAGGAGTAGTGTGGATACATGGGTGTATGTGACAGTGTAGTGTCACATGGATATTGGTGTGACGGTATAGTGTTAGGAGTAGAATCAAATGACAGTTATAAACATCTCAACCTAACTATTAATGTCAAATTCGAAACCATATATCCCATTCACTAATTTGAATCCAAATAGTCCCCAACACCATTACAACCCATCATTCAACAACACTAACATGTGATGATTTAACATAGCAAAATTTACATTGGAAATCAGTTTAGAGAAAAGGGAAGAAGTTCAGAATTTAATTCCCAGATTTGGTTTTCAGGAAAAATTCAAATGACAGTTTATAATGGAAATCAAATTGACAGTTTATAAGGGAAACCATCACACGGGAATAGAGTATCAGTCACAGCCCATTGAATATCAATTTATCATCCAAAAACTCCATTCGAAACCCAAAACCCACACCAATCAATAACTAACATTAACATAGTCTAATACACATGTATAGATAATTAAATCATGAAACCTAACATTCAAATCAGTTTAAAACAGGAATTTAAAACTCAGAAAATAAAACTGAAGCATGTATCAGACATCCTATTTGAACAGCCCAATCCCTACTCGAAAATCCAATTTGAACCCTAAAACCTAACACAAATCAGTAAACAATCTTGTAATAGACTAATACACATGTAGGTGAACTCAATATGGAAAATAAACATTAAGAAATCAGTTTGAAACTGGAATGAACTCAGAATATTAAAAACAGAAAGCATGTATCAGTCCACATGGGGAAATTCAAATTTCGATCAACAAATCATGTTAATATGCAAATTTAAAGGTTGGTAACTAATGTGACATGTGTACACGTGTCAAACAAGGCATTCGTGTCCCACCAAGTAGACACAAACGTGTCCAGCACACTCAAAGACACACGAGTGCACTGCACAGTGCACAGTGTCGTGCACGCATGCACGCGTGTCCCGCGCGCGACACAGGACACGTGGTGACACGTGGCCTTGCGTACACGTGCGTCAGGGGTAGGGTTATCCCTAGGACCGCCTGTACAGTATCTATGACACGTGTCATGTCTGATACGATCGCGTATCAGCAGCGCTTTTGCGCGTGCATCGACTGGCCGTGCGGCCAGTACGGAGAGGATCTCTCCTCGCACACGCAACCATATCGACCCAAATTTTGGAAGGATGGTGGCAGACAATGCCCCATCATGCTCACCAATTTTGGCATGTCCACGTGTCCTGTGTCGGGAGTTATGAGCCCCGTGATGCAGGACACAATGTACGTGCGTGCGGTCAGCGTGTTCATGTCCCCGTGTGGACACGACACGAAACTAAAATTAGAAAGAAACATTAGAAATCCATAAGCAAACCCTATATCTAGGTTCTATTCAAATAGATTTGCAAAAACAATAAATCGAGTCAGTTCGGGCATTTCGTCGAACACCTAGCCTATAGGTTCGATACGTGTCTGATACGGACACGTAACCTAATGCAAATGACACAAAATTTCTACAGTAGATAGGGGACACCTATTCCTAAGCCATCATGCACTAAAATTAGGATTAAATCACAATTTGAGGGTGTTTACCTATGTGTGTCAATCCTCCAATAAAGGCCCAATGGAAAGATTCCAAATACCAACTCCAAAGCTCCAAATGAACCAAAAACTGAGATTAACCTCCAAAAATAATAAACAACCAGGAATTAGATCCTATTGCAAAAGACTAGGATTAAAAAGGAAATATGGAGATTTTTGGAAGGGAAGAAAATACATTTTCTTCAATTTCTAGGTCAAGCTCTAAAAGAGGCAAGAACTCATCAACATGACATTAAATAGGGAGGGGTTCTCCTATGGCTGTTCATGAGTTGAATAATTAGGGTTAGGGTTTCCTAAATTAGCCCATGGGCTTAAGTCATGATTAATTAAGTCATGAAGTCATAAGCCATTTCATAAAACCATAAGTCATGACTTAAATTCACTAAACCAAATCCCCTCATTCTAAAACTAATCTCTAATGACTAAAATGGGTTAACCCAAGTTAGACTAGGATTACCATAGCTAGGATTAGGTTCTAGGCCAGTCCACTAGTCTCAGCAAATCAAAGTCAAACTAGAATTCACCAATTCATTAAATTAATTAAAAATTCAAAATTCACCCAAAATAACAAAAATACCCTCAAGCTAAAAATATGGTAGTGACAAATCTACCCCCTTTAAAATAATTTTGTCTTTGAAATTAAAATGCGAAACTAAACTGATAAGAAGGATAGATAATCATACCTCACGGTGCAAACAGATATGGGTATCGCTCGCGCATCTCATCCTCCCGCTCCCAGGTCGACTCTCCTGGAGAATGATGCCTCCATGTGACGCGAACCAAGGGTATCACCTGGTTTCTCAGCACCTTCCCTCGGCGATCCAGAATCTCCACCGGCTGCTCTGGATAACTGAGAGTAGGTCCAACCTCAATCTCCGAATGATCAAGCACATGGCTAGGGTCAGCCACGTACCGTCTCAACTGTGATACGTGGAATACGTTGTGGACACCCACTAGTACAGGTGGCAAGTCCAGCCTGTAAGCCACATCACCGACCCTCCCGCTGATCACGAAAGGTCCGATGAAGCGCGGGCTAAGCTTTCCACCTCCACCAAAACGTATAGTACCACGAGTCGGTGATATCCGTAGAAAAATCATATCTCCAACCTAATCACAAGCAAGGTCTCAAGTTACTAAATAATCAAACATGATCAACAAACACAACAACAACCTGTTTCTAATTCTATCTACAGTCAACTAAGTCAAACATAGACAATGGTCAACAACTAGTAAATTTGTTAACATCCAAGCATTTGGTCAACAACTGGTCCACTTCTTAGGATTTTACCTATGCTAGCTATCTAGGTGTTGGCAACTAGAATTTAGCAAAAGAAAAACTCTATAATAGACTAACTCTTAACTTCCCAAATCCTATCAAGTCACCCATAACTAAATACCCATAATCTAAACACACAAATCCCAAATACCACATATACATAAGCTCAAGAACAACAACCCATCGCATATATCCTAAGTATATCATCTATATATATATATATAACTGATCATCAAAGGGTTAAAGTAGACTAAACTTATAAGGGACTGAAACAAATGCTTAGAATTTAGGCTAAGGATGAATGGTCTGAAACATCAATATAGGAAAAAGGGAATGATGCTAAGGAGACTAAATTTATAAGCTAAAGGACAGGACATTTGGGTCCACTTGTAAAGTCAAAGTGAAAGAAAACCTACATGGTGACTGAAACATGCCTCTAGATCAACCTGGGCTCTCCTCTCTATCTGGCTGAACTAACTACATGCAGGACAGTGGTCTGAAAGAAGTGAACCAAACTGGTGTACAGGAAATACAATAGACAGTATACTGTAAATGAGTGCAGGCTACATACCAAATCAAAAAACATATATATACAAGCTATATATATATATATATATATATATATATATATATATATATATATATATATATATATATATATATATATATATATATATATATGCTTTACCCTCATCACCTTAACTCTACTCAAAGTCTAATAACACCAACTCCCTACTACATGCCTATCACTCCAAGAAGAGGTCAGATACTGCAAGGTATGTTGGGACAGAACAGTGGTGTAGCATGGCTGCACATGAAGATGCAGAACAATCATATGTAGGACACCTTCATATGGAAAATTGAACCAATGCCCAGGTAGAGGCTTTTGGATGACTGAACCAACAATAAAAGAAGGGGTTTGGACATGTATTTGGACAGATGGGCTATCATCTGTATCTAATACAATAAAAGAGGGACAGAACAATGATCAAGGGAGAACTCTTATCAACAACCCATATTATATCCCCAATGAATACAACTATCCTAAATGGACTGAACAATCCTGCCCAAAAGGTTTTGTAGGGCAGGTACTGCAGGTTATAATGAAGGATATTGTAAGGCTATCAAGTAAAGTAAAATGCTAAAAGATACAGTAGGTCACCATGTACAGAAGTAAGAATGAGTGCAGACCTCTAATATGCATGATAATAACTCTCCAGATATGCCGAATATGATAAGGGGTTGATGGTTATATTGGTGAGTCAATAATTGGGGTTTGAACAATGGTCCAGTAAAATCTATGATACAATATGGTAGGTAATGAAATGTTGAGTGCAGTGAACAACTTGTACAAGTATGATCCAAAGGAACAGGGTATCTAGTGAAGGGTGTGTACACTGCCTATAAAGGTTGATCAAACATGACTGAACTCAACACAAAGAGAACTTAACTAAAATAGAAAGTGGACCAATATAGGCTAACAACATGTCAATAATCCTATACAAAAATGACCTATAGATACCAACCAAACCCATATCCCATATGCCAATACCATCTGTAACCTATCTATATATATAGACCTTTCAGTCTTAGGTAAAACTACAACTATACTCAAGGACAGGCTCTGGTCATGGGTGCCTCACTGGAAAAAGGTAAGAGAAAATAATAATAATCATCAAGGCTGTAAGGTATACTAACATCCTATATGTAAACTGGTTGGTATTATAAATAACAGAAAAATCATCTACAATAGGTTACTATTCTAATACTAATGCTAACTATCATCTCTAGGGTACAGACACTCTACAAGTCATCATATCATTATACTATAAAAGAACTACATATGAATAAGCTCCACAAAACTAAATATCCCTACTCCTAATTTATTTGATGATGGAATACAATTTTTATAACAATAGAAGGGTATGATAATCATATGCGTCTGTCCAAAATTATGTTGTTCAGAGTCTTCGTCATGCTAGTGAGCAAGGCTACGATAATCACAGAGTCCTTGACTAAGGTACATACCTCTAGGTTCATGGTATTTAAAATTTTCGTATTGTCGCATGCGACGGCAAAAACCTTAAATTCCTATACCCAAGAAATACGTCCAAAATCTGACTATATGTCCTCACTATGCCAGCTAACACGACTATCGAAGATTCTAGATCCCACAACTGAGTTGACCTAGCCCATATGATTTTCTCAGAAGAAAACAAACATAATACAAGAACAACAGAACAAAATTAATCAGTCAACAAGGAGCAGATGGAATTGAATTTCAAGATAGTTATAAGAGGCAATTATGGAAATGGAATCAAGAAATTCGGAACCTGTAGCACGATCTCCAATAGCCTGTGCATCCTCGACTGTCCTGGCGAAAGCTCGCCCTTGCTGGTTTCCCCTGATCTGCTGCTGCATGAACCGCTGCTGCTGAGAGAAATCGGGAATGACGGAAAAAATGTCTCTATACAGACGGAGATGCACCTCCAATGTAGCAGAAGCGCCAACCTGAGTCGGCACAACAGAAGCTGCGGTCTCGAGGTCCTGCTGAACAGGATGAGAGGTGTCCAGCCTCTCGATCGTATCCCCCGGACCGGAGTGATGAGATCATATCTCCATAACCATCATGAAGACAGATCAAAACAAGAAGCAATTACTGAGAATGAAGCAAAAAATCAAAGGAGGACAATTTATATTCAAGGAAAGACAATAAACAGCAAATTTAGATAAAATGAATCTGATTAAGAGTATTTTCTAGTATGATTGAGTACCCTCAAAAATATCCTAATCCTACTGCAGGCTGTAATGATACCCTAGTTCGAATACCACTATATTTCTAAACTAGACCTGCATGGGCCACCACTAAAAATGTATCACGACCCGTACCCTAGAGTAAGGACACGAAACGTGGGTACGTCCAGCCTATGTCGTAGTATCGGCGGTAGAATGCTGTACTAGGTCAAACATCTAACAATATATAAGGTACCTATACAGTATATACACTCCGAATAGAGGTGACATAGCAAATACAGTCTCAATCACATCTAAGATAGAGCATGATAAAAGATAGATAGATAGATAAGAACATAATGAAATCCACAGAGATACAATCCAGATAAGTCTAAGTGTCTAAGATAATACATATCCCAAAACATCTCAGAATCTCAATACAGTAATCCAGAATAAGTACAATAAAAGACATCCTAATCTAAGGGAGTGTCATCCACTGCTAATGGGTCCTGCTGCTGGTCCAGGTCACAATAGTCCTCTAGTGTCGCACCGTAATAGGTGGGACAGAACGCCTCAGTCTCGTCCTCTGTAATATTTTCAACAGGTCCAGTCAGGACATGAGCGAGTACAGTACATCTCAACAAATCATAACGGGTTAGAAAATATAAACATGCAAGAGAGTAAGATACAAGAAACTAAAGAAAAACATGATGTAAAAAGGAAGACTATAAGTAAATAGATATAATATATATGAGAACTAACATTGCTAGTGATTCAGAGTACAAGACGGTTATGTAAACGGCATGATATTGTACACGAGTAATCTAAAAAGGTTACACACGAGTAATCTACTGGATTGAATACATAACCACTTCTACTCCCCCGCCCCAGTCAATACACAAGGATCTAGCCAAGTTATGTTATTGCACACGAAGTATAGTCGTACACGAAGATCATGTGAGCACATGAGTATACACGATTTCACATGATTTGTACACGAAAAGCACGAACACAAGGAGTACACGATGATCATGATAAAGTATACGAACATAAAATACCCGATCCGCTAAGGGGATAACATCGCACGACCAGATCCATATAGTACCAATCCGTTTTTCCTGCGTGTCAGCATCATGTAAAGTAATCTAAAGCAGGAAATATACTCCTAAGCTGGATATGAAATGATCAGAGAATGTACTCGCCTGTATCATGAGTATCTGAAGAGTATCTACTGTCCGAGGAGTGGTGTCTGTCTCCTATAGAACAGTACAAGTCACTATAAGTCTAAAATGATATAACAGACTGCTACAATGCATCCACATGATATTTGGGGTCAAACTGGACTAGTCAACTCTTGGTCAACTAGACTAGTCAAACTAGGTCAACTAGGTCAAGCCTAAGCCAAACAAGTCTCACTAAGCCTAACCAGCCTATTCTAGCAAGCACACACACTATCTAGGCTATACAAGCCAACAACACAATCACTAGCATCCATGCCATACACATAGGCAATGAGCCATAGGCTATGTGCCCTGTATATAGGCTAATCACACATTTCTACATAAAGTCTACTCTCACATATATATACAATAAAATATATCCAATTTATATACTAACACACATTTATACATATATAGGCTACATGATAATATATATCACTTTTTTTTCACATATATAATATATATATATATATATATATATATATATATATATATATATATATATATATATATATATATATATAGGGTGATAGGGAATAGCATGTGTGTGTAGAGAGTTATGAACATGTGTGTGAAATGGAGACATGAGAGTGTGTGTGATACAAAGGAATTAGTGAACAATGATGTATAATGTGAGGGTGTGTGTGTTTAGTGACAGTTAGCTAGTAGAGTGTAATAGGTTATTAGGAAGTGTAGTTACATGTGTGTGTGTGTGTAGAGTGTTTAAGGTGGCAGTGAGTGAAACATAGAGTGATATATGACAGTGTAGTGATAGTAGTGTAGATACATGGGTGTATATGACAGTGTAGTGTCACATGGATATTGGTGTGACAGTATAGTGTTAGGCGTAGAATCAAATGACAATTATAAACATCTCAACCTAACTATTAATGTCAAATTCGAAACCATATATCCCATTCACTAATTTGAATCCAAATAGTCCCCAACACCACTATAACCCATCATTCAACAATACTAACATGTGATGATTTAACATAGCAAAATTTACATTGGAAATCAGTTTAGAGAAAAGGGAAGAAGTTCAGAATTTAATTCCCAGATTTGGTTTTCAGGAAAAATTCAAATGACAGTTTATAATGGAAATCAAATTGGCAGTTTATAAGGGAAACCATCACACGGGAATAGAGTATCAGTCACAGCCCATTGAATATCAATTTATCATCCAAAAACTCCATTCGAAACCTAAAAACACACACCAATCAATAACTAACATTAACATAGTCTAATACACATGTATAGATGATTAAATCATGAAACTTAACATTCAAATCAGTTTAAAACAGGAATTTAAACTCAGAAATTAAAACTGAAGCATGTATCAGACATCCTATTTGAACAGCCCAATCCCTATTCGAAAATCCAATTTGAACCCTAAAACCTAACACAAATCAGTAAACAATCTTGTAATAGACTAATACACATGTAGGTGAACTCAATATGGCAAATAAACATTAAGAAATCAGTTTGAAACTGGAATGAACTCAGAATATTAAAAACAGAAAGCATGTATCAGTCCACATGGGGAAATTCGAATTTCGATCAACAAATCATGTTAATATGCAAATTTAAAGGTTGGTAACTAATGTGACATGTGTACACGTGTCAAACAAGACATTCGTGTCCCACCAAGTGGACACGAACGTGTCCAGCACACTCAAAGACACACGAGTGCACTGCACAGTGCACAGTGTCGTGCACGCATGCACGCATGTCCCGCGCGCGACACAGGCCACGTGGTGACATGTGGCCTTGCGTACACGTACGACAGGGGAAGGGCTACCCCTAGGAATGCATGTACAGTGTCCACGACATGTGTTGTGTCTGATACGATCGCGTATCAGCAGCGCTTTAATGCGCACATCGACAGGCCGCACGGCCAGTGCGGGGAGGATTTCTCCTCGCACACGCAACCATATCGACACAAATTTTGGGAGGATGGTGGCAGACTATGTCCCATCATGCTCACCAATTTTGGCGTGTCCACGTGTCCTGTGTCGGGAGTTATGAGCCCCGTGATGCAGGACACAGTGTACGTGCGCGCGGTCAACGTGTTCGTGTCCCCGTGTGGACACGACACGAAACTAAAATTAGGAAGAAACATTAGAAATCCATAAGCAAACCCTAGATCTAGGTTCTATTTAAATAGATTTGCAAAAACAGCAAATCGAGTCGGTTCGGGCATTTCGTCGAACACCTAGCCTATAGGTTCGATACGTGTCCGATACGGACACGTAACCTAATGCAAATGACACAAAATTTCTATAATAGCTAGGGGACACCTATTCCTAAGCCATCATGCACTAAAATCAGGATTAAATCACAATTTGAGGGTGTTTACCTATGTGTGTCAATCCTCCAAGAAAGCCCCAATAGAAAGATTCCAAATACCAACTCCAAAGCTCCAAATGAACCAAAAATTGAGATTAACCTCCAGAAATAATAAACAACTAGGAATTAGATCCTAATGCAAAAGACTAGGATTAAAAAGAAATTAAAATGAATTTATGGAGATTTTTGGAAGGAAAGAAAATACCTTTTCTTCAATTTCTAGGTCAAGCTCTAAAAGAGGCAAGAACTCCTCAACATGACATTAAATAGGGAGGGGTTCTCCTATGGCTGGTCATGAGTTGAATAATTTGGGTTAGGGTTTCCTAAATTGGCCCATGGGCTTAAGTCATGATTAATTAAGTCATGAAGTCATAAGCCATTTCATAAAACCATAAGTCATGACTTAAATTCACTAAACCAAATCCCCTCATTCTAAAACTAATCTCTAATGACTAAAATGGGTTAACCCAAGTTAGACTAGGGTTACCATAGCTAGGGTTAGGTTCTAGGCTAGTCCACTAGTCTCAGCAAGTCAAAGTCAAACTAGAATTCACCAATTCATTAAATTAATTAAAAATTCAAAATTCACCCAAAAAGACAAAAATACCCTCAAGCTAGAAATGTGGTAGTGACAGAGTCACAGGGGAGAGGGATGGCTCTGGCCGAAAGAAATGGGACAGGGCAGCAATAATTTATGATATCCTGGGTCGAGAGTTTAACTGCTATATAAATATATATATTCTCTCTTTAAATTCTATTGAGATAATGAGAAAGGATTTGATGGAATCCTAATTCTCGTGGCTTTGGCCAGGTGAAATTCTATCAAAATTTGATTTAAAGGAAAGCAAGATTTGTTAAGATATTTATTTAACTATACATTAGGGTATTTTGTTTTAAAAATATTTAAACTATAAAACTTATCAAATCTAACTCGATGATCTATTAATGATAATATTAACTTAATCAACGATCAATATTTATTAACTGGTTAGTATAATCCAAATCGAATAAAAGATCAACATAAAAACTTAAAAATGATATTTAATATTTATCAAAATAATTTAAATCGTATAAACTTAATCAAATCGAATAATTGATTATCGAGTTAATTTAAAATATTACTCGATGCCACCGAACAGTAAAATGTATATTTTTATAAATAAAAACTGAGTCTAAAATACTCGGAGAAATCCCTTTATCGCTCAGAAATAATTACGATTTTAAAACCGCTTCTGGAGACCAACCTTTTGAAAGACCAAAAATAACAACATACTTTTACATTTTAATTAATCGAATTCGAGAACAAAATATCTTTTCATAAACCTAAAAGATTAAAATCATTCAACTTAAATCTAGTTTTTGATAACAAAATAATCGCAAATATCTTTTATAAAAATTCGACACAATAAAAACCTTTAAACATAACAACAACAAAATAAATTTTTTGAAAATTCAGGAAGAGAGGTTACAAATCTACCCACCTTAGAAATAAATTCGTCCTCGAATTTAAAGGAATGGCTAGGACAGATAGGATCGATAGGTCAGAAGAAAAATGTAGGAAAAAATATCGTCTGACAAGATAGAATTGATCAAGGATAGCAAATTTTCTTTAGTAATAAATATTAATCAAGGAATTAACCAAGAAGGTTGGAATTTGAGAAATAAATAAGTAGATATGGTTTGGGGTTAGAAACTTAGGCTGTGATCTTGAATCCTAAAATGATGTAAAATATTCAAAAAAATATTTTTTTTGCACAATAACTTTAAGGATCATTCATCAATGGAGACTCTACCCACCTTAGATAATTTCTCCCTCAAAATTTCGAATGACATGTTCAAGCACGCTTAAGGGTATAATCAAGAGATGGTACGATCAGTGATCAAAATGAGTTAGACCGTGAATAGAATCGATACCACAAAGCACAATTAAGGTACAGTCAAGGGTCTAGCCATAATGGTCAAGGATATAATCAAAATAATGTTAGTTAATAAGAAAACAAAATGTTTGGGCATGATTAACTCGAGTAACTATTTAGGTAAGATTACAGAGTTAAAATCTAGAAAATATGCGAATTGACTTGGTCGGAATGTAATCAAAATTGTCTAGTCGCGAGAAAGTCATTTTGGCACGATCAATATTCGGTCAAATTGGTCTAGTTGACAACCTAATGTTTAAGGATGGTTTAAATTGAATTGATTTTGGCATGATCCAATTACAGTCAATATGGTCTAGTTTAGGGCTGTGCACAATTAAGTCAAACCGACCAAATCGAACCAAGCCAAACCGAACCGATTGGTTTTAAACCGAACCGATGGTTCGGTTGGTTTGGTTCGGCTTCAATTTTTTCAAAACCGACCGGTTCGGTTCGGTTCACGGTTTGTTTATGCTAAAAATTGTCTAAATTGAACCGAACCGAACCAAATCCTTGTTAAATAATTAGGATTGGCCGGTCGGGTATGGGTTTATTGGGTTGTATTATACAAGTTTGGTTCATTTATTCACATCACAACCATTTATCAAGTTAAACAAGCGCTCTCCCTCTCTCTCTATCTCTCTCTATAATCTCAAAGAGGAGTGCTGGCATCTCCTTTTTTTCTAATTGCTCATGTGCACATGAAATGGGCTTTTGATTGAATGTATATGATTTTTTTTATGTATAATTGGCATTTTTCTCCACCTGTAAAGTACAAGTTGAATTGAAGCTGCTGAATTGTATTTATTGTTGCAAAGTGCAAGTTGACTGAGGTTTCATAAAAGAAAAAACATACAGTCCATTTTTTATGTGATCAAAATCCACCAAGTCGAACCGATCCAAACCGAACCAAGTTGGTCGGTTTTAAAACCGAACCGACCATTTGGTTGGTTTGATTCAGTTTTGTTTATTTTTAAACCGATTAACTTCGGTTCGACTTCGGTTGGGACCGAATAGGTCGACCACCGACCGATGCACAACCCTAGTCTAGTTACGACCGAATTTCTAAAGAATGATCAAGGTTCTAGATGCAATCTAAACAAAACTATAGTCCCATAGATGTAAGTTATGGTACAGTCACAATCAAGTTAATCATGCAAATCGTCCATGCGTGATAAAATTTGAAAGTTGGTACGAGCATGAACCAGGTCAAATAGTCATGATCTAAATGGAAGAATCATTAGCAATAATTGATCTGAAATATTTGCATAATTATGGTTATAGTCAAGCGAGTTTAGTCATGATCAAATTTGTTTAGGAACGCTCAATTAGTTAAGCAAAACTGTTTAGACATGATTGTATAATCAAACCTAGGAAAGGATACGAATTGACTCGATCGAAATATAATAAAAGGAGTCTAGTCATGATCGAAATTGTTCAAGGATGATCAAATCCAAAATGCTTAAAAAAATTATCCATAATTATTTAGGCACGAGTTTAGAATCAAAATCTAGATAAGTTGAGGGATCCAGTCAAAATTACATTAAAAGATGACAATCTAAAAAATAGAAGGATAAGGAAGGAAGGGAGAATTACCGGTGTATTGAGAAGATTGTGACTAGGAGTAAGCACAAATTAATTGGAAAACTTAATGGTTATATGCTAATAAGATGTAGTCTCTATGGTATTCGAAACTCGTAAACATAATTGAAGTCGTTTTACCGAGAATTTATGCCTCGCCAGTGTACAGCTAGCTGCAGTAAACTCTTGGTTCTATGACTCAAATGAGGATGCGGTAGTGAATACCCTATCAACTATATCCAATCTTGACATAATAATTCAAGGATGAAAAATTAGAGCAACTAAGCTATAGCTTTTAATGACATTCGATATCTCACGCTTACCTGAAATTATTTCAACTTGGGGAACATGCCACACCAGTGCGCTGCTGGCTGCAGAGAACCCGCAGTCTCGATAATTCAAATAAGTGACGACAGTACGTTGCTGTCTTGTTATCGTAAGCCATCAAAATTATTCCAACTATATCTCCAAGAATATCAAAGGAGTTTAAAATATCATACAAGTTGGTAAATATAAAAAAAGTGCAAGTATCTGTTCTTCAAGTATAAGATCAGCTTCTTAAAAAAAATTGCTTAGGAAAGATAATGATCGAAGTCAAAATA
The DNA here is from genome assembly GCA_029216955.1 of Iris pallida. Lineage (NCBI taxonomy): Eukaryota > Viridiplantae > Streptophyta > Magnoliopsida > Asparagales > Iridaceae > Iris > Iris pallida. The sequence continues at coordinate 10,938,434 of JANAVB010003398.1, read as the reverse complement.
AGTAAAGATCTTATAATCCTTATTTTGCAGATATTCAATATTCAACGATTGAGAGTAAACTTTTGAATCCCAAAAACTTATCTCAGGATTAATAGACAATTGAGTAAGAAGTTATTATAAAAATAATTCCTTAGGTCCAAGAAAAAGAATATAAGTGATAAGAACTTATGCTATGGCGATGTTTAGAAAAGTCCTAAGATGAAGTTGTACAAATGATCATGGTTAGGAAAAATGACCGAAGGCAAAAGAAATATAAACCTAAATTTATATTTCTCTAATATTCAAGTTCATGGAAAAATATGTAAAAAAGAAAACACTATGTGTCACGACCCGCACCCTAGAGTTAGGGCACGAGAACGTAACAACGCCCAGCCTACGCCGCAGTGTCGGCGGTAGAACGCTGTCCTAGGTCTCAATGCATTTAATAGTATAAGACTAAACAGTTTATACTCCCCGAATGGGGGTGACATAGCACAATGTAACTCAATCACATCTAAGGTAGAGCATAATGGAAGATAGATAAAACATGAAATCGAAAAGAGATACAACAGATAGAAGTCTAAGTGCCTAAGATACAAACTCAGAATACATCTCAAAACTCAAATACAGTAATCCATAAATACATCTCCAGACAACTGAAAATAAACTATGAATAAACCTTAGCTATCTATACAACCACTACTGTCTCCTCTAGGCTAGCAGGCAACTTCCAGGCTATCTGTAAAATTTATCAACATGTCCAGTCAGGACTGGAGCGAGCACAATACATCTCAACAAGTCATAGCAGGAAAGGAAATATAATCATGCTAGAGAATAAAATACAGGATCTGAAGAAATAGCATAATGTAAAAGGAGAGACTGTAAGTCAATATCTATGATATATATAAAGAGAGACAGTGCTAGTGATTCAGAGTACTGCATAAACATGTGAATGGCTAGGGACTGATTCATGATTACACTACTGGAAATTGATTCATGATTACACTACTTGGATTTATTCACATGTTCACTTATACTTCCCCATCCCCAATCAATACACAAGGATCCATTCAAGTTACGTTAAGATTCATGATTATACTATATTGCCCATAAAGGGTGATTCATGAATTGATTCGTGAAGGCTCGGTGATCATGTGAGTACATGAGTCACTAGCTGATAACGAAGATTCATGATAATAGAAGCATATGATACATGATGTAAGTGAAACACACATGACAAAAGTATCTGATGCTCCCGAGAGGGATAACATCTCATGAAGGGATCCATATAGTACCAATCCGTGTTACCAACGTGTCAGCATCAAGTAAGATAGTCTAAAGCAGGAAATATAATCCTAAACATGATATGAAATGATCAGAGAATGTACTCGCCTGATAACCTGAACAGCTGATAGGTAAAGGGGTCCAACTAAAGCCACAGAGTTCTATTTAAAGCAACACAGGTTATAAGGTGTTCAAGTTGTAATAAAAGAATCTCTACAAGCAATCTATTATTATTCTAGGTTCTTCTAAGTCAAAACAACTCTAGGTCAACTCCGGTCAATAATCTAGTCAAACTAGGTCAAGCGTTGACTTACAGTTGACTTTGGGTCAACTGGTTAACTCTGGTCAACAGGGTAAATTCTAGTTTAATTATTGAAAATATAAAGTGTACTTCGTTATTCGTACGTCGAAACTTACGACACGCAAATCGAGACAAGAATATCAATGGTAAGGTTGATAATCGTATTACAGTGATCCACGTGCCCATCTTGTCAATTTCAGCGATGTGAGATCACTGGAATTGACTGAGCTCAGTTTCGTTGTACTAATCCCGAAATACGAACATTATAAGAATTAATTATTACTTAATTATAAAAAGGTTAAACTCAGAGAAATTGTCAACAAACATTGTTGGACGATAAAATAAATATCGCCAACGTGTCCAGAATGGTCAAATTAGCTAGGATAGCCTACCCATCGGTCCAATTTGGACACAAGGGCAAAAAAGTAATTTTGGGTCAAAAACGGTGTCCGTGTCGGAGCCGTTTTGCACTGAAAAACGTGCAAGAAAATAAGTCTATAAAATATAACAAATTATATGTCCATGAAACCAGAATGACGATACGAATCCAACGGTATCTGCAGAATTGGATTTCGTTGACCCGATCTCAATTTGGTCCGTTGACCAGAACTTGAAATTCTGATTTGTACGAAAATGCGTGCCGAAGCCAAAGTTCTCAAAACTCAGCAAACTACATGTCAACGAGTCCAGAATGATGATACGAACTCAACGGTATATCCGAAAATGGATTCCGATGAGCCGATCTCAAAATGACCCGTTGGCCCGGATATTGGTATCTGACTTGCACCGAAATGCATGCCCGATCCAATGTCCACCAAAATCTAGCAAATTATATGTCAACGAGTCCAGAATGATGATACGAACTCAACGGTATATCCGGAATTGGATTCCGATGAGCCGTCGTCAAAAAGTCCCGTTGACCCAGAAAGTGGGGCCCGCTTTGCACCGAAAAATGTGCCCGGGCCCACGTTCTCCAAATCTAACAAATTTTATATGAAAACATGCCAGAACGACGCCACAAGTCTACTGGTGGTGTCAGAAATGAAATCTGGAGTCCCGTGTTCAAAAATAGAATTTTACAAGTTGGAAATTACGAATTCGGACGACCAACTTTGGCGTCGAATTCAACCAATCAAACAAGCTCACAATGAAACGAAACTGGAGGAAGAGTAAGAGGGTTATACCAGCTTCGCACCGGAACTGGTAGCACGCCAAACGGAGCTGCGGTGGAGGAGATACAAGCTGACGAAGTTGGCCCCGCAAAACTGTCCAAATTTAATACAATTTAAACGGTCAAATTGGTGGCCGGTTTTGATGTATCAAACGATAAAATTTACGGACGAAAATTGACATGAGTGAAGGTGAATATACCGAGATTACGAAGGACCAAAGAAATCGTCGATCCAACGGTCGGATTTCCAGAAAAACACGCACGAAGTTGCTGCGACGAAACACGATTTTTGAGTTCCAAACTCGCGCGCGCCGACGGGATCTCGTTCAAAACGTACGAATCGCCTCCGATACGCGTCGGAGAGAGAAGCAAGGCCCACGGGGCCAGTCCTGGGGGTGCGCCCGGCCATGGCAAAGTCGGCCATGGCGACCACGTCGTCGGCGGTGGTGCGGCAGCACTGCCAGTGCGCGCGCGCGGCCCAGCTTGTCGTCGCTGCTGCACTGCGGTTGCGCGCTGTGGGTCGGCCGACGACGCGCGGGGTGGTGGCGCAGCGACCAGTGGCGGGGCGGCGCGTGGGGCGGCCACGGCCAGGTGGAGGTCGTGGTGGTGATGGCCGGTTTTGATGGTGGTGGTGGTGTTGATAGGTGGAAAGGAGGAGGAGGAGAGTAGGAGGAGATCGGGTGTGTTGGGTGGCCGACGGCCATGGCCGGAGGAGGGTGGTCGGCCATGGTGTGGTCGGGGGAGGAGGAGTTCGGGTTGGGGCATGGTGAGTAGATGCTGTTGTTGCTATTGGTTTTGTTGTTGTGTATTGTTTGTGTAAGAATAATAGGAAGAGAGAGAGATAAATTAATTGCAATAATGAGAGAAAGAGAGAGAAAAGAGTGTACCTAAAATTTAGGGCCGGCTAGGGTGTATGAGAGTGTGGGATGGAGGGAAATGGATGGTGATGATTAATTTGGGGAATCAAAAGGCTACAAATTAATTTGAGAAAAATTGTCATTCCTAAGGGAATTAAATAAACGAAAAATTCCAATAAATATTAAAAATAGGTAGAAGGATATTTAATATTATTTTTGGACACGAAAAAATAAGGGTGTCCCGATGGAGGGTAACACAAAGCTGGACTGGACTCGGTGGAGCCGGATTGGATCAAAACTGGACATTGTGCAAAAATCGAATTAAAATTAGGAATCGATGATCATGGGCAAATAAGTAGTACATGGGGATTCCAATAAATGGGACACAAGTGGCGGACGGATAGTAGGCTCAAAGTGGGCCATGTCCATAGTTGGGGCTGACAGGTTTTGGTCGACAGGGGACCCACAAATCAAGTTGGAAGATAAATGTGACACCGTGGAGTGAAATAAAATCGGGTCACGTGTCGGAAAAGTTGTACGAATCAAATGGAGCACAAAATGACGTGTCTGAGTGGGACATGAAGGTCATGGGTGACGAGCGTCTCGAGTAGATCATCAATGAGGAGTTGATTTCAAGAATCTGACTGGTCTTGCGCTCCCAAATTAAAAGTCACGGTAACGTGCTGAAAATGATCAAGGAAAGAGTGGGAAAATCAATTAATAATCAAACGGTCTAATTCGACCCGAAGTTCAGCGAAGCAAAAAGAGCATAAGGGAACAAGTTTGGGTGGGACACCATATACCGTCATGAAGGTAATCGTGTCCACTCCAAAACTCGTGAAGAAGATTTCCAGAGTTGAACATCCCTGATACTCCAAATATCAATGGCACGAGAAAGTACACTTAAGGAAAAATAACAAAATAAATTATTTATCAAAACCAATCAATCAGGAAATAAAATAAAATAAAAAAAACAACCCAAAATTCAGGGCGCTAACACTATGTCTACCTATTATGAATATATTTATACACAAGTACATATGTATAGCCGAAGTAAATCCCAAAAATCTCAAAATATCATTCTAAGAGAAGGTTATCTTATTTCTAAGAAAATATAAATTTGAATAGCAATAATACATATATTATATTCAATATATAATTTGTAGAAACTATTCACAATACTAGAAATGGACTACCAATATATACACATCTATATATATACATGGACGATGTTGGTCGCACTTCATGACCACTAAGACATGGGTTGAGTTCGGGCTAGTTTGGAACAATCAAAATTTCTAAAAGCCAATAATCCTTGTAATAAATAAATAAATATATACACATATTTTGGGTCAAGTCACAACTTGGCCTAGTTTTCCTAGTTTGAACCCACTTATTATTCGATCTTTCCAACCACAGCTAATACACTAGTCAAAGCACGCCACTGTACTGTCCGTGCCATTATTTCTAGTCATTTGGCATTCTAAAATTTAACCATAACTAAGGCATTCTATAATAAATATTTATAAAATTTTAAAAATCACATTTAATTCAAACAAATAAATAAAAGAACATTTTCCAAACTTTCGAAAAGGGGGGTTATGGCCAGGAAGGCCTAAGTTGATGGGTAAATAGTCTACCCACCTTAGGTCATATCGTCGTATCAAAATGTAATAGTGTATCTATAAAACCTTTCAGGTCATCTAAATTTAGTAAATTGTATGGCCTAATCCTTAACTATCCAATAATCAAATTAATAAGGGACTCCTATTCCTAGTCATTCTTCTAAATTAATTCAATCCTAATTGTGAATGAGCATTCCCTAGTCGCAGGCTCACAATAGTACGACTAACTTAAGTACTATCACGAGTTTGCAATCTTTTACGAAAACGGACGTGCATGGGCCACCACAAAAACTTGTCACGACCCGCACCCGCTTTTCGGATACGAGACGTGTCCAAACCATCTACGCCGCAGAGTCGACGGTAGAACGCTGTCACGGCCAAGATGCTCAAAATTATAAAACAATAACTTTATTGCTCATTCACATTTCTAAGATTTATTACAATAATTACAAAATTTATATTGAAAAGAAAATACAATATTCTTACACATTTAATAAAAATAATACCACTGCTATCTATTTCTAGGTTTATGTCTGCAAGTACACCCGTATCTTCCAAAGCTAAGTGAATCCACGGCTAACCTAAAAAATGTTGGTTTTCAGTCAGGAATGGAACAAGCACACAAACCGACGGCAATGGAAAACACAATAGAATTTACAAGACATAAAAATAACATATGAGAGATGAAAACTAGAAAGTACTGATGACATGACAAGTGGTGAAGAAGACAAGAAAAGCAAATAAAATACAACTATCTATGTGATATGAAATATCAGTTTCGACATGTGAACGGCTATGGGATAAATTCGGCACTGTGCACGTGTCGTGTGCAGCTGCTATTATTCAAGAATAGACTCATGGGATAGTTCTGGGTAGTCCACATGTCTACTAAGATATTTTCCCTTCCGACTAGTCCGTGTGACAAGCATGTCAACAAGCAACAAGACATATGTATAAACATGAAATGAAAAGACTACTATGAATCGAAAGCAATCAGAAAGTGTACTTACATATGGTCCTTTGCTAGTGAAACCGATAATCCTGTTGGGTCCAGAATAGTCGCGGATGTCGTAAGTGTGCAAGACGGCCTGTAATGATGGAACAGATCGTGTCATTGGGTCCAGGACATACCGATTTACCTAGGGTCGATATGACGAAGTTAGAATCACAGAAATTATGGACATATGGCTAGTCACGGTTACGATAGACTCGAAGGGAATATATATATCTTTAGTAAATAATTCTAGAAAACTATATTCATATTAGTCAATATATTTTAGACAAATATTTGCAAAATACTAGGAAATCATTTCATACCTTGTGAGTCAAAATATTTTTAGATAAATATTAATAATCTACAAAATATTTACGGTTTAAAACTAAATTTTGAAATCAATGTAGGCTAAGCCAAATATTATAATTTTAGGGATATATTTAATAAATATGTACTTTTAATAGAAATAGTTTATATAGGTAATGCTCATTGGATTAATACTAAAAATTACGTTAGTATATACGTTATTGTATCTAAAATTATAATACTACTAATGTAGGTATTCAATGCAACATGGTTACTCGCTCTGTCATTAATGCAGAGAGAGAGAAAGAGATTTTCATTTGAGAGAAGTATGTACTAATGTCTTCTTCTCTCTTTTCCCAATGAGTAGAAGGAGAGTGGAGAGAGATAGAGCATTACCAATGGGGTTCTAGTGCTGGACGGCCGGCTGCAAGCAGCGACTGTGGAGGGCAGTCACCGGCGCGGAGTTGAGGCGCTTGCACGTGGCGCTCGTCGGCGGAGCTGGTAATGGAGGAGGAGGCACGGGGAAGATTCGGGGGGACGTGGCTGGAGGGTCTGACACGGCGGCCGGCGCTCGCGTGGGAGGAGAACGACGGTCGGTGGATCTGAACACTACACGATGGTGGCTCCGGCGCTGCACAAAGCTCGTTGGCGGCGCTGGTCTTGGGAGAGGAAGATTGAGAAGGAGGGGAAGACGACCAAAAGTTATGCGTGGAGACGCGGTGGGTTGGCACATCGTACGGGGAAGAGGTCGTCGACCGGCGTCAGCTTGTTCGTGACGGTGTTGGAAGAACCAAATCTGGCGGCCGTACGGGAACGAGTTCGTCGGATCGTACGACACGAGAGTAGAGGCTGGGAGGCACTCGCCGGGCGTGGTCTCGATGCCACGGTAGACGCTCGAGAAACGTAGTCGGTGTTGGGGCGGTGAAGACCGGTGGGTCAAGCCGCACGCGCAGTGGACGAGTGCCAGATGTGTAGCGACAGCAAAAATTTGGACACGTCCACTGAGGCGACCGTGCTCCGTTGGGATGTGTCATCGGCCGATCATGGGGCGGAGGGACTCGATTTGAAGAGGCGCGACCCAATCAGTTCCTGTGGCGGTCGTTACGCCAGAGGCGGTGGCTTCAGGCAATGATTGTTTATTGTCATGGCAGTAGTGGGAATATTCTTTTGGTGGCTTTAGTGTCGGGATGTCCATGATGGTGATAACGATGATGATGGTGCTCTACTATTGATGGTGGGGGAGTCACAGAGGAGAGGGATGGCTCTGGCCGTGCGGAAGGGAAGAGGGCAGCAATAATTTATGATATCCAGGGCCGAGAGCTTTACTGCTATATAAATATATATATTCTCTCTTTAAATCCTATTGAGATGATGATAAAGGATTTGATGGAATCCTAATTCTCGTGGCTTTGGCCGGGTGAAATTCTATCAAAATTTGATTTAAAGGAAAGCAAGATTAGTTAAGATATTTATTTAAATATACATTAGGGTATTTTGTTTTAAAAATATTTAAACTATAAAACTTATCAAATCTAACTCGAAGATCTATTAATGATAATATTAACTTAATCCACAATCAATATTTATCAACTGGTTTGTATATTCCAAATCGAATAAATGATCAACATAATAACTTAAAAATGATATTTAATATTTATCAAAATAATTTAAATCGTATAAACTTAATCAAATCAAATAATTGATTATCGAGTTAATTTAAAATATTACTCGATGCCACCGAACAGTAAAAGGTATATTTTTATAAATAAAAACTGAGTCTAAAATACTCGGAGAAATCTCTTTATTGCTCAGAAATAATTACGATTTTAAAATTGCTTCTAGAGACCAACCTTTTGAAAGACCAAAAATAGCAACATACTTTTACATTTTAATTAATCGAATTCGAGAACAAAATATCTTTTCATAAACCTGAAAGATTAAAATCGTTCAACTTAAATCTAGTTTTTGATAACAAAATAATCGCAAATATCTTTTATAAAAATTTGACACAATAAAAACCTTTAAACATAACAACAACAAAAATAAATTTTTTGAAAATTCAAGAAAAGAGGTTACAATACAGGCCATGCACGACCTTCCTCTAGTATTATTTTTATGGTTATATTAGAATTCTATAACTTTCGAAATTAGTCTTAGTTTTTAAAATTTATTTCAAGTTCTTAGTGTTATTTTCTCGGATACAAACAACATACTGTCGGTATACCCGTGTATACCGACGGCACACAGGTTTGTGGGTAGTTTTTAAGCTGAAAATATGCTGTTACAATTAACGGTATATGACCGGTGTACTGGGCTATACCGTCGGAATACCAATCATGTGCATTATATTTTTCCATGAAGTTTTATGTTCCCATTGTCCGGCATACCGCCGGTATACTATAGTATACCGTCGATATACTGCAAGTGTACCCAAGTTTGATAAATTTTAAATTTGTTCATGTTTTTTATTTCTTCCTGCTTGATACTTTCATGTATATGTCATGGTAGTTTTTTGCTATGTACTGCTATTGTCACGACTGGCACCCTGTTTAGGGGCACGAGCACGTGGGTACGTCTAGCCTACGCCACAGTTGTAGAAGCATGGAAAAGAGGATATTGCTTTTAGTCCCATATCGAAAAGGAGAAGAAAAGGCTCATTCCATTCTATATATAGAGCCCCCTTGCTTTCTTTTAAAAAGGCACCAAAATAAAAAGAAGAAAAGAAAAGGGAGCCCGTGTACAGGGAGCCCGTTCGAGCCACAAAAAGTTGCAACAGTGCTTCTTCTTCTTCTGGATCGGCTACAAGTTCTTCACTTGCCATCTTGGCAAGGATAAAGTTAGATCATGAGTACTATGCGCCTTCACGGGCTAGTACGAAGAAATCTAAGGCAGCAACTTGGACTCTTCTTACTACGTATCTTCGGGTGCTAAGACGAAGAAGTCTAGGCGGTGCGGGCTCAACAAGCCCAGTCAACTATCCAATCTGCTGACCGTCAGCAGGTAACGTTAACTGTTACACGGGCCCATAATGGAAAGTTGTACAGAACCTCCCGTGTCCAGCCCTCTGTGGCAAACAGACAGGGTAGGTCCCAAAAGTTTTCCTATGATACCTACACACCCGGATACCCGGGCCCACAAAACAAATACAAAGGTAGATCAATCTGCTCTTGACTTACGAGAGGTGGTCATTCACAAACACAAGGAGAGAGAAGCAACCTTGGCGTACGATGAGCCCTTTTCAGGACATCACTGCACCCAAGTCGCCATCAACTACTGTTGTCACAAGACAGTGGCTCCACCACCAAGGCAGTCTGTGTTCCAGCAACCGCAACCTGCTGCGCCTTTTCAAAATCATCTCAGAAGCATGATGCCAGTTGAAGACTCCATAACGGCCTACTCTCAACTAGACGCATTACTTGGATATCTCAGTTAGACGCATTGTCTCAGCCCGGCGCATCACAATCTTTTGAGGGAGTTCATCGTCAAATCTTCTTCGAATAAGGAGATCCATAATTCATAGTGTCAGCACTCGCCAAGGAGGAGGATCGGTCAAATTCATCTTCATTGAGAAGTCAAAAGAGATATAAACAAAATTCTCTCAAAATCGTTGTTGACCGTATAGGCGTTATACGGCTAAGTTGATCCAAGCCACAGAAGGAACAGCCGTATAAGCCTTATACGGCTAAGTGGCCTCGAGATGCAGAAACAAGGCTCTTGGAGACCCCATGCGGCCAAGTGGACTCGAGCCGCAGAAACAAGGCTCCTAGAGACCTCATGCGGCTATGTGGACTCGAGCCGCAGAAGGAATGCTCCCGAAGACCCCATGCGGTCAAGTGGCCTCGAGCCGCAGAAACAAGGCTCTTGGGGACCCCATGCAGCCAAGTGGACTCGAGACGCAGAAGCAAGGCTCCTGGAGACCTCATACGGCTAAGTGGACTTGAGCCGCAGAAGGAATGCTCCCGAAGATCCCATGCATGCGGCCAAGTGGGGCCGAGCCACAGAAGCAAGTCTCCTGGAGACCTCATACGTCTAAGTGAACTTGAGCCGCAGAAGCAAGGCTCTCGAAGATCCTATGCGGCCAATTGAAACCAAGCCGCAGAAGGAATGCTCCCGAAGATCCCATGCGGCCAAGTGGAGCCGAGCCGCAGAAGAAAGGCTCCTAAGGCCACTATGTAGCCAAAACAATTCAGGCTCTACTCTGTGGGGGGACACATGGCAAGTTGGCCAAGTCTCAATCACCCAGATTTGATGCAACAAAGAAATCTCAACAAATCCACCAACTGGCAGCCAAAGATCGAGTCCTCGTGTGCTGTTACAGAAACGTGGCCATCTATGCAGTCCAAAATATGTTTCATTCAGAAATTATTATAAATAGCAGGGTACCACATCCTTGTTATAGGCTGGCAATTTCTTCAAGATCAAGGACTGTGTCTGATAGTCCAAGGAGTAAGGAAGAGTTGCTATACTTTTCCGAGCCTCCACCGTCATACCCTAGAATCAAAAATTTAAACAATTGTACTTAGATCGTTCCCTAGGATTTATTTTTAGGATTTATTTTGTACAAGCGAGTTTACAATCAAGTTCAATTTATCTGTAATTTTTGTGCATGATATTTAATAGCAAATACGATGGCGACTCTGCTGGGGACGTCTTTCTCTACTGATGAGAAATTGGTGACACAATCTGATACATCCAATCTCGGCTCTACGCAGCAGATGCTTGTTGTTTGCTCGATCAACAAGCATTCGAGGAAATGCTCTCCGATGGGAGTACCGGTCCAGCACAGAAGTGAGCCAACCCGAAAAGATCTCGCAGGACATGGAGGCCTAAGGCCACTGTCCCTCGCCAGGCTCTGGAAGAAACTCCTCTCGCCACTCAAGACGATGGCCAAAGTTCCCATGCGGCCTCGTTTCAAACCACAGATGACCCCGCTGTCCCCAAATTCGGCAGAGGAAAACACTACGATGCTGGACTTTTGGGGGCATAAAGAAAACTCAGGCGGTCGAAGAAGAGGACGCATAAGGAAGGTGGTCGTAGGTAGACTGCTTATGTGGCAGCTAATCCTGGCCGCAAGCAGACTGCCTATGCGGCAGCCAATCCTGGTCGCAAGCAGACTGCCTATGCACAGCCAATCCTGGCCGCAAGCAGACTGCCTATACGACAGCCAATCCTGGCCGCAGATAAAGTTTCTATGCGGCAGCCAATCCTGACAGCAAGCAGGATGCCCCATGCGGCCCTGTCAGATGCTCTATTTTCGACCGTCTCTCATGCGGACCCGACCCCATACGGCCCATTGAGGATGTTGAAGCTTCCAACTTGGACTCTTCCTACTACACACCTTCGGGTGCTAAGTCGAAGAAGTCTAGGGCAGTGCGGGCCCAACAAGTCTAGTCAACTGTCAAATCTGCTGACAGTCAACTGGTACCATTAACTGTTACACGGGCCCCTGATGGAAAGTTGTACAGAACCTCCCGTGTCCATCCCTCTATGGCAAACAAACAGGACAGGTCCCAAAAGTCTTTCTACAACGATCGAGAGCAAGTACTTTTACTAGCCTCAGATCAGAAAGCAAATATTATATCTACGCACCCGTACGCTCCGGATACCTGGGCCCACAAAACGGATGCAAAGGTAAATCAATCTGCCCTCGACTTGCGAGAAGTACTCATCTACAAATGCAAGAAGAGAGAGGAAACCTTGGCATGTAGTGATCCCTCCCTGGGACATCACTGTACCCAAGTTGTCATCAACTGCTGCTTCGACAAGTCGGCAGTACTTGAGGATCGGCAGTCCGTCTTCCAACGACTGCACCAGCCAGCACCTGTCCGACGACAACTCGAGAAACAGGTACAAATTTTGGGAGACGAGGAATTTCCTTTCGCCTCCTGTAATTCAACTCGGAAGGTTCTTGCCGGCAAGGGAGAAAAGAAGACAGGCTCCACCCGTTCCAGAAAGAAGCTTCCAACACCCGGGGGTGCATCCTCGAGTTCCCTGGGGGTGAACGAAGCTGGGGGTGGTAGTCCCTTGAACATATACAACAACTCGGTGTTTCAAGAGGATACACAGGGGGTAGCGATCCACAGGAATTATGCAAGAAACTGGGACATCTCCGAGGGTGACCGCCTTCGCCAAGACGATGCAGCTTCCTGCACAGGGGGTAGCACCCCTTCTGAGTCCGAGAAGGAGGATATTCCGACGTTCTCCGATGATTTCTCTGTACGAGGGTATGACATGGAGAGCACCTCTTCTACAGTGCCTTCCACCACTACTAAAATACCCCACTTTACCGACGGAAGTTTAGCGACGGACGGATTCCGTCGCTAATAGCGACCAGTTTCCGACATCTTAGCGACGGATTAGCGACAGACAACATAACATAATTTTTTTCAATTTAAAATGTAAAAATTTGTCGGGTTTCCGTCGCTAAGTCGACGAACGTTAGCGACGGATTCTTTTTCGTCGCTTATTCGTCGCAAATGTTGGCGGCAAAATCTTTAAAACATTGGCGGGAACTTTAGCGACTAACTGGCGACGGATATATCCGTCGGAAAACACCTTTTAATTGGCGACGGTTTAGCGACTAATTTATTCTGTCGCTATTCTGTCGCTAGGTTCTGTGCCCTAACTTAAATTGAACCGACGGGGGAGAATTTTTCATTCCCCCCAAAACTCTCTCTCTCTCTCTCGCGGCTCTCTCTCTCTCTCGCGCGCGGCTCTCTCTCTCTCTCTCTCTCGCGGCTCTCTCTCTCTCTCTCTCTCTCTCTCTCTCTCTCTCTTTCTCTAATTTTGGGTTTTGGGGCCGGGGGGGGGAGTGGGGGGGGGGGGTCGGCTTCGCGGGGGGTGGAGAGGGCGGGGGGGGGGGTGGTGAATGGGGTCAGGGGGTCGGGGGGGTGTGGGGAATGGGGGCAGGGGGTGGGGGGGGTGGGGAATGAGGGTCGGGGGGTCGGGGGGGGTGGGGAATGGGGGCAGGGGGGTCGGGGGGTGGGGGGTGGAGAGGGCAGGGGGGTCGGGGGGGTGTTGAATGGGGGCAGGGGGGTCGGGGGGGTCGGGAATGGGGGCAGGGGGGTCGGGGGGCGGGGGGGTGGGGGTGGAGAGGGCAGGGGGGTCGGGGGGGTTGGGAATGGGGGCAGGGGGGTCGGGGGGGTGGGTAATGGAGAGGGCAGGGGGGTCGGGGGGGTGTTGAATGGGGGCAGGGGGGTCGGGGGGGTGGGGAATGGGTTGCATTCTCCGATACGGATACGGTTTGGCATGTCCCAGTCCTAAGAAATAATACTATTTCATTTAATTTAATTTCATTTAATTTCAAAACTACTAAGAAATAATACTTAAAACACTTAAAATTATGCCTAAATGTATAAATTATATGTTTTTAAATGTAAATAATTTATTAATAATTATTTGTTTTCCAATACCAAAAAAATCCGATACTTCGATCCGATACCGCCGATACTGCCGATATCGCCGATACCAATACTAGATTGCTTAGACTTATATTGCAAGGTAACTAGATACAAGTTATGATACAATGTAAATGCAAGTATACATGTTAGCTAGATAGCTTAGACTTATATTGCAATCTCCTATTCACACGAGTATTGATATCGCCGATGCCAATACTCGTAGGAATATATAGTCCGATACCGATTCCGATACCGATACTTTGAACCTTGATTTAAATACATGTTAGTATAGTATCTTCACATATATATTAAGAGTATATACATGATTAGCAAGGTAACTAGATACAAGTTATGATACAATGTAAATGCAAGTATACATGTTAGCTAGATAGCTTACACTTATATTGCAATCTCCTATTCACACGAGTATTGATATCGCCGATGCCAATACTCGTAGGAATATATAGTCCGATACCGATTCCGATACCGATACTTTGAACCTTGATTTAAATACATGTTAGTATAGTGTCTTCACATATATGTTAAGAGTATATACATGATTAGCAAGGTAACTAGATACAAGTTATGATACAATGTAAATGCAAGTATACATGTTAGCTAGATAGCTTAGACTTATATTGCAATCTCCTATTCACACGAGTATTGATATCGCTGATGCCAATACTCGTAGGAATATATAGTCCGATACCGATTCCGATACCGATACTTTGAACCTTGATTTAAATACATGTTAGTATAGTGTCTTCACATATATGTTAAGAGTATATACATGATTAGCAAGGTAACTAGATACAAGTTATGATACAATGTAAATGCAAGTATACATGTTAGCTAGATAGCTTAGACTTATATTGCAATCTCCTATTCACACGAGTATTGATATCGCCGATACCAATACTCGTAGGAATAGTCCGATACCGATATACATTGTAGAGCTCTATTTTGCTATTCTGGACATGTTGTGACCTGTGCTGTTCTAAATAGGAGCCAGACACACTCCTGAGACGGGGGAGTATGTATAGTGATGTGGATTCTTACTAACTTATCATGTGAACCCATTTATGGGCCCTTCATTGAACCTTCTCATGTGCAACTTTCAGTCCATTCACTGTTCCCTATATTGTACTCTACATCACCTAGTTCACTTATATCTAACATCCTAACCCTAATCCAAATTTATGAGTATCGGTATCGGGCTATTCTTATGTTTAGTTTGTCTTACGATACAGATTTTCACATCCAAATTGAGGATGAGTCGTTATTTTGTTGATCGTACATGGATGTACAAACAGCAACACGAGAGTAGAATTGGTGTGAGTGACGATTTTCAGGCAGGCGTGGAAGTATTTCTTAATTATGCAATGAGCAAAGCTCAGTACATGGACGGTAACAAAATTAAGTGTCCATGTGTTAAATGTCACAATAGACGTTACGAAGAAGTGGTGACTGTGAGAGATCATTTGACCCGTAAGGGTTTCGTACGTAATTACGGCCTGTGGTCATCGCAAGGTGAACTATATTCGGAAAGACAGGCTACGGAAGCTGCTACTTATGCTTTTGATGATAATGCTGCAACGGATGTCATCGAAGACCACGGATGCTCTGTTGATTATGGAGATCTGCAGAACCTTGCACGAGATATGGTGTATGATGCGGCAGGGCCTAATTTTGATCCGGAGGATCCTAATCCCGAGGCGAAGGAGTTCTATGACATGTTTCAGGACGCAGATACTTCTCTATATCCTGGTTGTGAGACTCATTCCGCACTGTCAGTGACGATGCGGTTGTTGAACATAAAGTCTGATTTTAACTTGCCACAAGCTTGCTATAATCGGATCACAGAAGTAATCAAGGAGGTGTTACCGAAGGAATCAAAAGAGCTACCAAAAAATTTCTACAAGTCAAAGATGATGGTCCGACAACTGGGACTGGGGTACGAGAAGATAGATTGTTGTCGCAACGGATGCATGTTGTACTACAAAGAGAATTGCGTATCAGAAAGTTGCAGCTTCTATAATGCGGATCGTTACAAGCCAGTACAGGGAAAAGGAAAGTCGACTAGAAAACGACGTCCTTACAAGTATATGCATTACTTGTCGATCACGAAGCGCTTGCAGAGGATGTATATGTCTCTAAATACAGCAGAACACATGACGTGGCACAGCGAAGAACGCATAAAGGACGAAGGAGAATTGTCACATCCTTCGGATGGAGAGGCATGGAAATATTTTGATTTGTGTCATCCAGATTTTGCTGCAGAGCCTAGAAATGTACGCCTGGCGCTATGTGCTGATGGCTTCGCCCCTTTCGGACAGTCGGGATCTCAGTACTCATGCTGGCCGGTCATTCTTACCCCTTACAATCTGCCACCATGGATGTGTATGAAGACTCCTTATATGTTTCTGACAGCTATCATACCCGGTCCTAAAAATTCGACGAAGAACATCGATATATATTTACAGCCGTTGGTGGATGAGCTGAAACAGCTGTGGGAGATCGGCGTCACGACCTATGATATTTTCAGGAAACAGAACTTTCAGATGAGAGCTTCACTCATGTGGACAATCAATGATTTTCCAGCATACGGTATGCTGTCGGGATGGAGTACGCACGGCAACATATCTTGTCCGATATGCATGGAAAATAGTAAGACGTTCCGCCTTAGGCATGGAGGAAAAACTTCTTTCTTTGACTGTCACCGTCAATTTCTGCCCGCGACCCATCCTTGGAGAAAGAATAAGGACGCGTTCAGATATGGAAAACAAGAATTTTCTCAACCTTCTGCCAGATTTTCGGGATACGATATTTGGGAAGCTGTAAAGGAATTGCCCACCGCAATGGAAGATCCATCGAACCATCGTGTCGAGGGGTTCGGACAAAGCCATAACTGGACCAAACGGAGTATCTTCTGGGACTTGCCTTATTGGAAAGATAATCTTATAAGGCATAATCTTGATGTCATGCATATTGAAAAGAACGTGTTCGATAATGTCTTCAATACCGTCATGGATATTAAAGGAAAGACGAAGGACAATCCAAAAGCAAGACAAGACATAGCCGAGATATGCAAGCGTCCTCATCTGAACTTGATACAAAGGGGTGCTGGTGGACAATTAAGTAAGCCTATAGCGCCATACACATTGAGCAAGGAAGATAGATTAATAATCTGCAAGTGGATATCTAATTTAAGATTTTCCGACGGCTATGTTTCGAATTTGTCTAGATGCGTTGATCTCAATGAACGCAAGCTAACGGGAATGAAGAGTCACGACTGCCACGTGTTTATGGAAAGATTACTGCCCATTGCTTTGAGAGAGTTGTTGCCTTCTGCTGTATGGGTTCCGTTGGCCGAGCTGTCTACATTCTTCAGGGATATCTGTTCAACTAAGCTGACGGTGCAACATATGGTACAACTTGAGGAGAAGATTGTCTTAACAATCTGCAAGTAGAGAAAATATTTCCACCGGGCTTTTTCGACAGCATGGAGCATCTACCGATTCATCTAGCATACGAAGCCCGTGTCGGTGCATCTGTTCATTATCGATGGATGTACCCCTTTGAAAGGTAAATAAAAATCGATATAATTTAAGTGAAATTTAAGTGGATTTTACAATTCATTGTTAATTCTCAAGATAATTTGTCTCTTTAGGTACCTACACCATCTAAAGAAGAAAGTTGGCAACAAGGCTCATATAGAGGCTTCGATATGCGAATCATATCTTATCGAGGAGGTGTCAAATTTCTGCTCCATTTATTTCGATACTCATGTCGAGACAAATCGAAATAGACCTCAAAGGAATGAAGAAGACGTTGAGGATGGAGGTATATTCAATTTAAGGGGCAAGCCTATTGGGGCTAGTAAGAAACGGTGGTTGACCGACGATGAGTATGATACCGCTCACCGATATGTCTTGTTAAATTGTGACATACAAGAAGTGAGAGATTTGGAGAAGTAAGTGACTACGCCTCGTTATAATCTCTAATTTGGTGAATTAAGTGACTACACTTATTTTTATTCTCTCTAACAGTGTATTTAGAGGTGAAGTCAAAATGAGGACACCATATATTACAGATGAGGGACTTCAAAGAGAGGTTGATTGTACCTTTCCGTCCTGGTTTTGTAAATACGTAAGTAACTGAGATAATATGTTATGCGGCTACCATTAAAATATATGCAGCTAAAATATTTAAATTATCAATACATGTTTACAGGTTTTATTGCCTGAAACAACACTCATAAATGAGAGCATTCGTTATTTGGCATTGGGACCGAAGAAGCATGCAAAGACTTTGTCAGGCTATGTCGTTAATGGCTTCAAGTTTAAGTCAACTCAGCATGCTATAAATGCCGAATTTCTCAATGACGGCTTCGATACCAAGAATTCTGGTGTTTGCATAAGAGGCACCATCTATGACGACGAGCCGGACTTTGACTATTATGGAGTGCTTCGGGAGATTGTAGATTTACAATATAGTGCCCCATATGATATGCATATTGTGATGTTCAAATGTGAGTGGTTCGATACGAGACCAAATATCGGTTGGAGAATCGATAAACAATTTGGATTCGTCGATATAAATCATCGCAGGAGGTATAGAGGGTCCGACACGTTTGCGATAGCAAGTCAGGCTGTTCAAGTCTACTATACAAGCTACCCAAGGCGTCGTAGAGATCGATTTGACTGGTGGGCAGTATGCAAGATTAAATCTAGAAATACATTCATCGTTGGAGACCCAGCATACCAAGAGGACCAGATCGAGAAGCCCCAATACATGGGACAACAGTCGGATACCATGGACGTGGAAGATGTCGATATACCTCATGCTGAGGAAAATAGAGGGGAGGAAGAGGTTGATATACAAGACTTAGCTGTCAACCAGGGGAGAAAGAGGCGTCTTGTCCCAAGTATTGAGCCTGAAGAAGAAGTAGAAGAAGAAGAAGAAGAAGAAGAAGAAGAAGAAGAAGAAGAAGAAGAAGAGAATGAGGATGAGGATAAGGATGATGATACAGATGAAGTCGACGATGAGGATGATGATATAGATGAAGTCGACGATGAGAATGAGGATGAGAACGATGACGATGACGATGAGGACGAGGACGATAACGATGATTAGATTAAATATCGGTATATATTAGAAGCACTTACAACTAACTTAGTGAATTCAGTTTAGACGGACACATTCTTATTTCAGTTTATGTTTTTGTCGTTCGATCATCTACTTATTGTATGATTTTCTTTTTACAGATGGCACTCTTAGTTCTCATTGTCTTGACGGCACTCGCCGCCCTGCTGCTGGTATATATATTTTAGTTCAATTTTATATTCATTTATACTTCTATATTCTTAATTATATTTATGTGTTCTATTTACAGGTCATGGTCACTACCACTCGTGCTGCTGGTAGCGGCAGTGGCCGTGGCCGTGGTGGTGCTGGTGGTGGCGGTACTGGCCGTGGTGGGCGTGGTGGTAGCGGCACTGGCCGTGGACGTGGTGGTAGCGGTCGTGGTGGTAGCGGTCGTGGTCGCCTT
The DNA here is from genome assembly GCA_029216955.1 of Iris pallida. Taxonomy (NCBI): domain Eukaryota; kingdom Viridiplantae; phylum Streptophyta; class Magnoliopsida; order Asparagales; family Iridaceae; genus Iris; species Iris pallida. Next base: position 10,918,966 of record JANAVB010003398.1, on the reverse strand, counting down.
CCACATTCCCCGGATATAGAGTCCTCCGATCCCGACCTGGAGAGCCCGGCCACAGACTCTTCCCGCCGTCGATCTATCTCTGCGCTACCTTCATCTTCATCGAGGCCTGAGACTCCATCCGCTAGCGGATCCGTTCCGCCCCCGGATGCACCAGTGGGTACACCATCAGTTACTGCAGGGTGGGCTCCGGAGTACCCCCGGATTCAGCTTCATCCTGCTACCGGTGAGTACATCCGCGGACCCGCGGATCCTCCGACGCCTCCAGAGAGGCTGATAGGCGAGAACCGACGAGAGCTATGGCCCGTGGGTGATACGTAAGTTAATTTAAGTTAATTTATTAAATTTGTTTCATTTATTCAAGTTAATAATCCAGTCTTTGCTTCTTTGTAGGTTTTTCCCGTATGATGCTGCCCGGATACTCGGGCAAATTATCCGGGAAAACTACCATGGCCCCTACCTCAATTTTTCTGAGGTGCCTCAGAACATGCAGTACGTCTGGCTCGAGGAGATGAAGGTATATATATATCTTTTGGTTAATTATTAATTATTCTTTAATCCACTAATTTTTTAATTATGTGATAATTTAATTTGTATGTCAGACGACGTTCTGGTGGCCCCCCCATCGCGAGGAGTTGATTCGCAAGGCCTACAAAGCCGCCGCCGGGAAGAAGATACGGGATGCGATGTACGACGTGCGTACGGCGCATTCGAAGAAGAAGTGGCTCCGGGAGGAGTACTACGAGCAGATGTTGGATAAGATGAATACTGCTCAGTACAGGGAGAAATCAGAGAAAGCGAAGGCGAGCAGACAGGCCGCTGGTCTGCATACGGGAGGTTCAAAGCCCCACGCAGCGACGCGTGCAGATTTGGTGAGATACCGCAAATTCATTTCACTATTAAATTCGGTACTATTAATATACGTAGTTAATTAAATTCGACGTATATTTCGTATGCAGGCACAACGGGCGATAAAGGAGGGGAGAGAGCCGGAGTCGGTCACCGCCTACGATGTATTCCTGCATACACACAAGAGGCGGGCAGACGGGAGCTTCGTCGACGCGAGGGCCCAGGCGACTGATGTAAGTAATTACGTTTATGAGATTTATATTAGAAATATAATTATTGTTAACTTAATTAGGTGAACGTAGGATTCAAATTATAACTTAGGGAAACATAGGATTTAGATTATAACTTAGGAAAACTTATAGTATAAACACATTCATTGGATAGGCTGCATATCGTGAGGCCCTTAGTCAGATTGAGCCCCCTGCCGAGGTTGTCGGCGAAATGACGCCCACCCAGACGCCCTCTTCTATGGCCGCTCGCTACGAAGACGTGTTCGTAGAGTCTGTCGGCGGCTTTAATAAAGGGCGCGTCTACGGCGTAGGTTCCATGGCGGCGTCGTTGCAGGGCGCGACTCCGAGATATCCACCGCCCCCGCCTCCTCCCGCGTCCCCGTCGGACGATATGAGGGCGCAGCTTGCGACTCTCACCTCCGATATGTCGGAAATGCGGAGTCTAATGTCGGATGTGCTGGAGCGCCTTCCGCGTCCTTCTTCTGCTCCCGGTCCAGATCCGTCTGCTCCCGGTACGTCTAGTGCGGTTGTCGGTCCTTCCGACCCTGGACGTTATTCATTTGACCGTTCTGCCGAGGTCCGCCTGGTACCGGATACTGCGCTCATTGGGCTCATGGACTTGATGTCGCCAGAGCAGCTCCGTACGCTTCCAGAGCATGTGTTGTCCCAGGTGCCGGCGTACATGGTGGAAGAGTACATCCGCAGAGCCGAGGCGGCGCCGAGACGACGACGCGATCCATCTCAATAATATTTGTACTGTTTTTGGATATTTGTACTGTTTTTGGATTTTGAATTCTGGATATTTTGGAAGCGTACATAAATGTTTGGATATTATGAATTTGTGTATTTGTGTTTGGATATTTGTACATAGATGTTTGGATATTTCTGTTTGATATTGGATATTATGAATTTGGATATTTGGATATTTGTTGATCGTACATGGATGTTTGGATATTAGATATTATGAATATGTGTAATATTTACGAAAAGGAAATAGAATGTTTCTGTAATTTTTTTTAATTAATGTTGCATTTAGCGACGGACTAGCGACTAACTAGCGACGGATATATCTTTTAGCGACCGATGAGCGACTAACTAGCGACGGCAAATCCGTCGCTAACTGGGTTATATAAATATTTGCAGTTACCGACGGACGAGCGATGGAATATCCGTCGCTAACTGGGTGATATAAATATTTTGCAGTTAGCGACCACCTAGCGACTACCTAGCGACGGTGAATCCGTCGCTAACTGGTTGAAATAAATTTGCAGGTAGCGACGAGCTAGCGACGAACTAGCGACGGAACTTCCGTCGCTAACTGGAGTATTAGCGACGGAATATCGACTACCTAGCGACGGCAAATCCGTCGACATGGTTCTGGAAATATGGTAGGTTTCCAGAGACTTAGCGACGGATAGTGGGTCGCTAATCCGTCGCTAATCTGTCGAGGATGACGACGGACTAGCGACGGCTTAGCGACCCATTATCCGTCGACATGGTTCTGGAAATATGGAAGCTTTCTAGAACCAGGCCGACGCCCTACCCGTCGCTAATCCGTCGCTATAACGTCGAGGTTAACGATGGAATGGCGACGGAATAGCGACTGATTTTGCGTATCAGGAACCTCTCTGATACGCTTTTACCGACCTATTTACGACGGCTTAGCGACGGATATTTTAATATTATATGGCATGTAAACCGACGGGAACAAGTCGCTAATCCGTCGCTAAACCATTGAAAGGCAACCGTCGGTAATCAGTCGCTAGTCCGTCGGTTAATCATTTGTCCGACGGCTTAGCGACGTACAAATTTTAGCAACGACGTATTTCCCGACGGCCATTTTCATCAAATATCCGTCGCTATTCCGTCGGTAATTTATGTTACCGACGGATGAGCGACGGATGTGGCCGTCGCTAAAGTTGGTTATTTTGGTAGTGCACGTCTACCCATGTACAGACAGTCTTTATGGCCGACGATGATCATGAAGGACCTACTGATCGACAATGTCTAGAAGTAATTGAAGCCTTGCCCCTATCCTTGGTCAATTCAGTAGACGAAATCAAAGCTGCCTTGCCGACTCAACCAGCAAGGACGCCTGGACAAACAAGCTTGGGACCCGCAGTCAATGCGGACTCCAACCCGATCGCTCTGCCTTTGGGTGATAATCCTCTAGGAGAATCCGCTCCTTCAGCTACAGACGAAGACAGGGAGGCAAGGAGGGAAGTCCAGAAGCTTCGAACAATGTTTAATGCCCGAGACTCCTTCCGAGACCTTAGAATGCGGCAGCCGTATCCCGTTGCGTGGAAAGATGTTCCTTTTCCGCCACGGTACAAACCATTTCACATCGATTCATATGACGGAAAGACCTCTGCTAGCCGGTACATGACTTATTTTGAGGTAACAACAGACCACTTGCCGTATAGTGATGCCATCCTCACACGATTATTTATCGGAGCATTGGAGGGAATCATCTTCGACTGATACCGCAACCTTCCGGACAACTGCATCCATTCCTTTGACGGCTTCAAACACATGTTCCTGAAAAGATTCTACGAAGTGGGGCATGATGTAACAATGTCGTCTCTCATGGACGTCGTTCAGGGAGAAAGAGAGCTCGAGAAACTACATCGAGCGATTTTGCCAAACCGCGATGAGATTGCCCCAAGGCAATCCTGAAAGCTCCTTGATCGAAATATGCCAAAAGAAGTTTCTTCCTGCAATCAGCCTCTGGAAGGGAGAAGATCAATTCATGGATTGGACGACTTTCATAATAAGCGCTACAAATACGGAGGCAAAGTGAAAGAAGGCTCGCAAGCTAGGATTACACATCCCAGATGGAGAGGACAAAGGAAAACGTACCGGTACCACCTCCAATAACAACAACAGTGGCGACACCACCAATAACAGGGATACCAAAGGCAAACAGGCCATGGTCGCTGGTACGACCAAAAAGCCTAAACAAAAGCAGGCAGAAGCTCAGTGGCCCAAGGGAATTACCCATTTGAAGATAGTCATGTCAAGCCTATCTTCGACATGCTCTTACAAGGGGATAGGATCCAACTCTCCACCAAGGCGCTGTCACGACCCGCACCCACTGTGAGGGTACGAGAACGTAACAACGCCCAGCCTATGCCGCAGTGTCGGCGGTAGAACACTGTCTAGGTCAATCATCTAACAATTAAAAGGTACCTGTACAGTATATACACTCTGAATGGAGGTGACATAACAGAACAGTCTCAATCACATCTAAGGCAGATACAGAATAGTAAAGGTAGATAGAGAGATCAGAAGCACAATGTAATACTATTAAGAGAGAGAAAATCTAAGTGTATAAGATAACAACTAAAGAACATCCAGCTCAATACATGTCTCTAAATATAACAACATCTCAGAAGAACAACTGAAAATCAAATAACACAATACTGAAAGAAAACTAAAGCCTAGCTATCTAGTCTAGACTCCGGGAATAGCATCCTGTGCTGCAGCTGGGTCCTCCAGAGGAACCAGGTCGCAGGTGTCGTCTAATCCTGCTCCGTAATAGGTGGTACATAGGGCCTCCTCCTCATCCTCTGTAATATTTTCAACAGGTCCAGTCAGGACAGGAGCGAGTACAGTACATCTCAACAGTTCATAGCAGGTTAGAAAATATAATCATGCAGTAAAGTAAGATATAGATACTGAAAAAATACAGTATGTAAACAGAGAGAGAAACTGTAATGGAAATATCTACTATACATAGAGAGCTAATAGTGACTAGTGAGTCAGAGTAAAATATAAACATGTGAATGGCATAGGAGATTCATGACTACAGCTAAGAGAGTGATTCATGACTACAGCTACTGGAATAATATTCACATGTCTATTTCCACTCCCCCATCCCCAATCGATACACAAAGATCTGTTCAAGTTATGTTAAGATTCGTGAAACTTCACATGGCTCATAAAATGAGTAATACGTGAAGGTAATTCATGATGGCTCTGTGAACATGAGAGTACATGTGTCATAAGCGATTCGTGAATCAGAGAAAGCATAGAGATACGTGATGATTCGTGAAACGCATAAAACATGCAGTATCCGATGCTCCCGAGGGGGATAACATCTCATGAAAAGATCCATATAGTACCAATCCGTGTGACCAACGTGACAGTATCAAGTAAAGTAATTTAAAGCAGGAAAATAATTCTAAGCAGGATATGAAATGATCAGAGAATGTACTCGCCTGTATCTGAGTGTCCAACTAAAAAGTACTGTCCGAGTAGTGGTGTCTGGCTCCTATTCAGAACAGCACAAGTCACAACAAGTCCAGAATGGTAAAATGAAGCTCTACAATGCATTCTACATGAATCTAGGTCAAACTAGACTAAAGTCAACACTTGGTCAACTCCAGTCAACTAGACTAGTCAACTAGGTCAAGTCCTAGCCCAAGAAGTCCAATAAGTCTCACTAGGCCTAACCAAGCCTAGCCTAGCAATCTCACACCATTCACAACTCATACTAGACTACCAACACACAATCATTGGTGTATTCAAACCATACACATAGGCTAACTATATGTATACCATACATACATAAATTATATATAAATCATAGTACACATACATACACATATTATATGATACTTAAATATATATACATAGTATAACCTATACATTAGATACACATTTTATATATCTATACATTTCATGTATACATATACCTACATTAGAAAGATAGGAATATAGAGAGTGTGTATGTGTGGATGTGTGACAGGAACCTAAAACAAGGAAGAAATGTGTGCAGGAAACAATATATGCAAGCAATGACAAAGTATGGAAGGGGTGTGTCCATGTGTATATGACAGTGAGCTGTGTGTGTGTGTGTGTGTGTGTGAAAGATAGAGTGAATGAGTGTCATAGAGTGATAGGGCTGCGGTGTTGTGTGAGAGAACAATGTGCAGGAAAATACTAAAACAGTGAAAGGAAAATAAAATAGAGTGTGTATGCATGAGTGAGTGAGGGGGACAGAAATTACCATGTGTGTGAGGGCTGTAGTGTGAGTGACAGGAAAATAGAGGGGAGGAAATCAGTGAGTACATAAAAACAGTGTATAATCAAACCAACTAACATTTGAACTCAAAACCATCTAATAGTCCTACACTCTTCATTCCCAGGTTCAACCTTCACAGTTTCAGTTAAACAACCCCAGGTTTAACACAGCAATTAAACTCAGTTATCTAGAAAGGTTCAAAGCAGGAAAAATAATAGGTTCAGTTGAAACTAGGACTGTCAAGACAGTCCTCAACTAAGGACTCAGATTTTGAGTCAACCCCACACCCAAAACAACCCAAAATTGACACACTAGTAGAATTCATATAGGAAAACATGTTAGGGATTTAATATTATGTAGATAACAGTAATTAATGGGTAAAAATGATGCCAAAGTTCATATTTTTAAAAACTGGAAAAACTGAGAATACATAAGTTTCAGAAAAAAATGGGTAATGGGAAATTGATGCACAAATCAAACTAATATGAGTAATTAGTGGTTGGTAATGAACATATAACATATACACGTGTCCCTGGAAGTGTTTGTGTCCCTGCAATAGGACACAAATGTGTCCAACAGATAAAAACAGGAAAACAGTGCACTGATACACTGTGCAGTGTGTACAGGCTCGTGCACGTGTGCACGCGTGTCGTGCATATGACACGACAGGAATGGGGACTCGTGGTCACCAATGTAGGTTCGCCTAGGGTGTTTCCTCATGTCTAGGTGCCTGCACAAAGCCAAAGTGTCCCCGTGTCCAAGTTATAACAGCGTATCAGTGGCAAAAAAATGACAGTGCACAGAACTGTGCAATCCCAGTGCACGTCGAATTCCTCCCAAACCCGACCACGAATTGACACGAAATTTGGGGAGAGGGATGACAGAACATGCCCCAACAATCTCCCAAAATTTTGTGTCGAGACTATTCGTGTCGTGTCCAGAATAGACCCCAAGATGCAGGGGATTACTGTTCCCACGCGCGCGCGTGTCACCCGCATGTGCACGTGTCCGATTCGACACGACACGACACCAAATCCACCTCAATCTACTGGAAATATGTAAGCAACATAAAAACATTATTTTCCATTCAAAAATTATTCGAAAATATCAAACACAACTCCTCATTGGCATTTGGTCGAACACCTATGACACAAGACTGATACGTGTCCAGAACGGACACGAAACCACTAACACAGGACACGAAACTTATCCAGGCATTAGGGGGACTCTTAGGGCTTCCTATTGGTGAAGACTACATGAAGTTTCATGGAGAAATGAAGGAGATACCTCTTTGTGAACTTCCAATGAAAGAGTCCCCAAAAGCAATGAACTCCTCAAGCCTCCAAGTCCCACAAATTGTTTCTTCCTGCATCCAAATTAATTCCAGCAGCAAGAGGAAGAAATTTAGGTCCTAATGGAATTGGTTTGAAGGAAAAAGGATTTGAAATGGATTTTTGAGGATTTTAGGAAGATGGGACTCACCTCTTTCCTTAGAACTTTTGAAGAAACCTAAAAAGAGGCTAGCCCTAAAATCTAGGAGAATATTTATAATGGGGGAATCCCTAGGTTCAGCTAGGGTGGCTGGCCACTTGGCTTTGGGTTAGGGTTGAGCTAGGTTTGGCTAGTCCTATCTAGTTTAGTCACAAAATGACTTGTGTAAACACAAGCCATTTAACAAATAACTTGATTCCTAAATTCCTAATTCAAGTTCTAATGAATCACTAACCACTAACTTGAGTCACACTAGGTTAGACTAGGGTCCACTTGACCTAACCAAGCCCAACTAACTATGGTTAGTTCCTAGTTTGGTCTACATGAGTCAAAACTAGTCCAAAATCAAACTAGTCCAAATAAATCCAAAATAAATCCTAAAAATTCCCATAAATTTTAATAAATTATAATAAATTCAAATAACCCTAAAAATGTCAAAAAAATACCCTAATTACATGGCTAGGCTCTAGGGTAGGCAGTATCTACTAATCACTAGCACAACACCAAAATCACAAGTCATAAATTTAAATAGTTTAAAATTAATTAAAAATCACTAAAAATTCTAATATGAAATAAATATCATTAATTAATAATTATAATTACAAAATTTCAAAATTACCCTCACTTTAGAAACTGGGTGTTACAATCCTACCCACCTTATAAAAATTTCGTCCTCGAAATTAAGATGGTAGCAGTCTCCTAGGTCAAACACCCCACAATCAAAGTCTCAAACATACCATCAGATAATCATATGCGTCTGTCCAAAATCATGATACTCAGAATCTTCGTCGTGCTAGTGAGCAAGGCTACGATAATCACAGAGTCCTTGACTAAGGTACATACCTCTAGAATTATGGTATTTAAAATTTTCGCATTGCCGCATGCTTGGCAGCGAAAATCTTAAATTCCAACACCCGAGAAATACGTCCTAAATCTGACTATATGTCCTCACTATGCCAGCTAAACACGACTGCCGAAGATTCTAGATTCCATAACTGGGTGACCTAGCCCATATGATTCATCTCGGAAGAAAAATCAAATCGAAAAGAATGCCAGATCAAAACTTATCAACAGATAAGGAAGCAGATAAGAACAGATGGAATTGGATTTCAAGATAGATATATTGAGGCAAGGTGGGAATGGAATCGAAAAGAACAGAACCTGCAAGCACCTCTCCCACTGCCTGAGCATCCTCGACTGTCATGGCGTAAGCTCGCCCCTGCTGGCCTCCTCCAGCCTGATGCTGATACTGCACAAACCTCTGCTGCTGCGTCGGTAATGGTCCCCGCTGCTGACCTACCGGAGCCTTGGCTTCTCCTCCTGGTGCTGTGCCTATGTACTGGGAACACTCCCTCAGCTGGTGGTCCGCTGCTCCACATAGTAGGCACCTGCCCAGCCTCTTCCTGCACTCACCCCATCCATGCCCCGGCTTCTTACAGTAGGGGCAACTGACTGCCTGCTGTCTGGGTGCCTGATGCTATCTGGGCTGCTGCTGTCCATGCTGATGGCCGTGACCCTGGAACTGCTGCTGAAACTGATACTGAACGTGCGGCCTCTTGGCCGGTCCTCCGCTACTGCTGCCTCCCTGGAAGTCTCATCCCCTCTTGAGCCTAAGCTCAAGATCATCCTCTGCAGCTAAAGCGTCCACCAGGATCTCCTCAAATGTAGTGTTGCGGGCATTTTTGGTGTAGGACTTGACCTCCTTTACCAAGCCCTTCCGGAACCTTCGGGCCTTCGTCGTCTCGGACAAGTCATCCATAAATCTGCTCAGGCGGCAGAACTCTCCTGCGTACTCCTCCACAGACTGGTTCCCTTAGACTAGGGCCTCGAACTGGGTCTCGAGGGCTCCCAGTGCTGCGTCTGGAAAGAACTTCTCCTTGAACAGCTTCTTGAATGCTGCCCAAGTCTGTCCTGCTGTACCGACCCTCGGGTCGGTCTGGTACCATGTACGGGCCAGATCCTGCATCATGCTGGCCGCTGCCTCTATCTGGAGCCTCGTCGGGATCTCAGCCAACCTGAAAATCTTCTCCATATGCTCGATCCACTCATCGGCATACAAGATCCCCTCTGTCCCTCGGAAGTCTCTCGGGTGCATCTTCTGGAAATCTTGGATGCCCTTCTCCCGTGGCTGGTACGGCTGCGGAGCTGCCGCTGGCTGAGCTATGACTCTCTCTACCGCAGTCATCGTCAGCTCAATACCTCGTGCGAGCTCTACTGTCTGCCCATGCTGCTGGGTCTGCTGACCCTCCATGTACTGCCGGAAGAAGGCTAACAGCTGAACGGCGTCAATCGTCCCTGCAGGTGGCTGCTGTTGCTGAAGAAGTACATCCGGAATCACCGAACTCGGCTCATGCCTCACTGCTGGTGGGGCTCCTCCAAAAGCTGCTGAAACGCCTACCCCAGCTGGCATGACTGGGGCTGCGGCACCAGGGGCTGACTGCGGAGCATAAGAGGTGGCAGACCTCTCATCGACGTCCCCCTGGCCCTGGCGATGCGATCGCATCTCAACCATCCTGGAGACACAGATCAAAAGGAAACAATTGCTGAGAATGAGACGAAATACCAAAGGAGGACAGTTTAAATTCAAGGAAGACAATAAGCGGCAAATGTAGATATACGGAATCTGAATAAGAGTTTTTTCTATTTGTGATTGAGTACCTTCAAAAATATCCTAATCCTACTGCAGGCTGTAGTGATACTCTAGTTCGAATACCACTACATAAACTCGATCTGCATGGGCCACCACTAAAAATGTGTCACGACCCGCACCCACTGTGAGGGTACGAGAACGTAACAACGCCCAGCCTACGCCGCAGTGTCGGCGGTAGAACGCTGTCCTAGGTCAATCATCTAACAATTAAAAGGTACCTGTACAGTATATACACTCCGAATGGAGGTGACATAACAGTACAGTCTCAATCACATCTAAGGCAGATACAGAATAGTAAAGGTAGATAGAGAGATCAGAAGCACAATGTAATACTATTAAGAGAGAGAAAATCTATGTGTATAAGATAACAACTAAAAAACATCCAGCTCAATACATGTCTCTAACTATAACAACATCTCAGAAGAACAACTGAAAATCAAATAACACAATACTGAAAGAAAACTAAAGCCTAGCTATCTAGTCTAGACTCTGGAAATAGCATCCTGTGCTGCAGCTGGGTCCTCCAGAGGAACCAGGTCGCAGGTGTCGTCTAATCCTACTCCGTAATAGGTGGTACATAGGGCCTCCTCCTCATCCTCTATAATATTTTCAACAGGTCCAGTCATGACAGAAGCGAGTACAGTACATCTCAACAGTTTATAGCAGGTTAGAAAATATAATCATGCAGTAAAGTAAGATATAGATACTGAAGAAATGCAGTATGTAAACAGAGAGAGAAACTGTAATGAAAATATCTACTATACATAGAGAGCTAATAGTGACTAGTGAGTCAGAGTAAAATATAAACATGTGAATGGCATAGGAGATTCATGACTACAGCTAAGAGAGTGATTCATGACTACAGCTACTGGGATAATATTTACATGTCTATTTCCACTCCGCCATCCCCAATCGATACACAAAGATCTGTTCAAGTTATGTTAAGATTCGTAAAACTTCACATGGCTCATAAAATGAGTGATACGTGAAGGTGATTCATGATGGCTCTGTGAACATGAGAGTACATATGTCACATGCGATTCGTGAATCAGAGAAAGCATAGAGATACGCGATGATTCGTGAAACGCACAAAATATACAGTATCCGATGCTCCCGAGGGGGATAACATCTCATGAAAAGATCCATATAGTACCAATCCGTGTGACCAATGTGACAGTATCAAGTAAAGTAATTTAAAGCAGGAAAATAATTTTAAGCAGGTATTGAAATGATCAGAGAATGTACTCACCTGTATCTGAGTGTCCAACTGAAAAATACTATCCGAGGAGTGGTGTCTGGCTCCTATTCAGAACAGCACAAGTCACAACAAGTCCAGAATGGTAAAATGAAGCTCTACAATGCATTCTACATGAATCTAGATCAAACTAGACTAAAGTCAACACTTGGTCAACTCCAGTCAACTAGACTAGTCAAACTAGGTCAACTAGGTCAAGTCCTAGCCCAAGAAGTCCAATAAGTCTCACTAGGCCTAACCAAGCCTAGCCTAGCAATCTCACACCATTCACAACTCATACTAGACTACCAACACACAATCATTGGTGTATTCAAACCATACACATAGGCTAACTATATGTATACCACACATACATAAATTATATATAAATCATAGTACACACACATACACATATTATATGATACTTAAATATATATACATAGTATAACCTATACATTAGATACACATTTTACATATCTATACATTTCATGTATACATATACCTACATTAGAAATATAGGAATATAGAGAGTGTGTATGTGTGGATGTGTGACAGGAACCTAAAACAAGGAAGAAATGTGTGCAGAAAACAATATATGCAAGCAATGACAAAGTGTGGAAGGGGTGTGTCCATGTGTATGTGACAGTGAGTTGTGTGTGTGTGTGTGTGTGAAAGATAGAGTGAATGAGTGTCATAGAGTGATAGGGCTGTGGTGTTGTGTGAGAGAACAATGTGCAGGAAAATACTAAAACAGTGAAAGAAAAACAAAATAGAGTGTGTATGCATGAGTGAGTGAGGGGGACAGAAATTACCATGTGTGTGAGGGCTGTGGTGTGAGTGACAGGAAAATAGAGGGGAGGAAATCAGTGAGTACATAAAAACAGTGTATAATCAAACCAACTAACATTTGAACTCAAAACCATCTAATAGTCCTACACTCTTCATTCCCAGGTTCAACCTTCACAGTTTCAGTTCAAACAACCCCAAGTTTAACACAGCAATTAAACTCAGTTATCTAGAAAGGTTCAAAGCAGGAAAAATAATAGGTTCAGTTGAAACTAGGACTGTCAAGACAGTCCTCAACTAAGAACCCAGATTTTGAGTCAACCCCACACCCAAAACAACCCATAATTGACACACTAGTAGAATTCATATAGGGGAACATGTTAGGGATTTAATATTATGTAGATAACAGTAATTAATGGGTGAAAATGATGCCAAAGTTCATATTTTTAAAAACTGGAAAAACTGAGAATACATAAGTTTCAGAAAAAATGGGTAATGGGAAATTGATGCACAAATCAAACTAATATGAGTAATTAGTGGTTGGTAATGAACATATAACATATACATGTGTCCCTGGAAGTGTTTGTGTCCCTGCAATAGGACACAAACGTGTCCAACAGATAAAAACATGAAAACAGTGCACTGATACACTGTGCAGTGTGCACAGGCTCGTGCACGTGTGCACGCATGTCGTGCACACGACACGACAGGAATGGGGACTCGTGGTCACCAATGTAGGTTCACCTTGGGTGTGTCCTCGTGTCTAGGTGCCTGCACAAAGCCAAAGTGTCCCAGTGTCCAAGTTATAACAGCGTATCAGTGGCAAAAAAATGACAGTGCACAGAACTGTGCAATCCCAGTGCACGTCGAATTCCTCCCAAACTCGACCACAAATTGACACAAAATTGGGGGAGAGGGATGACAGAACATGCCCCAACAATCTCCCAAAATTTCGTGTCGAGACGATTCGTGTCGTGTCCAGAATAGACCCCGAGATGCAGGGGATTACTGTTCCCACGCGCGCGCGTGTCACCCGCATGTGCACGTGTCCGATTCGACACGACACGACACCAAATCCACCTCAGTCTACTGGAAACATGTAAGCAACATAAAAATATTATTTTCCATTCAAAAATTATTCGAAAATATCAAACACAACTCCTCATTGGCATTTGGTCGAACACCTATGACACAAGACTGATACGTGTCCAGAACGGATACGAAACCACTGACACATGACACAAAACTTATCCAGACATTAGGGGGACTCTTAGGGCTTCCTATTGGTGAAGACTATATGAAGTTTCATGGAGAAATGAAGGATATACCTCTTTGTGAACTTCTAATGAAAGAGTCCCCAAAAGCAATGAACTCCTCAAGCCTCCAAGTCCCACAAATTGTTTCTTCCTGCATCCAAATTAATTCTAGCAGCAAGAGGAAGAAATTTAGGTCCTAATGGAATTGGTTTGAAGGAAAAAGGATTTGAAATGGATTTTTGAGGATTTTAGGAAGATGGGACTCACCTCTTTCCTTAGAACTTTTGAAGAAACCTAAAAAGAGGCTAGCCCTAAAATCTAGGAGAATATTTATAATGGGGGAATCCCTAGGTTCAGCTAGGGTGGCTGGCTACTTGACTTTGGGTTAGGGTTGAGCTAGGTTTGGCTAGTCCTATCAAGTTTAGTCACAAAATGACTTGTGTAAACACAAGCCATTTAACAAATAACTTGATTCCTAAATTCCTAATTCAAGTTCTAATGAATCACTAACCACTAACTTGAGTCACACTAGGTTAGAATAGGGTCCACTTGACCTAACCAAGCCCAACTAACTATGGTTAGTTCCTAGTTTGGTCTACATGAGTCAAAACTAGTCCAAAATCAAACTAGTCCAAATAAATCCAAAATAAATCCTAAAAATTCCCATAAATTCTAATAAATTATAATAAATCCAAATAACCCTAAAAATGTCAAAAAAATACTCTAATCACATGGCTAGGCTCTAGGGTAGGCAGTATCTACTAATCACTAGCACAACACCAAAATCACAAGTCATAAATTTAAATAGTTTAAAATTAATTAAAAATCACTAAAAATTCTAATATGAAATAAATATCATTAATTAATAATTATAATTACAAAATTTCAAAATTACCCTCATTTTAGAAACTGGGTGTTACAGGCGCGAGCCTCGAGCGGCCGAGATAGAGGACCCAGAATATTGCCACTTCCACCTCTATGTCCATCATTCCACTCATGACTGCTTCCAATTAAAGCGGTACATCCATAATCTTATCGACTCCAAAGCTCTGTCGCTAGATTTTGAAGATGTCACCGTGGAGACTTACTCATGATGCCCATAAATGACAAGTTCCTAAAGAAATACTATGTCTAAGGACATGCTGGTACTTCCTCAAACCACCAAATCTCCCACTAAGTATCTATGAAATTACACTCTATTAGTTCCAAGTGGATTCATATTGCATCCCCCTGGGTGACAAGTCATGTATACTAATACCTCTGAACTTCCACCATAATGCTTCATCCCGCCGTAGTTTACCAGGCTTATTGCCATCTCTGAGAAAACTTCCTGGTCTTGATTATCGTATATCACATCCATATTACCTCTGATACCGATAGTCTTCTGACTTAACACATGTACCCAATCTGGGATAAAGTCATAGTATTAAGACCACAGAACCTATCACGTCCATATTACCTCTGTTAGATTTTGTCTCAAAATCTATTACTCGTACCACCAGTACGCAAAAGAGTAATAGGTCCAACAAAAATTATTCATGATTATCGTATGTTGGTTCTCTTTCTCAACTTATTATCTATACCTAAAACCAAGGTACTCCAAGGATGATAAGTCCACATAAAATCTCCAGCAGAAGTACCTAAACCTATCACGTCCATGCTAGCTCTAATAGGATTGTCACACCTAAATAGCTCTACTGTTCATGCTTCTTATTCAAAGTATTCCAAATTTGCAATTTGAAAACTTTGAAGGGGGTCATGTAGAAGCATGGAAAATAGAATATTGCTTTTAGTCCCACATCGGAAAGAAGAAGAAGAAAGGGCTCATTCCATTCTATAAATAGAGTCCCCTTGCCTCCTTCGAAAAAGGCACCAAAATAAAAAGAAGAAAAGAAAAGGGAGCCCGTGTCCAGGGAGCCCGTTCGAGCCACAAAAAGTTGCAACAGTGCTTCTTCTTCTTATGGATCAGCTACAAGTTCTTCACTTGGCATCTTGGCAAGTCTTTCTACAACGATCGAGAGCAAGTACCTTTATTAGCCTCAGATCAGGGAGCAAATATGATACCTACGCACCCGGGCGCTTGAGATACCCGGGCCCACAAAATAAATACAAAGGTAGATCAATCTGCTCTTGACTTGCGAGAGGTGGTCATTCACAAACACAAGGAGAGAGAAGCAACCTTGGCATGCGATGAGCCCTTTCCAGGACATCACTCCACCCAAGTCGCCATCAACTGTTGCTACCACAAGACAGTAGCTCCACCACCAAGGCAGTATGTGTTCCAGCGACCGCAACCTGTTGTACCTTTTCGACATCATCTCGCAAGCATGATGCCAGTTGAAGACTTCGTAACAGCCTACTCTCAACTAGATGCATTACTCAGATGTCTCAGTTAGGCACATTGTCTTAGCCCGGTGCATCATAATCTTTTGAGGGAGTTCATCGCCAAATCTTCTTCGAACAGGGAGATCCATAATCTGCAGTATCAGCACTCGCCAAGGAGAAGGATCGGTCAAATTCATCTTCATTGATAAGTCAAAAAAGAGACAAACAAAATTCTCTTAAAATCGTTGCTGACCGCATAGGTGTTATGCGGCCAAGTTGATCCAGGCCGCAGAAGGAAGAGCCGCATGAGCCTTATGCGGCTAAGTGGCCTCGAGCCACAGAAACAAGGCTCTTGGAGACCCCATGCGGCCAAGTGGACTCAAACCGCAAAAGCAAGGCTCCTGGTGACCTCATGCGGCTAAGTGGACTCGAGCTGCAGAAAGAATGCTCCCGAAGACCCTATGCGGCCAAGTGGCCTCGAGCCACAGAAATAAGGCTCTTGGAGACCCCATGCGGCCAAGTGCACTCGAGCCACAAAAGCAAGGCTCCTAGAGGCCTCATGCAGCTAAATGGACTTGAGCCGAAGAAGGAATGCTCCCGAAGATCCCATGCGGCCAAGCAAAGCCAAGCCGCAGAAGCAAGGCTCCTGGAGACCTCATGCGACTAAGTGGACTCGATCTGCAGAAGCATGGCTCTCGAAGATCCCATGCGGCCAAGTGAAACCAAGCCACAGAAGGAATGCTCCCGAAGATCCCATGCGGCCAAGTGGAGTCGAGCCGCAGAAGAAAGGCTCATAAGGCCACTATATGGCCAAGACGATTCAGGCTCTACTCTGTGGGAGGACACATAGCAAGTTGGCCAAGTCTCAACCACCCAGATTTGATGCAACAAAGAAATCTCAACAAATTCACCAACTGGCAGCCAAAGACGGAGTCCTCATGTGCTGTTACAGTCACGTGACCATCTATGCGGCCCAAAATATGTTTTATTCAGAAATCACTATAAATAGCAGGGTACCACATCCTGTCTAGAGGCTGTCAATTTTTTCAAGAGCAAGGATTGTGTCTGATAGTCCAAGAAGTAAGGCAGAGTTGCTACACTTTCCTGAGCCTCCACCGTCACCCCCCCAGAATCAAAAATTTAAACAATTATACTTAGATCATTCCCTAGGATTTATTTCTAGGTTTTCTTCTGTAAAAGCGAGTTTGCAATCAATTTCAATTCATCTGTAATTTTTGTGCTTGATATTTAATGGCAAACAGCAGTGTCGACGATAGAACGCTGTATAGGTCGTCTATAAAATCTAACATCAATAATACATATAAACCTGTCATCTCTGCACGAAGGAATATATATAACTCAATCATATGACATCTAGGGAAGATAAGCACGATGTGATAAAGATAGGATAGAAATAGAAAAAAAACTAAAAATAGATGCAAGTTACAGAGTCACAACCAGAAGATCAGAGTTTAAAACATTATACAATTCTAAAACTATATATACTACAACCCAAAATAATAAGCTGGAACACAGTCCAGTCAAACCTAACTAGTCTAGGTCAGAACAGGTGGTGCATCCTCAATAGGCATCGGCCCCACAAAAATGTCCAGGTCGTACTCCCCATCTATGCTATACCCATAATAGGTCGAACACTCCGCCTCTAAATTCTCTGTAAACATCAACGGAGTTATCCTGTCAGGATAATGAGCAAGTACAAACACCAATAGCCGTTCTATTGAATTGACAAATGCTATAAGAGACAATTGTAAAAGAATACAAGATAAAATATCAAGACTGGAATATAAATAGGATATATATAATAGGATATCATGTCAGGGTGTAACGTACAAGAAAGTAGAACAATACAGGAATATCTGATGTACAATATAAATATAAACAGTACCTTGAGTATTAGGGAGTTATGTGATCGGCTTGGGTCAAGATCAGACTGTTCCATTTGACCAGCTATGCACAAGAACAAGCACAGGTAAACCTGGAGATCAGGCCGGCCAAATGGAAAGCTATGCACAAGTAGTATTAGGTCAGGCTACACCCTACGTGTGGTGAGGATGGAGCTATACACAAGTAAATAGGAATACAAGAGGGGTATTGATCACATAATCTATAATAACTCCCCATCCCCGAGTAGTATAATAGATCCGGACATGACACATCATGATACGGGATTCAAAAGCAGGGGGCCAGCCCACTCCAAAATCGGTGTCTATACAAATACAGGAAACAAGATCGACAATGTACCAATATACCAAAAAAGTCCAGGAATAACATCTCATGACAGGATCTGACGTATACTAGTCCGTGGACCATCGTGTCGGGAATCAAGTATAATACTACAACTGAATCGGATATAGCAGATATCAAGACAATAAAAACTATCAGTGAATGTGCTCACCTGCGGTCATGAGCTGTCAAATGGAATCTATGTCCAGAGCAATGTCGCAGACCCTAAGATGAGATATCATGAGTTAAATTAGGGTTTGACAGTGTTAGGCATGATTTTCTAATGTATAATATGCAATCTAGGTCAAAATCAGTCAAACTAAGTCACACTAAGTCAAACTAGGTCACACTAAGTCACACAAAGTTAAATTAGGTCAAGCTAGGTGAAAGGTTGACTTATAGTTGACTTTTGGTTAACTGGTCAACTCCTAGTCCAATCTAGGTTAAACTAGGCTAATGGTTGACTCACAGTTGACTTTTGGTCAACTGGTCAACTCTGGTCAAGTTATAGTCAATTCTTGGTCCAATATTGACTTTTAGTTGACTATGAGTTAAAACAGTCAACTATGGTCAAACGGGGACAACTCTAGCCTAGGTATCCTATTTCTAGCATTTACCTACCAAGATACCACATATCTTGGCCCTATTAGTATCCCGATACCAATATCTTGGTTTAGCACAATTACCTTAGCCTAAGGTAAACCCTTATCTTAGCTAGGTAAACCCCTTACCTAGGCATCCAACAACCATCCTAAATTAATAGCTAACTCAACTAGTTATTATCCTATGATAAGGTAAACTAATACCTTACCCTACTATGGTGTCCAATACCTTATCCCATGACAAGGTAATCCTCATTACCTTGCCTATACCAAGGAAATCACATTTACCTTAAGATACTAGTTAGTATCCTAAGATACGTATTGGTATCTTAAGATACGACTCTTGGTATCCTAAGATACCAAGACACTAACTTATCTAACCATTACCTACCCTTAGACTCTAAGTTTACCCAATACCTTGAGGGTATCACAATATCTTACCCTATACTAAGGTAAACCTCATTACCTTGTAGGTAAAAGGTAAACTAGAGATATCCTAAGGTACTAACATTGGTATCTAAGATACCAAGATACTAACTCAAAACTAACCAATCTAGCATATCTTAACAAATTCTAACATCTAAATTACATATCTAACATACAACGTACTATCTAACATAACCTCTAACATGTCACTAACAACTAACTCTCTAATACTACCAACAAACTAGCACACACAAACATATACATGACATCATGGGGGTCAAATGTGGTGCTAAATGAAGGATGAAATGGGGTTAAATAGGGGGCACAAGGGGGTCAATGGGTGCCAAGGGGCTGCCCTGCAGCAGCCCCAACTGTTGCTGCTGCTGTCCTATGCAGTAGCCTATAGGCTGTTGTCTCAGCAGCTATATGCTACTGTTGCTGTTGTCAAGGGGCAGCAGCCTCCTCTCCCTTATTCCTTCTTCCCATCATCATCTATCCACCTATCTATCTATCCATAATCTATTCATAATCTATCTATCTATCTATCTCTATCTATCTATCTATCTATCTATCTATCTATCTATCTATCCATAAACACACTGACACACTCACAAAACTCTAACACACACACAACTATATAAATAAACACCCATACACACACACACTAATATATATACATACTCACTCATATATATATATATATATATATATATATATATATATATATATATATATATATATATATATATATATATATATATATATATATATATATATATATATATATATATATATATATATACACATACACTCCAAAACATCCTGAAACCTATCCAAATACCTAAACCATCGCAATTCTTCCCTCTAAGGCCTAAATACGTACCCCCACACAAGCAATCCAACTCGCGCATGCGAGCAAAAATGAGAAACGAGGCCCGAATGGTCAAATGGCCATTTTGGCAGCTCCGGGGTGTCCAATTCGCGATACCGTACGATATGGGCACCAAACATATCCGAATTTGATCCAAATTCTACATACGAGTCCTAAATAATGATTAAAACCTATTCTAAGTGCTAACTTACCGATTCTAGTGTTGGTACAAAAAGTCACCCGTATGTTGGAACCCAAAAACCCCGAAAAAGCCTATTTTCATGATTTCTCGCGAAACGACACCACGTATCCAAATATGGACACATACCTAGCCTCATCTCACCCAAACTAACCTAATTATGTCTAATTAGGCTAGGGGCAACACCCAAACATGTCAATTTAAGGTTTTTCCTAAATTGACACTAAACCTAGGTTAAAAGTCCAAAATTGAGTCCAATGGATTCCAAACCTCTTCTAATAGGTTATCCTACACCTCGGGCATCTTCTAATATGCAAATGACACTAATTAGAAGTAATTATAAAGGTTAGAGTGAGGATTTACCTTTTCGAAGTTGGAATTCCAAGAAAAAGATCCAAATTTACTTCTTTTTAGGTCAAAGCACGAGATCTATGCTCACACCACCACCAAGCTAGATCTACCTAGATCAAAACAACAAATAAGAGATAAATAAGGGTTAGCACCAAGATTAGAGAGAGATATAGAGAAATGGAAGAGATTTGACTTACTTGAAATTTGAAAGTTAGAGGGAAAAAGAGAGTTTTTGTATATAGAGAGAAAAGAAGGAGAGAGAGTGTATTTTCTTGCAAATGAGAGCAATGAGGGGGTTTCTAAACCTGGCTGACCACATATAGAAGGGATGGGGCATTTGGCACATTATAAAATGCCCTCCAAGTCAAAAAAAAGGGTTTTGAGTTAGGGTCAAAATGGTAACTTGGAATTTCTAAATTCCAAGTTCTAAATCTAATTCTAAACTCTAATTCCACTAAAATCAAATAGGATTAGTCAAAATAAATATCTGAGTTTGGTCATGACAAGTTGGTCGGATCCAATTGGGTCCAAAACTGACTCGGGTCACTAGCATAAGTCGAAATGAGACAAAACTCAAACATGATCAAACAAAATCCCAAAATACAATATTAATAAATAAATATTCATAAAAATATTAAAATAAAAAAAATTACCTTCAATTTTGAAAACTGTAAGTTGCCATGCCCTGAGCCGGAATCACCCGAATCATCGTCCTCGCAGGAGGCATGATTTCGCACGAGCCTGGAGTTGCGCTCATGCAAGACAAGATGACAAGTTCTCAAAATGGTTGTCTTTAGTTTGATATCAGCAAACGTAAGAAACATAGTATACATAGCAATTCTTATTGATAATGAACTGAGATTACAAAGGCTTTCAATAGCCCAACTAAATTTGCCAGGTTGGCTACAACACTCAAGTTCTCTCTTGCCCACAAAAGATTTTACCATTCCATACATCATGCCTTCTATATCTCGGCCACATCAATCCTGTTGTAAGTCTGAGCGTCAATGCGATCACATGCTTTAAACGCTACGATATTCAATGCCTCTGCGCAATCAAGCGAAGCTTTACCGCGAACAATCCATTCCCTACATCCTGTATAAAAGCTGGTAGGGGATCAGTACATTCGTCCTCGCAAGTAATGATGAAAAGACCCACTTTCTAAATAGACATTTAGTATTTATGTTGAATCTTGCAACTTAGCTTATGATCTTGCTATATTCTCCTTAGGGTAAATTTCGTGGCATATTCGAAAGCGGTAAAGCATGTTATCATGACAAGCATGTTATTCGAATTGAATAGGCAAACAGGAAAGAAATCTTGTGTTTGTTTCAAGGTTGTTTGCAAAAACAAAAGTTGAAGAACTTTATTGATACAAACTTTGTAAAAATTACAATTTGAATTCTGGGAATGGTACAACTTTAGGAATCCAATCTAGATGACGATTGCTTTATCCCTTGGACGATGTGAACTCTGAAGACAAAGCCTCTGAAGTTGAAAACAACTCTGGAATTGAAGGCAAAAGCCTCTGAAGTCGAAGGCAAAAGCCTCGGAAGAATGCAGTAGCACTTGGGCAAGAACTCCTGAACTTTCTGATCTCTGATTATTGATTTGTGATCCTCTTAAATGGAGACTTGAAACTCTATTTATAGAGTTCTGAGAAATAACTAACTTTTAGTTATTCTGGACTGCGCATGATGGATTGCGCAGCAATGGACTGCACAGGCAGTTGCTGGATCATGGGTTAACTGTCTTGGACACATGGTATCATTTGATTGAAATGCGCATGATCATGCATAGGCAGTTGCCACGAAATAAGCAATTGATGGCATGAATGCCACGTGTACTTTATCATTTGTACTGGTGGAATGTGCACATTGAACTGCGCAGACTTTAGATTGCGTCGACTTGATTTGTGCAGGAATTGGATTGCGCCAACTCGGATTGCGCCAACCTGGATTGCACTGCCAGCTGTCCTCGAGCGCCGTGCTGTACGATTAAACGAACGGCCGCCTCGATCTCCGTGTTGTCAGTTGTCAGAAGATTTGATTGTGTCAGATAATGATGACTTTTGCCACGTCAGCTTGCGCAGTTGAGAGTGTGCGCAATCGATTCTGCACAATCTGAATGATGCGCAATCTGTTGTCTGCACAAGTCATCTGAAAATTATATTTCTTGTTGTTTTTGACTTTGTTGATGTGTGCCACTTGATTTTTTAGGACCTACAAGACCCTCTTCAAAGTTTTCGAAAGTTGAATTTTATTCAAAATTTCGAAATACTTTGAATTTTGAAATTTGAATCAATTTGCGCACTAGCTGTCTGCGCAATCTGAGGGATTGTCCCCAATTTTTGGCGCAAACTGAGGCAGCCGTTTCATTTTTGAAAACTATAAATAGCTCTTTTCTTCATTTCATTTCTTTACTTTGCCTTATTTTGTGTTTGAGAGAAAGAAATTTCCGAACGAACTTCGACTTCCTTCTCTGACGATCTCCATGGCGCCCCGACGATCCTCCGCCGCCGTTAAGGGCAAGGCCCCGGCCGAATCATCAAACAGGGCTGCGCGACGAGCTTCTCGTCATGAATCTGCGCACCCTGCAATGTCAAGTAGAGAATCAAAAACCCTTTTTAGGGTTTTGATCTTACTGTTCTTCAAAAATCCATCTTTTTTTAGAGATGTGATCATACTGCGCCACCCTTTTTAGGGTTCTGGTTGCACAAATCAGTTAACTCTTCATTTTTATGAAGAGCGACTTTCTGTGCAATCGGTTGAACTGCGCTGGCAGATGTCAGCGCAATCTGCTAATTTGTGCGAGATAGTCAGCGCAAACTGATGGCTGTTTGTCCGGGCAGTCTGATGTTTGCGCAAACTGATGCTGCGCAATCTGATGTTGCGCATTCTAATTTTGTGCAAACTGATGACAGAATCTTTGACTTGACTTGTACTGATTTTTATTTTCTCTGTTTGATGCAGTTAATGTGTGAGAAGATCCAGAATATAAAACTTTTGTGGGAACTCTTTCAGAGTCTGAGTATAAAGAGGATCTCTCCCATGTACATTATCCTCAGTATGATCTACCGACCTCCCGTCAGGCGATTCTGATATCTCAAGACAATGAGACTCTACTGTGTTTAATGAATGGACAGCCCTTGGAATCAGCAGACGCTGTTATTCATAAGAAACCTGTATTCTTATTTGGTGAGGCTTTTGAGAAAAGCTCTCAACCAAGGCCGAGGATGGAGGAAAGAATAGTCCATCAGGAAGATAGGTCTTTTTTCATACCAGATATTGCCCGCTGTCTCCCTTTATCCCGGTATGCTCATGCGAGCTATCCGAGGAAGATGGAGTGGAACATCACTCTTTTTCAAGATGCCCGTGCAGGGAAAATTTTCGTGAAAAAGGGGCCAAATAAGAAGGATATGTTCTACAGCTCCTCTGATCGATACAGTGTCTTGTTGAGAGGCTTGAGACCTGGTTGCATTCCGCCAGAGAACTCCACTTTGTTGATGCCTGTCAGAACACTGATATTTGCAAACGAATTTGCGAAAGCTGAAGGGAAGTACCCCGAACAGGATATCAGATTGACTGGATTGGTGAATCCAGATTACAGAAGATGGCACTGTATTGCAAATTGGATTCTGACAACATTTGAAGACAGACTTCAACAGATCAATCTGTACCAAGCAGTGCACGCCACTGTTTATGGTTTTGCACCCAATCCACACATGTTATTGGCCTTGGCTGAAAGATACAATTATAGAACGGGAACTTTCATGACCCCTGGTGGAGAAATCGGATTTGCACTCCACGAGATAAAATATATCTCGTACTTGCCAATGGCAGACGCTCCATATGAAGAGTTTGTTCCAACTAATGATGAGTTGGACAAACTTAGAAGGAAAAATGCAGCGATGGTAGCAGTATTTGAGGAACTACTATGCCATTATAAGATCTGCTCCCTGTTTTATAAGAGTGTGCCACAGCCAACACCTGTTATTCTTCGAAATGGTTACCCTATCTGTTCCTCAACCACATAGAAGAGAAAAAGACTAAGGAAAACGACAAATGCTATCCTGATTTCTTCAAACCTTTGAGCAATACAGAAGTTATGAAGCTGATGGAAGGGAGTGGTAATTTTGATAAGCAAATGGAGGATGATTATCAATACCCCCTTTAAAGAAAGGGGACACTCTGGAGAGTTACTTGAGAATGGGCTATAGACCCATGTCAAAAGAAGCCCAACTGACAGGGTTTCTGACATACTGGCTTCGGCGGTTTGTGGTTCCCGGATCCAGTGCTGTGGATCGCTTTCACCACGGCGTTCTTTTTGCCGCGGTCAAGTTAGTCTTTGGCTACAAAGTGGACCTGTTATCAGCAATGACTTGCAGATTAAATGCCAGTCTTCGTTTCTATGTAGATTTGATGCTGAAAGCAAAAGGAGAGAAAGAGTTCCCTCACCTAGAACTGCCATACACATATCTATTTGGATGGTTGCTTCTCCACTATCCCACTTTAATGGACCCCGGCATGGGACCGGTTGATGGCAGCTTTCTGCGAAGGTACTCTCAGGGTAAATGGAAGTACACTTCTTTGAGCGAGTGTAGATATGTTCTAAATCTGAATAGAGGATGGAACTTTTGTTGTGCTCCTCTCCCTGCTGGTCATGATCAAATGCCAACAAACATGGTGGACTCAAAGATGCAACCTCTAACCCGTGCAGCCTTTGAATGGTTGAAGACAATTCGACCGTCTCATCTGGTATACCGGTTCGAAGAGGAATGTTACTTAGAACCATATCTCTCCAGCCGATTTGCTCGGCAGTTTGGATATGATCAATTCCATGTGGGGAATGCAATCACCTGCCTCCAAGGCAAGGGTTTTTTGATAGACGGGGCCCGAGCCTGGGCTTACTATAATGCCCGTGATACGAAGGCCATATTCTCGATGCCAACAAATAGCACTCATGGTCCTCGGATGTTATTTACTTATTCAGTATTTTATACATCCGCGAACACTTTTGCTGAGAATTTTAACCTCGCAGATAGTTTCGCTTCTTCGACGAGATTGAAGAGAGGAAGAGTTGCTATGTCGATTCCTATAAATGATGAGGTGCACGAGCCAGCAGATGCACCTTTAGAAGTTTCGAGGGATATTATATTCCCTCAAGAAGTAAACACAGCAATGCGTATCTCTCTGAAAGTGGGTAGATCTCCTGCAAAAAGGAAAAGAAAAGAAGATCCTCCTGCTCCAGCAGCAAAGAAGAAGTTGATCCTGGATCACTCTTCTGAAAAGATCACTACCCAATCTCAGTCTCGACAACTGGCCGAATCAGCTCAGCAAGAAGAGGCTTCAACACCAACCTCCATCCAGAAACAAGTTGAAACTATCAATATAGAGAGTCCTGAGAAGCCATTAAAAAGAAAGAAAATGGCCCATAGAAGGAATCGGGCCTTGTCTTCAATGGTGATGGATGCTGCAGCTGGGTTAATTTTGCCCTCTCCTACTCCTGTTTCAGAGCCTAGGAATAAAACTCCTAGTCTTGAACATAGAGAGGAGGTTGAGCAAAGGACATATCTTGCTCCGAATACTGTGGAGGAAGCGAGGGAAGAGCAATTACAGATTGTTGAACTTCCGCCTACTCCGAGAACCCTTCGCGAAGAGGAAGATCGCGAAGTCATTGCAGCTTTAGAAGATTGTATCTACAGTCCTCTGGGTGACTATGGTGACCAAGCCGCGACTACCAGCGAGAAGGTACCAGAAGAAGAAGAGGATGAGGAGAGCTCTTCATCTGAAAATGTTGATGAATACATGCAAGATCTTGAAGATAATGAAGTGCACGCATCTCCTGCTGCTGTCAATGATGTAAATGATAAGGATATTGAAATCCCAGAGAATGCTACTGAGACCTTAAATCCTGAAAAGGATATTTGAGGCTCTCGAAAAAGCAATAGATGAGGAGACCCTGGAAGAAACTCCTGCTAATGATCCCCAAGGTATAAAATGAAATTAGCAATCTCCTTTTGAATGAATTGATAGCTAACATCTTTATTTGTATTTCCTGTAGATCATGAGACTCCTCCAGCACCTCCGACGTGTACGGACATAGTGCCCATAACAACGGTGGTTGTGAGTAGTAGTCATCATTTGTCTTGTGGTTCTGAAGCGGCTAGTAGCCAAGCTGTTATAGCTGAAGTTACTTCTGCTCTGCCAGAGTCCACTCCTGCAGGGGATAAGCTCATTGCTGGACCAAACCAAGGTAAGACTGCCTTCATTTGATCTTTTTTGGTTATTTTGGCAAACGACTAGCAAAATAACAATTTTACTTTTGCAGAGGAACAAACAGGAGGGACGAATAGCTCCACTCTGGCTCCTTTGTTTAAAGAGCCTGTCATTCAGATACAAAGGATTGAGCATCCTACTGCCTCGTCTTCAGCAGGAGTAGCTGCGACTCCTGGGACTCTGGCAATTAATCAACAAGTCGTTCAATC
Source organism: Iris pallida (assembly GCA_029216955.1). Taxonomy (NCBI): domain Eukaryota; kingdom Viridiplantae; phylum Streptophyta; class Magnoliopsida; order Asparagales; family Iridaceae; genus Iris; species Iris pallida. Next base: position 10,891,942 of record JANAVB010003398.1, on the reverse strand, counting down.
ATTCACCAGATGCTTCTTTGAATCGTTGAGACCCCTAGTCAACAAAATGATGGACAAAGAGGGAGCTGATTTCTTTATGGTTAGAAACCCAACTTCTCTTTTAGTGAGGGCTGTAAGGGAGCAATGTGACGAAGCTCAAGCTACTCTCCTTGAGCATATACTGGATGAGTTAGAAGTCTCCATAAAGAAATATAAGGAGCTTAAACAGAAGGAAATAGAATCTCTAGTGCAGGCTGAGTTCGAGAGAATGGCCCAAGCAGCTGATATAGAAAGGATGAATCTTTAAAATCTTTTGGAGGCTTATTCCACAAAGTCTGCTGAATACAATTCCAAGCTAGAGTCAGTAACTTTAATGGCTGAAAGAAAAGGACAGAGAACTGCTGAACTGAGAGCAGAAATTGTTCGTCTCCAGCAAGAATTAGAAGAGGAAACTGCTAATCATCAACTTTTGATTGAACAATTCAATGCTTTGATTCAGGAGAAGGCTGAGTACGATGCAACTCATGGTGCAGAGATTACTCGCCGGACTGTAAACATGCCCGTTTTTAATGAAGAAACCGGGATGGAAGAGGCTAGAAGGAGGGTGACATCCACTCATGAAGAAGAGCTGCAGACTCTGAAGCAGCAGATTGACAATTTGATCATTCCTCCCTCTTAATAGAACTTTTGGTATCTTTTGTCTTTTGAAGTATGTGTGTTTTTTTTGTAATGTCTTATATTTCAATCAATAAAAGACATTTTTTGCTGTGGCTCCATTATTTGTTGCATATCTTGTTTAGATATAAATAATAGAGATAGAAAATATATTCAGAGGTACAAGACATGATATATTTCTTGATAATTTTGTAGAAAATAATTATATTCATTATATCTGCTCAGAGGTAATATGGACATGGCAGAATATACTGAACATTATTATTTCAATTGACAACTTAATCGAAATGACAAGTTATTGATATGGATATGAAATGAACGGGAAAACCGTCAAATGATGGAATGAACGGATAAACCGTCAAGTGGTGGTGAACAAATGATAATGAATGAACGGGTGAACCGTCGGATGAATGTGATGAATGGACGAACCGTCAAGGGATGATGAATGAACGGGCGAACCGTCGGATGAATCTGATGAACGGACGAACCGTCAGGTGATGATGGATGAACGGGTGAACCGTCGGATGAATCTGATGAACGGACGAACCGTCAAGGGAATTAAATGAACGGATGAACCGTCGAATGAATGTGTCATTTCGTTGTTTGAGAAATCTCTGCGTATAAATAGAACAGAAATCTGACAGGAACGAGCACTTTCACTTTTCAACATAAAAATATCGTCTGAAGATGCACTCAAGAAGACTGAGCTCGCTCTGAAGGTCGAAGAAGACGTTAAAGAACGTCCTGTCGATCCAGTTCAGCCAAAGGAAGCAGAAGCAGGCGAAGGTTCGTCTGCACCCAAGCCACCGAGAGACATCCTGGACTTTCTGTTTGAACCAAGAAGGACTGAAGAAGAAGAAGCCATGAGGATGGCTGCCTGCAAGTTCCTCGTAGGTTCCAGCAAAGAGCTTCTCGGTTCTTTCGCTGACCGTGTTTTTGAAAAGGACGGTAGTGGTCCGCGTCCAAATGTAGAGAAGGATGATAGTGATCTTCCTTAATATCATGTACTATCATTCATGATGAAATAAAATTTTATTTATGAACCTGTCTGTTGATTTACAAATATTTACATTTATACATAATACTTCTTAAGGAATTTGCCATTGATAGGCATCATTGCAATTCGTCCATCCAGTTCTGAGAGTTGATAAGCTCTATTTGAGAAGACTTTGCTCACTACGTATGGACCTTCCCACTTTGCGTCGAACTTGCCTTTGCTCATATGAGTCATAGTCATAGGTCTGAATGTTAAAACAAGTTCTCCTTACTGAAAGGCTCTGACCTTAACTTTTCGGTCGAAAGTCTTAGAAATGCGAGCTTGATATAACTCAATATGTTGCTGAGCCATTAACCGCTTTTCGTCGAGTGCCTCCAATTCTTGAAGTCGAAGAAGGTCATTGTTCTCTGTAGTGAGCTCGTTAGCAATGGCAATCCTTAAAGAAGGAATTTGAAGTTCCAGAGGAAGAACAGCTTCACAGCCATATACCAAAGAGAAAGGTGTAAAACCCGTTGGATTACGGACCGTAGTTCGGTAGGCCCATAGACATTCGCCAAGCTTTTTACTCTAATTCTGTTTGTTGGTGGATACAAACTTCTTGAGGAGTTTGATAATAGTTTTGTTGAAGGCTTCGGCTAATCCATTAGCAGCAGGATTGTAGGCAGTCGAAGCAACGTTGTCAATCCGATGATCATCACAGAATCTGGTAAATTTCTGGCTGATGAATTGTGGTCCATTGTCATGAATAATTCGTCGAGGGACACCAAATCGATAAATGACATGATGTTTGACGAAATTGATAACACTACTGGTCTTGACTTCAGCCAAGGGTATAGCTTCAGCCCACTTAGAGAAGTAGTCTGTTATTGCTAAAATGAACCGATATCCTTTAGAAGAATGAGGATTAATGGGACCTATAACATCCATGCCCCAAGCTTCGAAAGGCCCGGAAGCGGCTGTCGGATGTAGAAATTCCGAAGGTTGATGAATGAAGTCTGCATAGATTTGACAGGCTCGACATTTTCTTGCATATTCGATGGCATCTGATACCATAGAGGGCCAGTAGTAACCCATTCTTCGGATGCGATCCTGTAGCTTAGGACCGGGCTGATGTGCTCCACAGACACCATCGTGAGCCTCACATAATACCTGTTTTGCTTCATCACCAGCTAGACAGCGTAGAAGAAGACCGTCGTAAGTCCGCCGATAGAGAGTCTTAGTGGTTTGGTTGTAGTAGAATCGTAGAGATCGTCGTCGAATACTTGTAGCCTCCTTAGGATCTTCGGGGAGTATGTCGTGAACCACGAAGTCGATGAAAGAAGTTCTCCAATCTTCATTGATAACATTAATTTCAGCAAAATTACTGAACTCAATGTTACGATTGTTTTCGACACAAAACAATTCTCGATTAGAAATAACCACCACTTGTTGTCTTCTGATGGGAACGGCTAAGACCGCTGCAAGATTGGCTAAGGCATCGACTTCAGTATTACAAGCTCGTCGTACATATTCAATAAAGAAAGCTTTGAATGATATAGCCATGTTGATTGCTGCTTCAAAATAAGGCACCAGATCTTGATGACGGACTTCATAAGTTCCTCTAACCTAGTTGACAACTAGTTTAGAGTCGCCGTAAACTTCCAGATATTCAATGTTCAATTGCTTGGCTAATTGAAGACCAATAAGTAGAGCATTATACTCTGCTACATTATTGGAACATGATTCATCTAGAGAGTAAGCTCTTTGGATAGTTGATCCGTCTGGAGAAACGAGAACAACTCCAACTCCTACTACAATAGCACCATTGGGTCCGATTCTGGATGCTCCGTCAAAGAATAGACGCTAGGTTGGAAATTCTTCAGAGATCAAGTTGACTTCCAAAGTCTCGTCTGGAATTTCGTCGTAGAGTTTGGATGTTTCTGGTACAGGATGAGCTGCCAAGAAATCTGCCAATGCTTGACCTTTAACAGACTTTTGAGGAACATACACCATATCATATTGGGCTAGAAGGATGGCCCATGTAGCAAGTCGAGAGTTGAGTGTGCTAGGCTTTTTCATTAGTACCCGAAGAGGATTGACTCGGGATATGACATGAATGGTTTGACCGATGATGTAATGTCTTGTCTTTTGAACGGCAAACATAAGGGCTAAGCATTCTTTTTCAACCGGACTATAACGGTGTTCAGCACCAATCATAGTACGACTGAGATAGTAGATGGCCTGTTCATGACCTTCTTTGTTCTTTTGAGCGAGTAAAGCACCCAACGAATGATCCATAGTATGGACATACATTAAGAATGGAATGCCTGAGATTGGTGGCACCAATACTGGTGGGTTCATAAGATATCGTTTGATGTCGTCGAATGCTTGTTGACATTCTTCAGTCCAAATAAAAGATACACCTTTCTTCATTAGTTGAGTGAATGGTCTGCAGCGTCCAGACAAGTTTGAAATGAATCGCCTGATGTACGCAAGTCGGCCTTGAAATCCTCGTAGCTCTTTTAGGTTGCGTGGAGGACACATCTCTTGAATGGCTTTGATCTTCTCGGAATCCACGTGTATACCCTTAGAGGTAATAACGAAGCCGAGAAATTTACCACTAGAGACACCCAAGAATGACTTGGTAGGATTCATCTTGAGCTGATATTGACGCATGAGATTAAAAATAGTTCTCAAGTCTTGGATGTGATCTTCTTTTAGACGACTTTTAACAGCAATATCATCGATGTAGCATTCGACGGTCTTGTGCAGATGATCTCGAAAGATGGTACTCATGGCCCGCTGGTAAGTTGCACCAGCGTTCTTGAGACCAAATGGCATCACTGTGTAGCAATAGACTCCCCGAGGAGTACGGAAAGATGTATATTTTTCATCTTCAGGATTCATCTTGATCTGATTGTATCCAGAGAACCCATCCATAAAAGATATTCGCTCGAACCCACAAGTATTGTCAATCATCACGTCCGTGATAGGGAGAGAAAATTCATCTTTCGGACATGCTTCATTAAGATCTCCGAAGTCGATGCAGACTCGAACTTTGCCAGTTTTCTTCAGGACTGGAACAATGTTGGCGACCCAATCAGGATGTTGTTCTTCTCGAATAAAGCCACAAGTGATAAGCTTCTTGACTTCATCATCGATCGCGTCCATCATTTCAGGCTTGAATCGCCGTTGCTGCTGTTTGACTAGTTTAGCATTAGGCAGAATGTTCAATTTGTGAGTAGTAATTTTAGGATCTAAACCTGGCATGTCTTCGTAACTCCAAGCAAAGACGTCAATATATTCTTTAATGAGAAGAATCAACTCTTGCTTATCTGCTTCCGGAAGATTCTTGCTAATAAAGATTGGACGAGGCGACTCGCTTTCTCCTACATCAACTTGAATTAGTTGATCTTCAGTAGGAGGTTCTCTTTGTTCAAATTGGAGTATCCACTGATTATCCATCTGTTGAGTCCAAGGATCTGTTTCAGAATTTTCTTCAAGGTCCTCATCATATCCTTCCGGAAGTTCAGCGGAGACCATATTAGAAGATACGATTACACGATGGACTTCACCAACGCTGATATCAGAATCCTATGACCTGGAATCAGAAGAGTTAAAACGTTTCTCACTATCAGAGTCAGAAACTGCTGGGGATAACATCGGAGAAGAAACATATCCAAGACCTCTTTTGGTCCTGCTGTAATACATTTCTGACTTTCCTTGTGGAATAGCTGTACGAATGGGAGTCCTTCTGCCTTTACCATAATTAAGGCCGCTTTTAAAGTCGTAACCCATCTTTCGGACGATGTCTTTTGATTGTTGACTGTAACGACGGAATTGAAGATGTCCCATGTCGTTAACTTTGCTATCATCCGTGTAGCTAAATTTTTGTTCCGGTCTTTTACTAAAAAGTATTGGACGTTCACCTTTTTTACGAGCAGGAACAATACGATATGAATCTTTTGGGTGTTCGCATGAAACTTCTGTTTGAAGAGATTGCACCACCCCCATTGTAAATGATTTGAAGCTATCTAACATATCCAAATAGCATTTAGTATGATAAATAACATCAGTATACTGGAAAGTAGATGCTTTTTTATTGATATATACATCTGTATTTACAGCAGGACCTTTAGCCTTAGCAGGCTTGGTCAGATTGATTACAAGAGGGGGAGAAGAAGAACGTGGAAGAGACTTATTACGACGAAGGTCAATAACAAGTGGCTCAGAAGAGGTGAGCTCCCTTTTTTCCTTGTTGTGAGTTAAATCGACAACAAGAGGCTCAGAAGAAGTGAGCTGCTTTTTGTCCTTGTTACGACGTAAATCGATAACAAGTGGCTCAGAAGAGGTGAGCTCCCTTTTATCCTGATCGTCATCAGTAGATTGACTCTGAACTGGCAAGTGAATAGCCAGTGGTTTAGAAGACTGAGGGTAGGGAACAAGCCCTTTAACAGGTATAATGAGAGTGTCATTGGGCACTGTTTCTTGATCTTCTTCAGTATCCATTGCCAATACCACCTTCATAAATTCCTCCTTGTACATACGAGCATCATTGCAGTATGCTTCGACACCCTTGAAACGATAAAGGTCTGCAACTTTCTTGTGGACTTGTCCTTTGTCATCAACATATTTGAAGCATTGATACAGAGTTGATGGAACGATGTTGTGTTCATGGAGGAAAGGTCTTCCCAAGAGAGCATTGTAAGAACAGCCATGATTGTCGATAATATAGAAGGTCACCTTTGTACGAAGATTGCCTATTTGGAGTTTCAGACGAATCTTACCCAGCGGTTCACTCCTTCCTTGGTTGAATCCCGGGATAGTGGTGATTGTACTTGAAAGACTATGCACTGGTATCTTTAATGCGTCGAGCATTGTCTTTGGCATGATACTGAGTACAGACCCTGGATCTATCAGGATACGATCGACTTTCATCGAGTCGACATATCCTGTATAATAGAGAGGACGATCATGTCTATTATCCTCCAGCAGCATATCATCCTGAGTGAAAGTGATGTTTGGAATCAACTCCAGGACACTGTGACAATAGTGGCAAGAAACTGGCTCTGCTTCCGATTTCTTGAGGAGAGTTAGGCAAGTTTCAGCCTGCATCAGGGCTTCACTTAGAGTTTCTTGAGTCTCTTTAGAAAGACGCAAGAGCTCGAAGATCGATAATCTAGCCGGTGTATTGGCTAATTGAGCCAATATATCAAAATTGTATGGCTTTTCAAGTCCTGTAGGAGATGATTTCTTTAGGGGCTTGTCAAAATGGACTTATTGTTTGCCTTTGTCAGCAACCATTGGCTTGGGAGGAATAGGCACTACAACTGGTGAAGATGCAGAAGGGATCTCTTCAGTGGAAGCGGGTTGTGCTGGAGCAGGTTCAGAAGAAGAAGCATGATTCTCTTGACCTTCAGAATGATCTTTCAAATAGGCTTTCCCCGATCTGGTGCCTAACAGAATCTCTTCATCAAGGATGGGTTCAAAAGACACCATGTTGCAGGTCTTTACCTTGTTTTTAGAGCGGTCTTTCTTCTTAGAGGAAGAAGAGACTTCGAATTCAGAAACGAGATCTGGATGGACCCAGATAACTTTGTCGTTGTCAAGAGACAATGGGACAAGGCCTTCATTTGGTGGAGGCGAAAGATTCTCAATCTCAAGAGTAGTTTTAGGAATTGGAATGACACCGTATTGTACCATTTGCGGAGGAAAGTCACCGAATTGGACCGAAACCATGTTTGCAGTAACAGTCTTCTCATCTTGCTGCAGAGTGACTACACCAGCATTGACAAGCTCCTAAATTTTGCCCTTGAGCACGTAACATGCTCGAGTAGGATGTCCAATAAACCTGTGGTAAACACAATATTTAGGATGATCCGTCTTACCGACTTCATCAGGTTTCTTTGGATCTGGGAGTTGAATCTTGTTGCTTTTGAGTAAACATTCAAAGATGCTCGTAGTGTCATTCTCATCGAAAGAATATTCCACTTTTGGACGAGATTCTCTCGGTGGAGGTACAGAAGGAGTCAGAGTGGAAGTAGGCGGAGCTACATTGACAGCTAGAGACTCTTTATTCTTGTTCAGATTGATGTTTAAAGTCTCTTTGGCTTTGCGGTTGTTCTGACGGTTGCCACCACCTGATGTCTGGTGTTCATCCCGATCAGGGTTAGACATTTGTACCCCCAATTGTTTGAACTTCTCAGCACTTACTTCTGCAGCTTTGGCGTTGACAATGAATGAAGGCCAGTCTTGGAATTGGGTAGACCCCGTCCACATATTGATAATAGGCAAAAGGTTTGCTTTACAAGTATCAATAGTGACAGCAGCCGGAGTCCCGGGAGGCATTTTCAAGGCTTCACGGCAGAAACATTCGATGAAACTCTCAGCAGTTTCATTGTGTTTCTGTTTAATTTTGTTGAGAGCCGACATAGTCATGTCATTGAATCCTTCATAGAACCGTTCCAGGAAAATTTGTTTGAGACCTGAAAAGGAAGTGATACAACCATCGGGCAAACTTCTATACCAGTCATATGCTACGCCGGCTAAACAACCAACGAACACTCTGGTAAGAAGAGCGTCATTTGGCTGAAGTTGAACAGTCATCACCTCAAAATGATTGATGAATTGACTAGGGAAAGTACTGCCATCGAACAAAGAGATTGTTGGGATTTTGTACTTCGGTGGGAATGGGGCTTCCTTCCATTCAACTGGATAGGGCTGCTTGATTCCTAATCTTTGCAAGTTGTCTTTCTCTTTAAAGGCTTCGAACTGGGTTCGCAAGAGTTTGACAGCTTCATTGGCATCTTCAGATGATAAAGAAGGAGCAGGTTGAGTTAGAATAGTAGGAGGAGGAACAGCATTGTAAGTACTACCCCCAGCTCCTGATTGACTTGGTGTAGTTTGAACTTGTACATGAGGTATTTGAGTAGGTGCTACCCCCAATCCAGCATTGACAGGCACCGATGATGCTATGATTTCAGGATTTGTAGGTAGTACGGTAGGTGGTGTAGCATGTTGTGCCACAATAATAGAATGCATATTAGCAACCATTTCAGCCATGGTTTTTAGCTTATCTTCAAGTGCAGCGATTCGCTGTTCTTGATTTATAGAGGTTGAAGCATCTGGATCATTGGTGACAACATAAGCTATCACTTCTCTTGGTACAGTAGAAGACACTGTCTGTTCAGAGCTTTCACTATATGCATCATAGTCGGAGAAAGAGTCATCTCCTGAATGAGAAACAGAAAGATAACCTGAAGGGTCTTGAGGAAGATTCCTTTGACCGATTGTATCTCGGCTTCGAGAACGGGTATGTCGAAACACTCCTTCAGAGGATTCTTGGAGTAATTCTAAATACCGCTGACTTGGTTTATGGAGTCTACCGTGTTTAGAGCATCTTCTACCCCCAGTGTCTCGGGAAGTCATGTTAACAGAAGCATACAAGACTTCGTCTTCCTTTGACATAGGTTCAGATTTAACAAAAGTCAAACGATCGAAGATAAATCTTTTTGTTGTTTGACAACAACATTGGATGATGACTTTGTGATTACAATGATGATCAGATGGTTGAACTGAAGGTGTTGAGATAATATTCCGCTTTTGTCTAAGATGTTCTCGAAGATCGGGAACAACCACAGGATGAGGAAAACTCTGAGGGATTTGTTCTTTGATAACATTCGGAACATGATTCCGATTCTTTAAATGTTTAGTCCCTTGAGTATACAGAGAAGTGCTCACTTTATTGGCATAAGTGTCGGGATTTTTGACCTTGGAGATTTGTTTTTGATGATGTTTAACCTTCGGCATTGGCTGTTTGCGTTTCACCAAAGTGGGTCTGTTAAGATAAGTTCTGAGATCAGCAAATTCACCCCCAGGGGTTTCTGTCTGTGACACTAACAGTTTTCCCTGTCTAGAACGGGAAATTTTAAGAGTCGAGAGATCCTGGAATTCTGCTACCGGGTAGGCAGAATACCTTTTTGGTCAGTACAAGTTCTCTTGTTATAAAAGAAAGAAGAATCCTTGTTCGAAAGAGTTCTAGTACTGATTGGTGCCGAGACACGTTCAGATTGATCTTCTTCGGTAAAAATTGAAGAAGATTGAGAAAAGATCAAAGGACCTTTTTCTTTGTTTTGAAGAGAAGGGTTAGCTAAAAAGCGTTTCCCTCTGTTGTCTTCCAAGTCATGGGACAAGAAAGTTTGAGAAAAGACCAACGGGCCTTTCCCTTTATTTTGAAGAGAAAGAGGAATAGCCAAAGGACTACCCCCAGTGGATTGCGCAGGAGCAACAGTATATTTGAGGAGAGGAGCAAAATTTTTCCTTTTGTTATGAGAAGAAGGGAGTTTAGCCAAAAGGCTGTCACTCTTGGATTGCGCAGGAATGCTTTGCGCATGAGAGGATGGCACATTGGTTCTGGACACAGAGACTGTGGTTTGCGCATCAGGAGTTCTTGCCACAGAATGCTTAGGTTGCACTCTGGGTGGTGGAATGTCAGTTTGCGCAGAAAGTTTGGCAGCCAATTGCGCCAGAGGCATAGGAGTTTTATACTTAGCCATGGCAGCATATGAAGTCTTCTGTGTACTAGCAATGACAGATTGTGCAGCAGGGGCAGAGACAGATTGTGCACTGGACTTGGTGACAGAAACTGTAGATTATGCAACAGATTGTGCATCAGGCTTCTTGGCAGACTGCACAACAGTCTTGTTGGCAGACTGCGCAGCAGTCTTGGAGACCCACACTGTGCGCACTTTGCTTGTGGCAGCAGTGTTTGCAGTACGAGGATTGATCTTGGAGTTGATCATAGACTCGTAGGCTGTCTGGTTGATCTTCACAACCAGTGTCTTCTGCGTATTTTCGATAGACGCCACGTCACATTGAGTTGTCACTTCCTCATCGGAGGAGAAAGTCGTCCCCAGCAGAGTCGCCATTTTGTTTGCAAAAACAAAAGTTGAAGAACTTTATTGATACAAACTTTGTAAAAATTATAATTTGAATTCTGGGAATGGTACAACTTTAGGAATCCAATCTAGATGACGATTGCTTTATCCCTTGGACGATGTGAACTCTGAAGACAAAGTCTCTGAAGTTGAAAACAACTCTGGAATTGAAGGCAAAAGCCTCTGAAGTCGAAGGCAAAAGCCTCGAAAGAATGCAGCAGCACTTGGGCAAGAACTCCTGAACTCTCTGATCTCTGATTATTGATTTGTGATCCTCTTAAATGGAGACTTGAAACTCTATTTATAGAGTTCTGAGAAATAACTAACTTTTAGTTATTCTGGACTGCGTATGATGGATTGTGCAGCAATTGGTTTGCGCAGCAATGGACTGTACAGGCAGTTGCTGGATCATGGGTTAACTGTCTTAGACACATGGCATCAATTGATTGAAATGCGCATGATCATGCATAGGCAGTTGCCACGAAATAAGCAATTGATGGCATGAATGCCACGTGTACTTTATCATTTGTACTGGTGGAATGCGTACATTGAACTGCGCAGACTTTGGATTGCGCCGACTTGATTTACGCAGGAATTGGATTGCGCCAACTCGGATTGCGCCAACCTGGATTGCGCTGCCAGCTGTCCTCGAGCGCCGTGCTGTACGATTAAACGAACGGCCGCCTCGATCTCCGTGTTGTCAGTTGTCAGAAGATTTTATTGTGTCAGATAATGATGACTTTTGCCACGTCAGCTTGCACAAATGAGAGTGTGCGCAATCGATTCTGCGCAATCTGAATGATGCGCAATCTGTTGTCTGCGCAAGTCATCTGAAAGTTGTATTTTTTGTTGTTTCTGACTTTGTTGATGTGTGCCACTTGATTTTTTAGGACCTACAAAGGTGAATATGCCCCTTCCTTTCCTGTCATATTATAAGTTCTCTCTAAGCAGGATATACGTGTACAGGATACATACGTGCCAATATTTTTGATCCATCGTTCCTTAACTATATGGAGGTCGTTGGCGTATTCGTGCCAGAATGGACTAAAGGTGTTTCTCTTATCTTTTCCTTTCTTTCTTTTCTTTCTCGAATTTGGGTAGCCCGACACTTCACGGGTTGGGTTGCTATCCCAAACAACCAAAGACATATCGCGTGCATACCATCATTTGTGGTTTTTTACATCTATAACCGGTGGCTAGTCATTTTACAGATGCACGACCATCACAGATTATATCTCTTCTAGGTCGAACGGTCCCGGTGCCCTGACGCACCCGTTCGGAGGGAACTTTCCGTGCACGGAAGATTATCACAATTGTCTCAAGTCCATTCGACCATGCAATGCACTATTATTCAAACAAACATAGTCTTGAGTCCGAGACTCAGACTTTATCATCTCGTATTTTTTCCATTGACTTTCTATGTTCTTATATTTCATACTTCGTTTCAATGTTCAATGGCATCATGCCTCAACTCAATGTTCGTCAATCGAACGACCCGAAGGTCCCGAACACCTTTCGAGGCATCATGTCATATCTGACAGTTCCGTCACATTTATGCCACAACTGTTCTCTTTGTAACGAAGCCATCATTTATGATCTCGTGTACGTACGCACATTTTAATACATTTATCATCTTTTTCTTCACGTCGTACACTTGATGCACGCATCCAAGCCGTATTTCCATGTTCTATGCCATAGTGTTCAATGTACATGGCTCGTGCACTAGGGCACTCGCCTATATTGTCTTTTAATGTGCTAGCCTTTTTAACTCGTGCGCGAAGGCACAGAATGGCTCGTGCACTAAGGCACTCGCCGAATACAGTTATCCCATGTTCTTACGGCTTGTGTACCGAGGTGCTCGCCTTTGCGATATCCAATGTTCTATAGCGACTCGTGCATTTGATACACGTTTTATTTTAATTTTTTAACTAGTATTCGACACACACTATGATTTATCTTCCGATCGGATCACGCCCGTGGCATTGATAGGATAATTTAGTATACAATATTACATTCTTACTTAGGCATGAAGGAGTAAAAAGAAGAGTCAGTCCTCCCACCTTAAACTGATACGCCTTGTTGTTTGCTGAGCCGATGCGGCTCAATTTTATATCTTTGTTGCACGGCCAAATCTTCTGATTTAGCCATTCGGATACTTCTTGTTTTATTGAACTACTCGATCGATTTTGGCCTACCGTGCCCAAGTCCCAGCCCGTTACGAGGCGGTGATTTAGGTTTTACGGACCCATTGCGAATGAGGTAAAATGTCGACCTCTGATATTTCAGCATAAATGGATAGCCTGTACATGAAACCAACTAAAATCAATACTTGCATTTATTCGGACTTGCACCTTGGGTAGATTCAATTTCTTAGAATTTTCGAGCCGACTCAATGCACTTATCCTTCGGGGCAATACGACGCTTCGCATCGGTTCAACTCGATGCATACTTTGGGACAATGTAACTCTTCGCATCGACTTAGTTCAATGCATTGCTCGGGACAACGTAACTCTCGTATCGATTCGCATCGATATATTTTATTCGGTCAACGCGACTCGTTGAGTCAATGTCTCAGTGTAATACACCGTACGGAGCGGGACATTACAGAATATATCACTCAAAACAAGGTTCATCCTCGAACCAAAATCAACACTCTGATTAAGTATTTTATAGATCGTTTTACGATCTTGTCCCACCAATGTTGTTCAGTTTCACACTATCTTACAAGCTTTTCATTAACATTTCAAAGTCATTCCTGCAGCTCGAATTGAATTTGTATACAACTCGATTTAGATCTGTACCTATATTCAGGGCGTCCCAAAGATATATATATTTCGACCAAGTCCAGTGGTAGCAAATTTGAACAAAGCTGACAGGTAATTTCAATCCTATGCTTGCCATCTAGTACTCCCTATCGGACTTATCTTTAGCAACTATTCTCGAAATTTTATCGCATACATATATTCGATACATACGTGATTCACTCAATAAAGTCACTACATGTGACGCAATTCAAAATCACATTTCTTGTTTCGTATGGACTATCAATCCTATATGTTACGTCGAGCCATCGCACATCCGACCGCAACGATCCTCCGCACCGCCTTACGTTCGAATTCGCCACCCAACTATTTCCGAAGTTTGGCTATGCAACTTATTTCGATACGATTTTCTTTATTGACTTTCAAATGCATCAACATTCAGGACTACGCCCGCTAGGTTACTTACCTAGACACCGTGCTTAAATTCTTCCGACGCAACTTTAAATTGATATTGCATAAAGGCGATCCGGCACAAGAGTTTACATCAAGGCGACGGTGCTCAAGGCAAAAATTGCTTTGACTCAAAGTCTCTACGATGCATCTTACGTTCGATTCCTAACGAATAGAAATTCACTAGCTAAATTTTCAACTTATCCGTCTCGCAACATCCAATATAAGTTCGATTCACGCAAGCTCCATTGCAAGGTGAATCCAAATCTAACGATATAACTCGTAAGTCATTCTCTTACCACTCGCGCTCATGCATAGTACTATTCTCAAAATTGCCTAGACTTATCATCAACATGCACCACATTATATTTGTTATCGATACAATTTTATATGCGATATCGCATGGGTCATCTTACGGTCTGCAACATTCAATTAGATTTGGCGGTCAAGTCTTCTAGGGTCAGCTGTCCCGAAGCTACGCTCGATAATTATGGATCATTAACGAAGGACAGTTTATTACGAACCATCCTATATCTTATTTCGGATCCAAATCACGTTCCGACGATTTCTATGCGACTACCCAATTTTGAACAAAACCATTTCTATCAATGCAACTGATACACAACTATCCTCCGAGTAAAGTCATGTACTACCATCGATGATTCTGAAATTAATGAAGTATCAAATCGCGTTGAGTTCGAGTCTATCTTATTTGCGGTCGACACACGAGATGCTATACGTATCGAACAATCGTCGATGACTTATAGTCTCGTCTTGATCAATTAGAAAGTTCATGATCAACCAGTTCATTCATTCTTGTATTGTTATTTACAAAATTTTGATAGCGCAAGGCACACTCCATTTTGTATTCTCACATCGTGCTTACGTTTTCTTACGTATCGATCTCTATATGTCGTATCAATTTTGATAGCATAAGAGTCAACTTTGATTCTGTTTCAACGTCAACAACTTGCATTGCGTACGTCCAAGTTCTCCACAAACATTTACGTACGTCTCGAATCGTTTCTCGATTCGTTGCATTTCGTTATACTTTGATCGTGTAACCAAGTAATTACCGATTTTTTCGATATCGTGCCCTCGTGTCATGCAATCGTGCCCTCTAAGTTTTATATGATTTCATCATGCTCACAGTGAGTCCCGTCTCGACATAACCGACTATCTTTCTTAGGTACGGCCATCCGATTCAAGCAACGTTTTCATCGAAATCGTAAGTCGTGCGATTCGATTGCACTTTGCATCGGCTAACATTTTTATCGAGATCGTAAGTAGTGCGATTCGATTACCATTCGCGTATCCTAATATTTTTTTCGAGATCATAAGTCGTGCGATTCGATTATAATTTGTATCCTCCAATATTTTTATCGAGATCGCAAGTTGTGCGACTCGTTTATAACTTTAAGTTTTCTATCGGATCGATCTGATCATTGCCTCAAGGCATAATCGTTTTGTTAGTCTCGGTCGTTCGACCGACTTATAATTTTTGTTCGACATATCAATCATTGATACGAGTACCCGTCATATCGTTCCAACCGATTATCGAAGAATACTTGCATCAATATACCGACATACAAATTTTCAATCGAGTCTCGGTACTCTTCCGTCTGTTGCGGACAAACCTTCCGTAATTCTCTCAACGTGTCGATGTAATTCATCACACAAGTGGTATATCTTATACCACTCAGAATCGAGTCATTCATCGCATACGTGGTATGGCATATACCACTCGAAAATCAAATCATTTCCCTCGTATCATACTCGGTATGAACCAACAATCTCTTCCGACTCACGATTTTTGCAGTGATCATACTTGATCACAACCGTAACTTTGATTAATCAAAACCCGACACAATTCGGCTAATACGTACATTCGCTAATACAATTTTGGTACACTGTCGAACGATTCGTTTCTATCGATTTATGATTTCAGTTCCTTCCGTGCATCTCGTGCAACGATTCATTTTCGATATCCGTTGTACTCCGTACAGCAATTACTTTGACATGCATTATACTACGTGCAACAATTTACTTTCGACACGCGTTGCACATCGTGTAACGACTTATTTTCGACATTCATTGTACCTCGTGCAACGATTTTTATTTTCGACATCTGTTGTACCTCGTGCAACGATTTACTCCCGACATTCAAAGTCAATGCTCAAATCCGTTCAACATATTCTATATTGACTTATCACTTTTATTGTGACGCACATTCATAATCAACTCATTGTACTTTCTGTAACGCATTATTTAAGTTTTCGCATTGGTGCAACCAATATTCATAACCCATTGCACTTCATGCATCGTTTTATTTCTCATTCAATATGTTACGTTGCAACAACAACATCTCAAATTGTATTTCATAATTTGTTGCACTTGCAGCACTAACATTTCACGGCTCGTTGCATCCAATACAACGAAATATTTTACGACTTTCTCCGCAACATTATGAAAATTCGAAGTACTTGCGACAACGTTACCCGACTTTTTATTAGACTTATTGTATGGAACATCTAGTACGGCATCGAGTAGAGTCAAGAGTGATTTGATTGGTGGTGGACAACTCTTTGGAATTGAAACAAAGCTATCGTCCTGAGGAAATTGTGCCTAGAGCTCTGATACTAATCTGTCACGCCCCGACCCGGAATCACCCGAATCATCGTCCTCGCAGGGGGCGTGATGCCGCACGAGCCTGGAGTTGCGCTCATGCAAGACAAGATGACAAGTTCTCAAAATGGTTATCTTTAGTTTGATATCAGCAAACGGAAGGAAACAGAGTATACGAAACAATTCTCTTTATTGATAATGAACTGAGATTACAAAAGCTTTAAATAGCCCAACAAAATTTGCCAGGTTGGCTACAACACTCAAGTTCTCTATTGTCCACAAAGTATTCTCCTTAAGGTCGATTTCATATCATATTCGAAAGCAGTAAAGCATATTATCATGGCAAACATGTTATTCGAATTGAATAGGCAAGCAGGCAAGCAACCTCGTGTTTGTTTCGTGGTGCAACTTCTTACCAACATAGACGCACTCGTCCATGCACTGACGCAAGATGAATACGTCCCCTTCCTTCCCTGTCATGTTATAAGTGCTCTCTAAGCAGGATCTATGTGTGCATGATATATACGTGCCTGCACTTTCGACCCATCATTTCCTTAACTATATGGAGGTCGTTGGCGTATCCGCGCCAGAATGGACTAAAGGTGTTTCTCTTTTCTTTTCCTTTCTTTCTTTTCTCTCTTTCTTTTCTTTCTCGAATTTGGGTAGCCTGGTGCTTCACGGGTTGGCTTGCTATCCCAAACATTCGAAGACATACCGTGTGTATACCATCATTTGTGACTTTTTATATCTATAACCGGTGGCTTATCGTTTTACAGATGCCCCCCATCAAAAATTATATTCCTCCTAAGCTGAACGGTCCTGGTGTCCTGACGCACCCATTCGGAGGGAACGTTCCGTGCATGGAAGATTATCACAATTATCTCAAGTCTATTCGACCATGCGACGCACTATTATTCAAACAAACAAACATAGTCTTGAGTCCGAGACTCAGACTTTATCATCTCGTATTTCTTCTATTAACTTTCTATGTTCTTATATTTCATACTTCATTTCAATGTTCAATGGCATCATGTCTCAACTCAATATTCGTCAACCGAACGACCCGAAGGTCCCGAACACCTTTCGAGGCATCATGTCATATCTCACAGTTCTGTCACATTTATGCCACAACTGTTCTCTTCGCAACGAAGCCATCTTTTATGATCTCGTGCACGTACGCACGTTTTAACACATTTATCATCTTTTACTTCGTGTCGTGCACTCCATGCACGCATCGAAGCCATATTTCCATGTTCTATGCCTTAGTATTCAATGTACATGGCTCGTGCACTAGGGCACTCGTCTATATTGTCTTTCAATGTGCTAGTCTTTCTAACTAGCGCACGAAGGCACGGAATGGCTCGTACACTAAGGCACTCGCCGAATACTGTTATCCCATGTTCTTACGGCTTGTGCACCGAGGCGCTCGCCTTTGTGATATCCAATGTTCTATAGCGACTCGTGCATTTGATATACGTTTTATTTCAATTGTTCTAACTAGTGTTCGACACACACTATGATTTATCTTCCGATCGGACCATGCTCGTGGCGTCGATAGGTTAACTTAGCATACAATATTACATTCTTACTTAGGCATGAAGGAGTAAAAAGAAGAGTCAGTCCTCCCACCTTAAACCGATATGCCTTGTTGTTTGCCGAGCGGATGCGGCTTAATTTTATATCTTTGTTGCATGACCAAATCTTCTGACTTAGCCATTCAGACACTTCTTATTTTATTGAACTACTCAATCGATTTCGGCCTACCGTGCCCAAGTCCCAGCCCGTTGCGAGGCAGTGATTTGGGTTTTGCTGACCCGTTGCGAATGAGGTAAAATGTTGACCTCTAATATTTTAGTGTAAATGGATAGCCTACACATAAAACCAACTAAAATCAATACTTGTATCGATTCGGACTTGCACCTTAGGTAGATTCATTTTCTTAGAATCTTCGAGCCGACTCAATGCACTTATCCTTCGGGGCAATGCGGCGCTTCGCATCAGTTCAACTCAATGCATACTTTGGGGCAATGCAACTCTTCGTATCGACTTAGTACGATGCATTGCTCGGGACAACGTAACTCTCGTATCGATTCGCATCGATACATTTCATTCGGTCAACGCGACTCGTTTAGTCAACATCTCAGCGTAATGTACCGTGCGGAGCGGGGCATTACAAAAGTGACAACTATGCCTATCTAAATTTTTTGTACATGTCTATCCTACGTGATAGTGGCATGTCATGGTGTATCTTATATTTTCTAGCTTGATATAATGGCTAGTTGTAACGTACTTCTGTCTTGATACTTGTATTCTTGTTGTGGATTATTATAGTGCATTCTTGCTTGTCTTGTCAAGTCTTGTATATCTTATGTCTAGAATAGATTTTGCGAATGTCACACCCGAAATACTAAATAAAATGTTAAAGACTAAATAATTAGCTTGATTATATAGATGCATGGAAGAAAAGATTTTTTTGGTTGCTTGTAAGCCCCATGTTCCGACTTTTACCATGGATTTGTTGCTATCTGCCATGATGACACATATCTAACACATCATTGAGTGGGACATCCCGCACTTAGGATACATTTGTCTTCCGGACGATGTATCCACTATTTATTCTATATGTCATCGCTTGGATGAGTTGGGTAGTCTGTAGGGCGGGCAGTCAGATTGGACTTTTTAAATTGTTTATGTTAGTAATTATGATTGTGATAACCCTAATTAGCTAATGTATCAAGCCGTACTCATTGCTTGGTCGTAATTGATGGACGAAGTTCATTTCCTGTCTTGCCTAGTCTAGTCTTGTTTCATCTTGTTTATTTCGGTAATTAGATTAATGTTATTCCTCTGTACATGCCTAGCTTCACTACTTGTCTTACATGCTTAGCTACACTTACATGTTTACTTGTTCGGCTTCACTTTAAATGATCAAATGCTTGGTTTCACTTAATATGTTTACATGTCCGACTTCATTACATGTTTACATGCCTGACTTTATTACTTGTCTTACATGTTTGACTTCACTCATATGCTATTCCTGTTTATTCTTTCACTTGTTTCAGTTTTCTTTCGTATATTTTATGGTTTCTTTACTTTATTCTTGCTTGTTTTCACTGCTTTATTTTAGTATGGTTATGATTGCATATTGGTTTTAGTTCATCATTTGGCTTCCTTTGTGGTACTCGCTATTTGGGGGTCTAACCACACTGGTTTTGTTTGGCCAGATTTGGTAGAGGAGTCCGGGGATCAACTGGACCTTCCTCAATGGTGATCATCCGGAGCACCAGGGTGCCTGAGTGGGTGTTCTTACTCAATATTATCTATATATAGTCTTTTGCGAGGTTTAGCCATCGAACACGTGTGTAGCTCGTGTTTTGGACTTGATATTTGGCCTAAGGGCTTAGACATGATTTGTATATTCTAGACTGCAGTTAGAGCTGACCATATATGACTTACACTATTGCTAGTTCTTTATTTTGTGTTACTAGCTTTCTGATCATCTATATACTATAGTTTGGGACGCTTTACTGTCTTATATGCTTAATGATCATACTCTTGTACTTTACTTACTTGCCAGTGATTGAGATATCTATGATTTGCTTGACCTAGTTTTGACTATTAGCTTCTAGCAGTAACCCATACATCTACATGTTTGACCATATTTCAGGGTACTAGAGTACTCTGGTATATGTAGTTGGCTTGGTCCATCCAACTTGCCAGATTTTTGGTCCGGTCCGGACTTTCGGGCCAGAAAATAAGACCCAAACAAGACCCGTCGCTTTGGTGGGCCGAGCAGGACCACTCCGTTGACTAGGTCCGGACCGGTCCAGACCGACGTTGATCGGGCAGGTTGCGGGCCTTCGGCCAATTATATACCTTGACCCAACATTATCCTCTGAGAAGCTATTGGTAATCGGTCCAAGAAGGATCGAGTGGACCCTTGTGATTGATCATACTTGATAGTCAACAAAACTATAGAAATGTATTAATTTAATTTATAAAGTATCAACATTTTATTTTGTGCTATTTTTTACATTTAAAAAGTGATTGGGTCTACGTACTTATTATGGGTAGAATTTTTATTTTATATTAAATAGAATGACCTTTTGTAAGAACAATAGTGTGACTTAATATATCTCGTATTTATATCCTTATTTTCTGATATTCTTTTTCCAATAAAATTTATATTATTATAAATGAAATTATTCTGACAAACTTAGTTTATCTTTCTTAAATTAAGCAAAAATTGAGAGAAAATAAAGATGCTATAGTTGTAATCAAGGGCAAATCCAAAAATTAAAACTGGAGTGGACTACAATGAATTAGGATGGACTAGAGGTAGACTAACCCAAATAAAAAAAAATACAAGAAAAAAAGAATAAACATATTTTTTGGGGTGGGCTCCAGTCCACCCTAGCCAAAGGGTGGATCCGCCCTTGGTTGTAATTTTAGATTGGTTTAAAATAAATTTATTGTCCTTCTTAAATAAAAGGAGCCATTACAGTAGGGTTGAGCGTCCGATTTATTCGGTTCAACGGATCCAAAATAGTTAAAATTGAATAAACCGAAATTCGAAAAATATCAAACTGAAACCGAACCGAAATTAGTCCAAATTGAAACCGAACCGAATAATCAATTCGATTTGTTCGGTTGAAATATTTTTATTGTTTAATGGGTCGGTCCAAAGTTGAGATCATGATTAAATTATATTAAAAATTTTAATTTTTTATATACATATTTGTTGTATTTTAAAGCTGCGTCTAACTTTGGACTAGTTGTTAAATTATTAAAGTTGGACTTCGAAACTTATACATAGAATTGTTATTTTTAAAATATACACATTTTCAATCACAAAATTGAGAATATTTACATAATTATATAAAATATACATAAGTTTTATTTGGTTTCGATTTTTGACCAAAATCGAAATTCAAATCCGTAATGGAATAAGTAATTTTATTATTTGAAAGTCGAAATTGAATCGATTTTTTTCCCATACTGAACCGATTCTCTTATTCAGTTTCGCTTGATTCGATTTTCAGTCAAAAATCGATTAATGCTCACCCATACACCACATGTAACTATCCTTCAAATTAAAAACAAAACCTTCTCTCGTCTCATTAAGAGGGACAAATTCATCTCTTTATTCCAAATTAGGTACTCATGGATAATGGGGAGGTGGCCTCGGTTTGGTTCACGAAAAGGAAATGAATTCCCTTGTATTTTTCATGGGATTAGAAAATTAGGATTCCTGTCATATTTTATTTTTGTTGTTTGGTAAAACAAGAAACTACCTAGGAAAGGAAAGAAAAATATAACAATGTTCCAATAATATCCTTACCTTTTAAAATAAAAATAATATTATAAAAAATAACATTAATGGTAAAATAAGCAATGACACATGGTTTCTTTCGCTATAACTTTTGTAATAAATGTTAGAAAATGAGGAGGAAAAATCAATCCCATGGGTCTTGAGTGGAGCCATATTTTTAACAATTTTTTCTGTTGTCAGAAAATTGATTCCCAAATTTATGACTACCAAATAAAAAAATAAATAACTTTTTTTTGGTTACTTAAATCCGTTAACCAAAAAAAAAAGTTGGAATAAAGGCAATGTCTTGTTTATGTTAGGTGGCTCCTATGTGGCATGAGCCACAAGACAATGTCTTGTTTATGTGGCAAAATTATATCTCAAAAGACAATGACATAGAAAAACTCTCTCCAATGTAAAAGTATTGAGAAGACAATAAAAAATATATTTTTTAACTTCTAAGGCAACTTTTAAGACAACTACTCATCTTCTTTCTTTTTTCTAATATTTTTTTATTCATAATTGATGACATGGAAGAGAAGACATTGTCAAGTGCATTGTCTAGAACAAGACAATCAACTTTATAATGTCTTCTTTAATTTTTGCCACATAAGCTTCACAATTGACTTGACAATTGCATTGGAGAAGAACTTTTGAATAAAATTTTGTCATTCCTATGTGGCATTAACTTTTTTCTAAAGTCACAATAGGGTTGGAGATGCTCTAAGAGCATCTCCAACCCTATTGTCTTATTTTGTGTTGTGGATCTTAGGTGGCATGGGACATAAGACGATGTCTTGTATAGGTGGCAAGATTATATTCTCAAATGACAATGAGTTTAAAAAGTCATCTCCAATACAAAAGTATTGAGAAGGTAATACAAAGTAAGTTTTTACAACTTCCAAGACAACTTTTACTCTTCTACTTCTTTTTATAAACATTTTTATTCACAAATGAAGATGTGGACATAAAGACATTGTGAAGTGCATTGTCTAGATCTAGACAACCAACTTCACATTGTCTTTGCCATGTCATTGCCATGTCAATTCCACACTTTATTTCACATTTGCATTGGAGAAGTACTTTTGAAAAAAATGGTTGTCATTCCTATGTGGCAACCATTTTTTTAAACTCACAATAGGGTTGGAGATGCTCTAAGTGTGTATTGGAAGATATGAAAGTTAGAGGAGAGCCTCTATCATGAAGCCAGAAAGTGGAGGGGGTACCAAAAGTTTTCCCTTTTTTTTGGGGAGTGACGACAAAAGGTTTGTGATGGTCTTGGGGCGTTTGATGATTTGTCGGGTTTCAAGGAAGACTTGTTTGGTGGATGTAGGGGTGAACAAATACCGACCGATACCGAAAAATTGACCGAATACCGATTAGAAATATTTCGAAAAACCGAACCAAAATTATGTACCGATACCGAATTGCCAAACAGACTAAATTACGGTATAATGGTAATGGTAACGGTTTGAGTGTAATACCATATCGAAAATACCGAACCGATTCACACACACACACACACACACACACACACACACACATTTTTTTAATGTTGTTCATGATTAATTTTACACTACTCATTTTCATTTTTATCTTTGTTTTGGTTGGTTTCCTAGAACTTGGAATGAATTTTAGTGGACTTGAATTCATGTTAAGAATGCTAAGAATTAAGTTTTTGATCTTTCGAGCTTATGTTTTGTGTTCTCATAGAATTTTGAAGTGAATTTTGGTTACTTAAACTTATACTAAAGATTAAACTTAGTGACCGCATTTGATATTTTAAGCTCATTTTTAGGTGTTTGTGACTTATTACATATTGTTCTAATAATTTTTGGTTAATTGTTTGGTCGGTAGAAGCTTGACTTTTAAATTAATGCTTCCAAAAAAGTAAAAAAAATATATATTATATGTTAAGAGGTTCTACAATATTAAGTGTGTTAATTGATCAAATATTAATTGGTAAAATACCGATACCGAACAAAAACCGACCGAATACCGATTTAACCGAAATCGAAAAAATCGATTCTAAATGGTACGGTATTGGTATTGATTTTTCAAATACCGATTTTAAAAAATACCGAAAAAATCGACCAAATACCGACCGATTATACCGACGCTCACCCCTAGGTGGATGGGTCATCAAGTTGAAAAGAATACGTTTCAAATAAAATATACATCACGACAATTTCTTATAAGAAAAGAAATTAAAAAAATCGCAACCATTTAAATGACGGCTAAAATTAGTATAAGGACATATCAACTATCTCGTTTCAACATTTTTGCCATCTTAATCGTTTAATATTCAATTTTAATATTTTAACTTCACAAATTGTTTTTTTAATTTTCTTTTATATTTTTAAAACATTGAAACCACTTTAAAAACATCTATTGTAGTAGAAAAACGTAACAAATACTTGTATTGTCATATTTTTTTTAATGTGGTTTTGATGTGCTTAAAAATTGAATAAAGTTATTTCAAAAAAATAATTTAGAAATTTGGGAAACAAAGATCGGACCGTATAAAGTTAAAATGTCAAAAACACTCAAAAACTATAGTTGATGTGTCATTAAAATAATTTACCTTTAAATGACTACACATTTTCTTTTTGTTTCTTGTGTGTGTCGTGTTAAAACATCAATAAATAAATACTATAACAGTCAAAATCATTCCAAACAAGCTACAACAAAAATGTCCAATTTTTTTCCCCTTACCATAATATTTGTATGCGTTGAAACCACCTCTTCACCATTTACACTGACATTTTGTTATTGCCGGGGCACAATTTTTTGATGGAAAACTTGAGAATATGAAACGATAGTAAAGACAATGTTTCAAATCAACAATTCAAGGAAGGTGATCCTGAATTACGAGAATCTAAAAAGATTTCGTAATCAACAGCAATCGATCGTAGTACTTCTAAAAAGAAGATACAATCAGAATTACTGGCAGCAATGAAGAAGGTGACTGACGAAAGATGGAAGAACTCCTGCTGGGGTGAATTATCACCGTTGCTCAAAGCTTTATTCGCCCTACACGAACAGCTTCCAGGAACCAGCAATTTCGTCGGAGAACTTGGAACACACTTGCTCTTCTGACTCCTCAGATGGACACGAACTTCTGTACAAAAGCAACGCTGGTGCGGCGCCTTTCCTCTCTCTCGAAGGCTACTGGAAGATCAGAACTGTGTTAAATAACACTTCTGAATTCTCTGTTTACTTGTGTTAAAAAATACTTCGTAAACTTTCTGTGGTAGCTTCTATTACTTGTATATGTTAAGCCTAGCGACGATGCTGACGTGCTAAGTATAAAGTGCCCCAACAAAACACCACATTATGCCTCATGAGCCCATGAGTCCGAGTCCGAGTCGCTAATCCCCTACGTGGCTTAGCTCCCATGGAAATAAATTTCCAAAGAGCAAAAAGCATGAATTCTTTCTATTGTTGATTTAGCCTTTTTTCCATTAGAAAAATAACCCCACATGGCACACCCATGTGCACCTCCACACCACATGTGCATCTCTAAACTAGCAAAGCTAATATATAGAGATACAACTCCTTTGGTCTAGCCGATGTGGGACTAAAATTCATTTTGTAAAAGACCAAAACCCAACAATGCCCCATATATCTCTATATATGAGTGTAAGTGTTCCCCACAGTAACTGTCCATCATGCATTAGGAGAGATGTCGCTGACGAGTTGAATCTTTCTGCATGGTTCAAACAACAGACTATAATACAAGAATGGACTAAGCCTTGAATTCTGCATCATAGCCGAAATTCTTCCCACTCACATAATGTAGTTACATGTGCTTCTGGCTACACATTAAAGGCCCTGTGCCAGCCTGATTTCAGTGTATAATTTTGGGCGTCTACAAGTTTACCCTCAAGAGACGGCCTGATATCTCTTTGTCCATACACTATAGGTGAGTTCATTATAAAGAGACATGGCATGAAACGCTTTGCGCTTCCCGTACGGTGCTACGTCACTATGACATGGCTTAAGACCGAGGCCTTACCCCGTACCGGAAACCTCATCGTAGTGTCATACTACTGTAGCATGAGGCAACCGCCTCTTTGTAGTGCAAAACTACCCAGCATAAAGCCTTAGGCTCCTTTGCGGTGTTATGCCGCAACGACATGGCTTGCAAGGCCGAGACTTTATCCCTAACCAGGCACCTCATCTGGTATCGTACCACTGTAATATGAGGAACTCCTCCTCTTTGTAGTGCTGACTACACCCCTCTTTATTTTAACATACAACATTAGGCTAACTGCCTATTTGCGGTGCTACGGTGCTATGACTTGGCCTGCAAAGCCGAGGCTTTATCCTATTCCTGGGTAGCACCCCACATACAGGAACCTTATTGTGGAGTCACCCCATTGTAGCATGGAGTTTCACTCCATGTAGTGCTACTCTGCCGTGCTTCCGGTAAAGCACACCAGGCATTCACTCTGCATGAGAACTCATTAAGGCAATTAAGCCAACCTTCCCACAGGAACCATTTTCTGCAGAAGACAACAGTAGACAACAGTGGTTATAGGTCCATAACCTTTCCATGCCTAATAGAACATGTACCCACCATTCCTGATATTCTTCCGATTAGTGGTCCTCCCTTGAACCAAAAGCTAGATGTCTAGTAGATTTCTCTTTGAACTATTAGCATAAAACTTTATGGTAGGAATACAATAATACAATATCAGAATGCTTTCAAGCCCATTTTACATGCTGAGTCATCGACCAGCTGGCGCTTGAGGCCCTTGGTGAACGGATCCTCCAGGTTTTCTGACTCTGAACATCAATCACTGCAATAACACCTCTTTTGATAAGATTGTGTACTGCCATGTGCTTCAACCGCACAGTCCTCTTCTTCCCATTGAAGAGGTCATTTGATGCCACCGCCGCAGTCGCCTGGTTGTCGCAGTATATCGGTATTGCCGGTATTTGTGCCCCAACCACTGGAAGATCATACATGAGCTCCCGAAGCCATTCTGCTTCCTCGACTGTGGTATCAAGTACAAAGAACTCAGATTCCATGGATGACCGCGAGAGCATAGTCTGCTTCTTCGACTTCCACGATATAGCAGCTCCACCCATTATGAAAATGAATCCACCTGTGGACCTCTCGCTCTCCACCTCTGAGCACCAGGTGGCATCACTGAAGCCTTCCACTACCGGCGGATCTTCGCTGTAGTACAGTGCATATGTCTGAGTCTTCTTGAGATATCTCATCACCCGTTTCACAGCTTTCTAGTGTTCAACACCTGGGTTGCTCGTAAAACGACTCAGCATTCCTACGGCAAAAGCTATGTCAGGCCTTGTGGTAGTAGTAGCATGCATCAAACTCCCGATTACGCTTGAATACTCCAGCTGCCTGATACTTTCCCCTGAATTAGGCTTCATCTTCAGATCACACCTGTATGGCGTATCGATCCCTGGAAGGTCCCGATACCCATAACGAGTGATCATTTTCTCAATATAATGAGACTGTGACAGCTCTAGTCCAGTGTCTGTCCGGATGATCTTGATCCCTAAGATCACATCAGCTTCCCCCAAGTCCTTCATACTGAACTTGCTCGAGATGAATTTCTTTGTCTCCGTGACACAACCTATATCCGTACCTAGGATAAGCATGTCGTCCACGTACAGACAAACGATCACACATCTTCTATCAGCGAACTTCGTGTAAACATACTTGTCCGTCTCGCTGACCATGTAGCCATTTGACCTTATAACTTTGTCAAATTTCTCGTGCCACATCTTGGGAGCCTGTTTAAGGTCATACAAAGATTTTACCAACTTGCAGACTTTGTCTTCAAGACCCTTGACGACAAATCCCTCTGGCTGTTGCATACAAATCTCTTCGGTCAGCTCGCCATTTAGAAAAGCTGTTTTCACATCCATCTGATGTATCACCATCTTATGTATCGCTGCGAGAGCAATCAACATTCTGATGGTAGTCATCCGGGCTACTGGAGCATACGTGTCAAAGTAGTCGATTCCCTGCTTCTGAGAAAACCCCTTGGCTACCAACCTAGCCTTGAACTTGTCAAAAGTTTTGTCTGCTTTCATCTTCTTCTTGAAGATCCATTTGCATCCGATGGATTTCGCTCCTTCAGGAAGATCAACCAACACCCAAGTGTTATTTGAGGTGATGGAATCAATTTTATTGTCAATCGTCTCCTTTCAGAAAACTGCGTCTCTGGTCTTCATCGCCTCATCATAGGTAAGCGGATCAGCTTCCACATGATAGGTGACAAAGTCACTTCCGAAGTCCTTCGGTCTTGTGAGCACCCTGAATTTCGGGTTGATTTTTTTTTATTTTATTTTATTTTATTTTTTGATTGATTTTTAATTTCAATAAATAATTTATTTTGTTATTTTTTCTTAAGTGTACTTTTCTGTGCCTTTGATATTTGGAGTATCAGGGAATTTCAATTCTAGAAATCTTCTTCACGAGTTTTGGAGTGGACAGGATTACCTTCATAATGGTATAGTGTCCCATCCAAACTTGTTTCCTTGTACTCTTTTTGCTTCGCTGAACTTCGGGTCAAATTAGACCAGTTGATTATTAATTATTTTTCCCACTCTTTTTCTTGATCATTTTCAGCACGTTACCGTGACTTTTAATTTGGGAGCGCAAGACCAGTCAGTTTCTTGAAACCAACTCCTCATTGATGATCTACTCGAGATGCTCGTCACCCATGTCCTTCGTGTCCCATTCAGACACGCCATCTTGTGCTCCATTTGCTTTGCACAACTTTCCTGACACGTGACCCGATTTTATTTTACCCCACGGTGTCACATTTATCTTCCAACTTGATTTATGGGTCCCCTGTCGACCAAAACCTGTCAGCCCCAACTATGGACATGGCCCACATTGAGCCTACTACCCGCCTGCCACTTGTGTCCCATTTATTGGAATCCCCATGTGCTACTTATTTACCCATGATCATCAACGTCTAATTTTAATTCGATTTTTGCACAATGTCCGATTTTTATCCAATCCGGCTCCATCGAGTCCAGTCCAGCTTTGTGTTACCCTCCATCGGGATACCCTCATTTTTCTGTGTCCAAAATAATATTTAATACCCTATTACCTATTTCAATATTATCGAAATTTTTCATTTATTCAAATTCCCATAAGAATGGCCCTTTTCCTACATTTAATTCCTAGCCACTAGATTCCCTCCCAATTAATCTCCTCCATTCATTTTTCTCTACATCATTTTTCCACACTCACAGCCAACCCCTAGTGGCCGGCCCTAACCCCAAGAACACTCATCTTCTCTCTTCTCTCTCTCTCTCTCAATTATTATCACCTCTTTCTCTCTCTCTCCCACTCTTTTTATTTTCCTACACAACTACTATCAACAACAACAACAAAAACCCAATAGCAACACCATGGCCCAACTCCATCTCCTCCCTTGGTCAACCCGACCCCCTCGCCGTGGCTCGGCCACCCTGGCCGTCGGCCACCGACGCGCCACCACCAGCTACACCTCTTCCTCCTCCTCCTTTTTTCCTCCATCTCCTCCTCCATTCCATCATCTCCTCCTCCGCCGCCATACTGGCCACCCGTCGCTAGCTGTGGCCGTGCCGCCCCGTGCGCCACCGTACGAAGCTTCGTACAGCAACAGCAGCGGCTGCACGCACGAACAGGCGCGCACGCACGCGCGCGCGGGCCGCTGTCGTGCGTCGCCGCGCCGCCGCGCGGGCCGACGTGGGCCCCTGGCCATGCTCCTCCGCCATGGCCGAGCCTTCCCTGACGGCCACCGTCCTCCGGGACGCGCCGTCGAGGCGATTCTTGCGTTTTGCACAACGTCCCGTCGTGACGCGCGCGGGATCGAGTTCGTTTTGGCGTTCCGTCGCAGCGACTTCACGTACGTTTTCCCAAAAATCCGACCATTGGATCGGTGATTTCTTCACTCCGTCACAATCTCGGTATATCCACCTTCATCCCTGTCAATTTTCGTCCGTTAATCTTATCGTTTGATACATCAAAACCGGCCACCAAGTTGACCGTTTAAATTGTATTAAATTTGGACAGTTTCGCGGGGCCAACTTTGTCAGCTTGAATCTCCTCCACCGCAGCTCCGTTTGGTGTGCTACCAGTTTCGGTGTGAAGCTGGTATAACCCTCTTACTACCCCTCCAGTTTCGTTTCATTGTGAGCTTGTTTGATTGGTTGAATTCGACGCCAAAGTTGGCCGTCCGAATTCGTAATTTTAACTTGTAAAATTCTATTTTTGAACACGGGACTCCAGATTTCATTTCTGACACCACCATTAGACTCGTGGCGTCATTCTGGCATGTTTTCATATAAAATTTGTTAGATTTGGAGAACGTGGGCCCGGGCACGTATTTCGGTGCAAAACGGATCCCACTTTCTGGGTCAACGGGGCTTTTTGACGCCGGCTCATCGGAATCCAATTTCGGATATACCGTTGAGTTCGTATCATCATTCTGGACTCGTTGACATATAATTTGCTAGGTTTTGGTGGACATTGGATCCGACACGCATTTCGGTGCAAGTCGGATACCAATATCCGGGTCAACGGGTCATTTTGAGATCGGCTCATCGGAATCCAATTCCGGATATACCATTGAGTTCGTATCGCCATTCTGGACTCGTTGACATATAGTTTGCTGAGTTTTGAGAACTTTGGCTCCGGCACGCATTTTTGTGCAAACCGGAATTCTAAGTTCTGGTCAACGGACCAAAATAAGATCGGGTCAACGGAATCCAATTCTGGAGATACCATTGGGTTCGTATCGTCATTCTGGTTTCGTGGACATATACTTTGTTATATTTTATAGACTTATTTTCTTGCACGTTTTTCGGTGCAAAACGGCTCCGACACGGACACCGTTTTGACCCGAAATTACCTTTTTGCCCTTGTGTCCAAATTGGACCGTTGGGTAGGCTATCCTAGCTAATTTGACCATTCTGGACATGTTGGCGATGTTTATTTCATCGTCCGACAAGTTTGTTGATAGTTTCTCTAAGTTTAGCCTTGTTATAATTAATTAATAATTAATTCATATAATTCTTGTATTTCGGGATTAGTACAACGAAACTGAGCTCAGTCAATTCCAGTGATCTCACATCGCTGAAGTTGACAAGATGGACACGTGGAACACCATAATAAGATTGTCAACCTTACCATTCATATTCTTATCTCGATTGCGTGTCGTAAGTTTCGACGTACGAATAACGAAGTACACTTTATATTTTCAATAATTAGACTAGATTTGACCCTGTTTGACCAGAGTTGACCAGTTGACCCAAAGTCAACTGTAAGTCAACACTTGACCTAGTTTGACTAGATTATTGACCGGAGTTGACCTAGAGTCGTTTTGACTTAGAAGAACCTAGTATAAGATAGATTGCTTGTAGAGATTTATTTATTACAACTTGAATACCTTGTAACCTGTGTTGCTTTAAATAGGACTCTGTGGTTTCAGTTGGACCCTCTATACTTATCAGCTGCTCAGGTTACCAGGTGAGTACATTCACTGATAGTTTTCATTGTCTTGATATCTACTATATCCGATTCAGTCGTAGTGTTTTACTTGATTCCCGACACGACGGTTCACGGACTAGTATACGTCGGATCCTGTCATGAGATGTTATTCCTGAACTTTCTTGGTATATGGGTATGTGATATTTCTGTGTTTCCTGTACTTGTATAGACATTGATTTGGGAGTGGGCTGGCCCCCTTTTCTCGAACCTTGTGTCATGACGTGCCATGTCCGGATCCGTGATACTATTTGGGGATGGAGGAATTATTAGGGGATATGTGATTAAAGCCTTCCTGTAACTATACATTGCTAGCGTCACCTTCACCTTACGTAGGGTGTTGCAGACACCCCATTACCAGTTATCCAGGTTGGACGGCATGATTCTCCGTTGAGTACACCGCGGATTGCCGGGCCAAGTGGATAACCATCTCTTGCTTCCCTAACCGATCACATATCGCTCTAATAGTTCAAATCACCTTTTACATTTATTAGCGTATCTTATATTCCAGTTCAGCTACTTTCTGTACTTTTACCATGCTATGATTCATTTCTCACATGCTCTACCTGTTTTATACTGTACCATGGTTATGAGACTAAGTTCTGTTTGAAAGAAGGGTTACAACCCCGGTCATTGTTTGGTTTAAGGGTTGTAACTCGACTTTCAAATGGTTCCCAAGTCGCCGATATCTTTGTCTTGTATTTCATTATTACTGTCTCTTATAGTATTTCTCAATTCATATGGAACTGCTGTTGGTATTTGTACTTGCTCATTTTTCTGACAGGATACGTTGACAAATTTTACAGATAGCTTGGAGATTTCCTGCTAGTCTAGAGGAGCCACATTTGAGGTTGTTTAGTTAGCTATTCTCAGTTGTCTGGAGTTGTATTTACTTGTGGATTACTGTATTTGAGTTTGAGATGTATTTCTGGGTTATGTATCTTAGACACTTAGACTTCTATCTCATGTATCTCTTTGGATTCTATGTTTTATCTATCTTTCTTTATGCTCTACCTTAGATGTGATTGAGTTTACATTCTGCTATGTCACCCCCATTCGGAGAGTATAAACTGTTTAGTCTTATACTGTTAGTTGTATTGAGACCTAGGACAGCGTTCTACCGTCGACACTGCGGCGTAGGCTGGGCGTTGTTACGTTCTCGTGCCCTAACTCTAGGGTGCGGGTCGTGTCACATTTTTAGTGGTGGCCCATGCAGGTCGAGACTAAAAGTGTAGTGGTATTCGAACTAGAGTACCACTACAGCCTGCAATAGGATTAGGATATATTTTGAAGGTACTCAATCACAGTTAGGACCCTTGAAAGATTCTCGGGATGACCCTTGAGAATCTTATTTAACTTCGATTTGAAAACTCTTTTTCCTTGATTGATTTATCTTTACCTTCTGCTAATGAAATTGATTTTGAAGGATGATTATTGAATTTTAAATTTTGATGATAGCTGTTGCATCCGAGTTTGTATTTTTATGGATTTTTGTTCATTTTTGGATTTTGATGTTCGTTGATAAATTTGAATTGATTTTTGAGTATTCATTGTTGACTTAAATTAATTTTGTCAAGATGAAATTATATGGGCTAGGTCATCTAAGTTATGGAGTCTAGTCTTCTACAGTCATATTAGCCAGCATGGTGAGGACATATAGTTTGACTTGGATATATCTCTCGGTGTAGGAATTTAAGGTTTTCGCAGCCAAGCTAGCGGCATCGCGAAAATGTTAAATACCATGATTTTATAGGTATGTGCCTAAGTCGAGGACTCTGTGATTATCGTAGCCTTGCTTACTAGTATGACGAGGATTTATTGTACCATAATTTTGGACAGACGCATATGATTATCAGATTGTACCTTAAATGTTTTCGAAACATGTTTTCTCTACTTTTGTTTCTGTCCTTCAAAAAAAAATTTAAAAAATTTAATTACTAATTGTTTTGTTTTGTTTGCTTCTCATTATTTAACTTAAGAGTAGGTTTGCCTGTTTTTATAAACCTTTGCGTAATTTCTTACTATGAATTTCTTATTAATACAATGAATCGATAATTTTGCTAGACTTCATCTTGGATTTGATAATTTAGCTCTGGATTTCAAAATGGTTCTTCTTTAAATAGATAAGCAAAACAGATTTTACCGTTATTTCTTTCTTGCTATTATTCTTGTATTAAATAATAATAAAACTGCCTTGATTACATCAATCGTCTGCTTTACAATCTTGGTAGAATTCTAAATGTTGCTCTTGATATAGAATTTAGTTTTTATATTGGTTCATGTGAATATAGATATAGTAGACACAAACACTTTGCCTGACACGTATGCATGCTACACTTGATTTCCCACCTGTCTAAATACACATTAATATGTTATTGATGCTTAAATTGTCAAACCTCAATATTTCTGATTTTCTGCTTTTCCAGTTTAAATTCGTAATTTAAATATAAATTTCATGTTATTAGTTATGTTTACATCACTGCACATGTATGCTATACGTAGGGTTTCAATTCAAAAATTTTGGTTGAAAGTTATGTTAAATTTGTCAATCTGAGACTGTGTGCATATTAACCCTTAATACGGATTTTTGGAACCCAATTTCTCATATACAATTTCATATATATTCACGTACACACACGCCTACTATCTAACCATATGGACATGTCCCTATACACATAATGCTAGTTTTTTCCTCTCTAACGCTATGTATATATTGTGATTGGTTTTCCATGCAATTGACTTTTATTCCTTAACTAGTGATTTTGATTTTTCCTTGAATAGTACTTTTTTCAGATAATTGGTTGTTACCTTCATTTTATTTTTTGATGAGTAAAAGTTTTCATATAGGATGGTAGACTGCCTTACAGTTTTGATGGTTTGTTGTCTCTGTAACTTTTTGTTTAGCACCCTGGATTGCTTGTGTGTTTTGATACCCTATGACCATTTTGGTTTAGCATGACTAGTATACCTAGATGAGACTTTCTCTACCACCGTATGCCATGACCCTGTATGTCGTTCTTTTTTTGATGGTATGATTTGTTTAAGTTCTGGGACTTTGATTGTGGGGGTTTGACCTAGAGGGAGTATGGATAATTTAATTTTGAGGACGAAATTTTTATAAGGTGGGTAGGATGTGAGCACCCTGAATTTCGGGTTGATTTTTTTTATTTTATTTTATTTTATTTTCTGATTGATTTTTAATTTCAATAAATAATTTGTTCTGTTATTTTTTCTTAAGTGTACTTTTTCGTGCCTTTGATATTTGGAGTATCAGGGATGTTCAATTCTGGAAATATTATTCACGAGTTTTGGAGTGGACAGGATTACCTTCATGATGGTATATAGTGTCCCATCCAAACTTGTTCCCTTGTACTCTTTTTGCTTCGCTGAACTTCGGGTCAAATTAGACCAGTTGATTAATAATTATTTTTCCCACTCTTTTCCTTGATCATTTTTAGCACGTTACCGTGACTTTTAATTTGGGAGCGCAAGACCAGTCAGTTTCTTGAAACTAACTCCTCATTGATGATCTACTCGAGACGCTCGTCACCCATGTCCTTCGTGTCCCATTCAGACACGCCATCTTGTGCTCCATTTGCTTCGCACAACTTTCCTGACACGTGACCCGATTTTGTTTCACCCCACGGTGTCACATTTATCTTCCAACTTGATTTGTGGGTCCCCTGTCGACCAAAACCTGTCAGCCCCAACTATGGACATGGCCCACATTGAGCCTACTACCCGTCTGCCACTTGTGTACCATTTATTGGAATCCCCATGTGCTACTTATTTACCCATGATCATCAACGTCTAATTTTAATTTGATTTTTGCACAATGTCCGATTTTTATCCAATCCGGCTCCACCGAGTCCAGTCCAGCTTTGTGTTACCCTCCATCGGGACACCCTCATTTTTCCGTGTCCAAAATAATATTTAATACCCTATTACCTATTTCAATATTATCGAAATTTTCTATTTATTCAAATTCCCATAAGAATGGCCCTTTTCCTATATTTAATTCCTAGCCACTAGATTCCCTCCCAATTAATCTCCTTCATTCATTTTTTTCTACATCATTTTTCCACACTCACAGCCAACCCCTAGTGGCCGGCCCTAACCCCAAGAACACTCATCTTCTCTCTCCTCCCTCTCTCTCAATTATTATCACCTCTCTCTCTCTCCCACTCTTTTTATTTTCCTACACAACTACTATCAACAACAAAAACAAAAACCCAACAGCAACACCATGGCCCGACTCCATCTCCTCCCTTGGCCAACCCGACCCTCTCGTTGTGGCTCGGCCACCCTGGCCGTCGGCCACCGACGCGCCACCACCAGCTACACCTCTTCCTCCTCCTCCTTCTTTCTCCCATCTCCTCCTCCATTCTATCATCTCCTCCTCCGCCGCCACATTGGCCACCCGCCGCTTTCTGTGGCCGCGCCGCCCCGCACGCCACCGTGCGAAGCTTCGCACAGCAGCAGCAGCGGCTGCAGCGCGAACAGGCGCGCACGCGCGCGTGGTCCGCCGTCGTGCGCCACCGCGCCGCCGCGCGGGCCGCCGGGGGCCCCTGGCCGTGCTTCCCCTCCATGGGCAAGCCTTCACTGACGGCCACCGTCCTCCGGGACGCGCCGTCGAGGTGATTCGTGCGTTTTGCACGACGTCCCGTCGTGACGCGTGCGGGATCGAGTTCATTTTTGCGTTCCGTCACAGCGACTTCATGCACGTTTTTCCAGAAATCCGACCGTTGGATCGACGATTTCTTCGCTCCGTCACAATCTCGGTATATCCACCTTCATTCCTGTCAATTTTCGTCCGTTAATTTTATCGTTTGATACATCAAAACCGGCCACCAAGTTGATCGTTTAAATTGTATTAAATTTGGACAGTTTCGCGGGGCCAACTTTGTCATCTTGAATCTCCGGCACCGTAGCTCCGTTTGGCGTGCTACTAGTTTTGGTGCGAAGCTGGTATAACCCTCTTACTACCCCTCCAGTTTCGTTTCATTGTGAGCTTGTTTGATTGGTTGAATTCGACGCCAAAGTTGGCCGTCCGAATTCGTAATTTCTAACTTGTAAAATTCTATTTTTGAACACGGGACTCCAGATTTCATTTTTGACACCACCATTAGACTCGTGGCGTCGTTTTGGCATGTTTTCATATAAAATTTGTTAGATTTGGAGAACGTGGGCCCGGGCACGCATTTCGGTGCAAAGCGGATCCCACTTTCTGGGTCAATAGGACTTTTTGACGCTGGCTCATCAGAATCCAATTTTGGATATACCGTTGAGTTCGTATCGTCATTCTGGACTCGTTGACATATAATTTGCTAGGTTTTGGTGGACATTGGATCCGACACGCATTTCGGTGCAAGTCGGGTACCAATATCCGGGTCAACGGGTCATTTTGAGATCGGCTCATCGGAATCCAATTCCGGATATACCGTTGAGTTCGTATCGCCATTCTGGACTCGTTGACATGTAGTTTGTTGGGTTTTGAGAACTTTGGCTCCGGCACGCATTTTCGTGCAAACCGGAATTCCAAGTTCTGGTCAACGGACCAAAATGAGATCAGGTCAACGGAATCCAATTCTGGAGATACCGTTGGGTTCGTATCGTCATTCTGGTTTCGTGGATATATAATTTGTTATATTTTATAGACTTATTTTCTTGCACATTTTTCGGTACAAAACGGCTCCGACACGGATACCGTTTTGACCCGAAATTATATTTTTGCCCTTGTGTCCAAATTGGACTGTTGGGTAGGCTATCCTAGCTAATTTGACCATTCTGGACACGTTGGCGATGTTTATTTCATCGTCCGACAATGTTTGTTGATAGTTTCTCTAAGTTTAGCCTTGTTATAATTAATTCATATAATGCTCGTATTTTGGGATTAGTACAACGAAACTGAGCTCAGTCAATTACAGTGATCTCATATCGCGGAAGTTGACAAGATGGACACGTGGAACACCATAATAAGATTATCAACCTTACCATTGATATTCTCATCTCGATTGAGTGTCGTAAGTTTCGACGTACGAATAACGAAGTACACTTTATATTTTCAATAATTAGACTAGATTTGACCCTATTTGACCAGAGTTGACCCAAAGTCAACTGTAAGTCAACACTTGACCTAGTTTGACTAGATTATTGACCGGAGTTGACCTAGAGTCGTTTTGACTTAGAAGAACCTAGTATAAGATAGATTGCTTGTAGAGATTTATTTATTACAACTTGAATACCTTGTAACCTGTGTTGCTTTAAATAGGACTTTGTGGTTTCAGTTGGACCCTCTATACTTATCAGCTGCTCAGGTTACCAGGCGAGTACATTCACTGATAGTTTTCATTGTCTTGATATCTACTGTATCCGATTCAGTCGTAGTGTTTTACTTGATTCCCGACACGACGGTTCACGGACTAGTATACGTCGGATCCTGTCATGAGATGTTATTCCTGGACTTTCTTGGTATATGGGTATGTAATATTTCCGTGTTTCCTGTACTTGTATAGACATTGATTTGGGAGTGGACTGGCCCCCTTTTCTCGAACCTTGTGTCATGACGTGCCATATCCGGATCCGTGATACTATTTGGGGATGGGGGAATTATTAGGGGATATGTGATCAAAGCCTTCCTGTAACTATACATTGCTAGCGTCACCCTCACCTTACGTAGGGTGTTGCAGACACCCTATTACCAGTTATCCAGGTTGGACGGCATGATTCTCCGTTGAGTACACCGCGGATTGCCGGGCCAAGTGGATAACCATCTCTTGCTTCCCTAGCCGATCACATATCGCTCTAATAGTTCAAATCATCTTTTACATTTATTAGCATATCTTATATTCCAGTTCAGCTACTTTCTGTACTTTCACCATGCTATGATTCATTTCTCACATTCTCTACCTGTTTTATACTGTACCATGGTTATGGGACTAAGTTCTGTTTGAAAGAAGGGTTACAACCCCGGTCCTTGTTTGGTTTAAGGGTTGTAACTCGACTTTCAATTGGTTCCCAAGTCGCCG
This sequence comes from Iris pallida, assembly GCA_029216955.1. Lineage (NCBI taxonomy): Eukaryota > Viridiplantae > Streptophyta > Magnoliopsida > Asparagales > Iridaceae > Iris > Iris pallida. The sequence goes on along the minus strand of JANAVB010003398.1, from coordinate 10,853,677 downwards.
ATATCTTTGTCTTGTATTTTATTATTACTGTCTCTTATAGTATTTCTCAATTTATATGGAACTGTTGTTGGTGTTTGTACTTGCTCATTTTCCTGACAGGATACGTTGACAAATTTTACAGATAGCTTGGAGATTTCCTGCTAGTCTAGAGGAGCCACATTAGAGGTTGTTTAGTTAGCTATTCTTAGTTGCCTGGAGTTGTATTTACTTGTGGATTACTGTATTTGAGTTTGAGATGTATTTCTGGGTTATGTATCTTAGACACTTAGACTTCTATCTCTTGTATCTCTTTGGATTTTATGTTTTATCTATCTTCCTTTATGCTCTACCTTAGATGTGATTGAGTTTACATTCTGCTATGTCACCCCCATTCGGGGAGTATAAACTGTTTAGTCATATACTGTTAGTTGCATTGAGACCTAGGACAGCGTTCTACCGTCGACACTGCGGCGTAGGCTGGGCGTTGTTACGTTCTCGTGCCCTAACTCTAGGGTGCGGGTCGTGTCAGGCCTCCTCATACGCTTAGCTGCGGCTCAGCTTTTTCTGGTTCAATCGTTGTTTCAACAACAACATCTTCTTGGACCACATCTTCATTGAAGACCTGCGCACCCTCATTATTCTCCGGAACATCCGCAAGAACAATATTCTTGTGCCTTGCAAATTTGTCTTCAAAATATTCTGCGTTACGAGATTCAATGATATGATTTGACTCAATATCAAGAAATCTCCGAGCATCACTCTTCTCAGCATACCCCAAGAAGATCGTCTTAGTAGTCCTTGTCCCAAGCTTCTGAATTTTTAGATCTGGAAGCTTGACATATGCCAGACACCCCCACACTCGAATGACATTCAAGTTAGGTCTGACATTGAACCAGAGTTCATGAGGAGTAACGTCTGAAGTTGCATGAGGCACTCTATTTAGAATAAAAGTGGTCGTCAATGCAGCTTCTCCCCAGTAGCACTTAGGAAGACCAGCAGTCAACAACATTGAGTTAATCATTTCTGTTAACGTTCTGTTCTTCCTCTCTGCTACTCCGTTTGATTGAGGAGAGTATGGATCCGTAGTCTCATTGATAATTCTATGTTCTTTACAGAATGATACGAATTCATGAGACCTGTACCCTCCACATCGATCACTTCTTATTCTTTTGAGTTGTTGTCCAGTCTGCCACTCAGCTTTGGCTCTGAACTCCTTGAACTTCTCGAATGCTTCATCTTTAGCCTTCAGCAAGTAGACGAACGCATACTTTGAGAAGTCATCGATGAAGGTTATGAAATACTTTATCCCGGCCTTTGTAGAGATCTGTTTGAAGTCACAGATATCGGAGTGTACCAACTCCAGAAGATCTGTACTTCGATTAACCCGAGGAAAAGATTTCCTTGTGATCTTTGTTTGAGCACAAACTTCACATTTCTCTATCTTACCCCCACACTTGGAGATAAGTCCTAGACTAGACATTCTGTTTATTTGTTTACAATGAACATGTCCTAGCCTATTATGCCACAACTCAAGAGTATAAGCAGAAGGAGCGATTTCATTAATCACATTAATTACATTGGACTGATTTACAAGCTGAATTTTGAATATTCCTTCGGTTTAAAAAGCTTTCCCGAAATATGTTTCCTTGATAGACATCACCATCTGGCCAGCATTGATGTCCATCCTAAGGCTTGCGTTGCAGAGTAGGCCTCCTGAAATCAGGTTCTTGGCGATAGCTGGTACGTGCTTCACGCCTTGAAGCGTCAGAGACTTCCCCGAAGTCAGCTTCAACACCACCGTCCCGATCCCGAGCACTTCAGCTTGTGCCTGGTTCGCCATCATAACCACTTCAGAAGTAGGTGTGTAGGTGGTGAACCACTCCTTACTGGAGCAGACATGGCAGGAGGCTCCAGTGTCTACCCACTAGTCAGAGTCAGTCCTTACCGCATCAACCTGCACAATCATAGCAACAACGTCAGTGATCATAGATACCTTACTAGGCTCTCCTTTCTCTGATTGCTTGGTCTTTGCTTTGCATTCATTCTTGAAGTGGACCTTCTTGCCACACTTGAAACAAGGCATCTGAGACTTGCCTTCTTTCGCTTGAAGGAAGTCCCCTTGACGTTCAGATTGTTAGGGTCCTTTTTATTGCTGTGGGAAGCCGCCTGCTTTTCCCTTGGTTCCTTGGTATGAACCAGATTGGCGTTAGCCAATTGCTTGGACAGTGCGTCCACCTTCAGTTGAGCCCGCATCTGGCCCTCAACATAGATTTCCTGTAAGAGATCTTCAAGGCTGATCTCAAGCTTCTTCCTATACATATTTGCATAGAACTTACTCCAACCAGCGGGGAGCTTTGAGACAATCCCTCCAACAACAAACTTGTCAGGGAGGGGCATCGCCTCGTCTTCCAATGTCGCAGCTTCAGAAGTTCTTTTACCTGCGACAGCATGGACTTCTCGTCCTCAAAGAGCCATTTGTGATATTTTTCAACCACAAATATCTTGCTCATGTTCTTGTCTTCTTCATACAGTTTTTCCAGAGACTTCCATATGTCTCTGGCAATTGGTTTCTTACTGTAGGATTCTGCTAGGGAATCCCCCATAGCATTCAGGATAAGTAACTTGCAAATGCTATTCTCCCTTCTCCACTTGGCCTGAAGTTTAGTAGCTGCAGTGATTGCGGCAGCAGACCCAGTATCTGGAACGGTAGGTTCCTCTTCAATAAGCACGTGATCAATGTCTCTGAGTTGAAGAGTGAGATAAACCTTCCTCTTCCAGACTTGATAATGCTCTCCATCAAACTTTTCTAACTTACAAAAGTCAGTATTGAGGAGTGAAGCATTAACGTTTTCCATCGTAGCAATAAAGCTTTGAGATTGTTATTGCCGGGGCACAATTTTTCGATGGAAAACTTGAGAATATAAAACGATTGTAAAGACAATATTTCAAATCAACACTTCAAGGAAGGTGATCCTGAATTACGAGAATCTAAAAAGATTTCGTAATCAACAGCAATCGATCGTAGTACTTCTAAAAAGAAGATACAATCAGAATTACTGGCAGCAATGAAGAAGGTGACTGACGAAAGATGGAAGAACTCCTGTTGGGGTGAATTATCACCGTTGCTCAAAGATTTATTCGCCCTACACGAACAGCTTCCAGGAACCAGCAAGTTCGTCGGAGAACTTGGAACACTCCTGCTCTTCTGACTCCTCGAATCGACACGAACTCCTGTGCAAAAGCAACGCTGGTGCGGCGCCTTTCCTCTCTCTTGAAGGCTACTAGAAGATCAGAACTGTGTTAAAGAACACTTCTGAATTCTCTGTTTACTTGTGTTAAAAAATACTTCGTAAACTTTCTGTGGTGGCTTCTATTACTTGTATATGTTAAGCCTTGAGAGAGAGAGGATGCGTTATATAGGCCCTGCAGCAACTGTTCGGTTGCCACAAAGTTAGGGACGTGGTAAAAACCACCCCGAACATGTAGCAACCGCCCAGAACATGCAAACATACGTTCTGCTGCAAGTTGCGCCAACTGCGCGCACCCTGCACACCCTCCGCTCCTTGCGCCACTCGCACAACGTGCACAACCAGCGCGCACTATGCGCCTAGCGACGATGCTGACGTGCTAAGTACAAAGTGCGCCACCAAAACGCCACATTACGTCTCATGAGCCCGAGCCCGAGTCCGAGTCCGAGTCGCTAAGCCCATACGGGGCTTAACGACCATGGAAATAAATTTTCCAAGAGCAAAAAGCATGAATGCTTTTTATTGTTGATTTAGCCTTTTTTCCATTAGAAAAATAACCCTGCATGGCACACCCATGTGCACCTCCACACCACATGTGCATCTCTAAACTAGCAAAGCTAATATATAAAGATACAACTCCTTTGGTCTAGCCGATGTGGGACTAAAATTCATTTTGTAAAAGACCAAAACCCAACACATTTGTGTTATAGCAAAAATCAACAGTTGCTACTATCCAATTGTAATGTTTGTCGCATTCTTCTCCTCTCCACGTTTTAAACAAGTGTACATTGAAATAAAAAAAGAAAAATCACTTTTGAACATTATGAATGTATCTATTACAATTATAAACAATAGTACTTTTTAAAGTTTTTCAGTAAAATTTCTAGGTTCCAAAAGTAGATAAATTTTACTCAAGGCTACCCCTATTTTTTGGTTTATTTTCAAGTTTGCTACTAGAAAAATTACCCAAGACTAGTCCAATATATCTTGGTATATAAGTCAATTTTTAGTCAATTTTTTTCTTTTTTCTTTTTTCTTTTGTCTTCTTCTTTCCTCAAAACCATAAAAACTTGTTGGGCTCTTTTTCTTGAAGTTGTGGCCCCAACTTGTGGTCCCAAACTCTACTCCAAACCAATATCTTAAATTTTCGACGAATATCCAAAGTTTATTTGGTATATTTTCGACAAACTTTGATGATAAATTTTGAAAAGTAATTGGTTCTCCCCAAATAATTGAATTCTATGCAACAATGTAGGAAAATGAATGGAATGATATTTAAAGAAGAATTTGGGTCATCAAATCTATTAAACCATCAACCCGGTCCTTCCGAAGAACACGATGTTTCTTCCGAAGCACTCTCAATAAGCCATCGTTCGACCAATTTTGTGACATGATTGTCAAAAGTTTTGACAATCCACAATTCAAAGTGGAGTGCCAAAATTTTTGGCAGTCCAACCTATTGGGATGACTGTCAAATTTTTGACAGTTCTAAAGGTAACATGTTATTTTTGAACAACATGTTACTTACAGAACTGTTAAATTTTTTGATAGTCCTCCCAATATGATGGATTATCAAATTTTTTGACAGTCCTATAGGTAACATATTGTTCAACAACAACATGTTACCTTTAGGACTGTCAAATCTTTTGATAGTTAACTTTAAATTGTGGACTGTTAAAATTTTTGACCGTCCTAAGAATATCAATGCAATTGACAGTCCTAATTATGCCTTTCTTTTTTACTAATTATAGGGCACATCGTCTCCTATTGCCATTTATTTTGGCAATTTATTCTCGGCGGTTATTCGCTTTGAATCTCATGAAGCAGCAGTAGATTTGTATAGACAAGTTGGAAGACAATCCAACATAGTGGTTATCATTTCAAGATCAATACAATACTGGCCGGGTCGAAAAAATGTAGAACTTGGATGTGAAAGAGGTGGTGTGTTTGGGGTTAATCGTAAAAAAGATACACTTTTCGAAATAAAAAAGTTCCGGAGAAAATGGTTGGGATAAAGAAATGTGGTTGTCCATTCAAGACAATGATTGTATGCGTAGAAAATATAAAGTGGATATATAGTTCAAATAAAAAATGGGATACAAAATCATACTATTGCGGAGACGCTTACTGGTCACACGTATGTCGGACGATTGAACAATGATGAGAAGAAGTTAATTGAAGAATAGTCCACCTCCGGAATTGTCCCTAAACAATTATTTTGTCGTGCATAAGAAGAATGATAAAAGTAAGTCTGCTGTGAGGACAATCTACAATGCTTTATCGAGATCGAGAAGTAATACTATGAAAGGAAGAATGACGATTCAATAAGTGTTGAAGTTTCTAGCCGATAGTCACTATATGGAGTACCATAGAAGACATCAACTGACTAATGAAGTCATTTCAATATTTTGGACCCATCCTGATTACACACATTTTAATATTTTTGTGCTCCACCCGACTGATAACAGTCTATCTAATATATGTACAATTGGACATGTCGAAAATTACTTTGTCATCCCGCGGTTGATCGATCATTCTCCTATTCCTCTACCTACTTCTATTTGGTATAAACATGCATCAAAAGAAGCTATCGCTTGGATGACACCTTATACAGATGCAATAATTGTCTACAAAAAGATAATGAAGATGATGGACCCTATAATCATGCCTTAGGATTACTATGATGTTTTAATTGACTGATGCATTGGTGTAATTTGTCAGTCCTAAGTTTTGTAGCATTTTGCAAATGTGTATTGTATTTCGAAGAAAAGAAGAACATGAAATATAGTATTTTGTAACTTGTATTTTTGCGTATCATAGTGCTTATCATTTTGTAACTTGCATTTTTTGCTATCATAGTGCGTATCATTTTTAACTTGTATTTTTTGCTTATCATAGTGTGTGTCATTTTGCAAATGCGTCATTTTTTGCGTATCATATATGAACTTTCCAGGATTGTCAAAGTGTTTGACAGTCCTGACATGACCTTGCTATACAACAAGTCAATATTAGAACTGTCAAATTTTTTTGATAGTTCTGAGAATTTTGTATACGCACCAACACAGGTCCATTTCAGGACTGTCAAAGTTTCAACACCACAATATATTCAAACCACACAATTATAACCACAGTAATTCAAAACCACAATAGATTCAAATAACAATTATAAAGTTTCAACACCATAATAGATTCAAATTACACAATTATAACTCACAATCAACATCACATTCTAGTCAAAATTTACTAACATCACACCATGACAACAAATTAGTTTCGAGTATCCAAAAAAATTTACCCATAACAAAAGTTGTTGGTATTTGGCCTTTTTTCATAATAAAAGATAGTCCCATATTGGCTAGGCCAAATGAGGACTTAGCGACTCGAACTCAGACTCGGACTCGGGCTCATGAGGCATAATGTGGCATTTTGTTAGCCTGTACACACGACCCGATGGCACGCCAGTTGGCGTAGCCAAATGGTACAGCCTGATCGCGTGGCCAGATGGCGATGTCATACGGTGCAGCAGTTGGCATGCGATTTGTGTACGGTGTGCACGGTGCGCGTATCGCGCTTGTGCGTACAAGAGCAGGTGGCACAATTGGCGCAGGTGCACAATTTGCGCACATTGTGCGCCAGTTGGCTAAAATTGGGTCTGTGCACGATTTGAGCAGTTAAAGAACGTTCGAAGCAGTTTTTTTCACGTCCCGAATATTTTGCTAACTGGGCGGTTACAGTACGAGCCTGATAAGCTTCTCTCCTCTCTCTCTCAAAGGTTAAGTGTTGTTCAAAATAATTCTTTACTAATTTCCAGAGAATTCAAGCGAGGGGAGAATCTGTGTGCCAGCGCCAGAGTCCATGCCATCCGAGGAGTCAGAAGAGCGGAGTGTTCCGAAGTTCTCCGTCGAACTTGCTGGCTACTGAAAACTGTTCATATGGGACGAATTAAGCTTTGAGCGCCAGTGATAATTCATCCCAGCATGCTTTTTCTTCTCTAATCTAATCAGAACCTTCTGTTCATCTTTATTTTACTTGCAACTTGTTCAGAACAAGAACAGTTCTGATCTAATCAGAAACTATTAGTAAAATTTTGCTGCTACTGCCACGAATTCTTTTGTGCCTTCTTCGAAGTGACACATTAGATCTCGTTTCTCAGAATCCTCTGGGATCTCTGTCGTGCACCTTCTTCGAAGTATTGCATAATTTTAGTTTTCCATCAAAAAATTACGCCTCGGGATTAAAAATCTCAAAGCTTGATTTCACAAGATGGAAAACTTTCGTACTTCACTCATCAATCCTAACTTCAAAAAGGTAGAGCAATTTGTTGGAGAGCACTATCAAGTCTGGAAGAGGAAGGTTAGCCTCAATCTTTAACTTTCTGAAGTTGACCACGTGCTAACCGAGGAAGAATCGACTGTTCCAGAAACTGGGCCTACAGCCGCAGTTACTGCTGCTACTAAAAGTTGGACCAAATAGAGAAGGGAGAATAGCCTCTGTAGGCTTCTCATTCTAAATGCTATAGAGGACTCCCTGACAGAATCATATTCTAAGAAGACAATTGCCAGAGAGATATGAGAGTCTCTGAAAAATTTGTACGAAGATGACAATAGGAGCAAGATATTTATCGTTAAAAAATATCACAAGTGGCTCTTTGAAGACGAGAAGACTATGTTGCTGTAGGTGAAGGAGTTCCTGAATCTGTGACAGAAGTTGGAAGATGAGGGGATACCTCTTACGAACAAGTTTATTGTTGAAGGGATCGTCTCTAAGCTCCCCGTTGGGTAGAGCAAGTTCTATGCAAACATATATAGGAAGAAACTGGAGATCAGTCTCGACGATCTCCTGCAAAAAATCTATATTGAGGACCAAATGAGGGCTCAATTGAAGGTGGACGCTCGGTCCAAACAGATGGCTAACAGCAATTTAGTTCACACCAAGGAATCCAAGGAAAAGCAGACGACTTCCCACAGCAAGAAGAAGGACTCCAATAATCTGAAAGTGAAGGGGACTTCCTTCAAGCAACAGAAACCAAATTCCCATTTGGCTTGCTTCAAATATGACAAGAAGGGCCACTTCAAGAGTGAATGCAAATCTAAGCCCAAGCAATCAGAGCAAGGTAAGCCTAGCAAGGTTTTATGATCACTAACGTTATTGTAATAATTGCTCAGGTCAATGCGATGGGGGCTAACTCTGACTGGTGGGTAAATACTGGTGCCACCTGCCATATCTGCTGAAGCAAGGAATGGTTCGCCACATACACACCAACTTCTGAAGTTGTTATAGTGGTGAACCAGGCACAAACTGAAGTATAAGGGATCGGGACGGTAATGTTGAAGCTAACTCCAGGGAAGTCTTCGACGCTTCAAGGTGTGAAACATGTACCTGCTATCGTAAAGAACCTGATCTCTGGGGGCCTACTCTGCAATACAGACCTAAGGATGGACATTAATGCTGGCCAGATAGTGATGTCCATAAAAGGAACATACTTCGGGAAGGAATTTTATACCGAAGGAATGTTTAAATTTTGGCTTGTAAATCAGTCAAATATTATTAATGCAATCGCTCATTCTGCTTATACTCTTGAGTTGTGGCATAATAGACTAGGACATGTTCATTGTAAAAGAATAAACAGAATATCTAATCTAGGAATTATCTCTAAATGTGGGGGTAAGATAGAGAAGTGTGAAGTGTGTGCTCAGACTAAGATCACAAGAAAACACTTTCATCGGGTTAATTGAAGCACAGATCTTCTGGAGTTGGTACACTCCGATATATGTGATTTCAAACAATCCTCTACAAAGGCCTGGATGAAGTATTTCATAACCTTCATCGATTACTTCTCAAAATACGCGTTCGTCTACTTGCTCAAGGCTAAAAATGAAGCATTCGAGAACTTTAAAGAGTTCAGGACCGAGGCTAAATGGCAGACTGGACAACAACTCAAGAGAATAAGAAGTGATCGAGAAAGAGAGTATCAGTCTCTTGAGTTTGCATCGTTCTGAATGAATATGAAATTGTCAATGAGACTACTGCTCCTTATTCTTCTCAATCTAACGGAGTAACAGAGAGAAAGAACAGAACGTTGATAGAAATGATAAACTCAATGTTGTTGGCCGTGGGTCTTCCAAAATGCTACTGGGGAGAAGCTGTGTTGACGGCCACTTTTATTCTGAATAGAGTGTCGCATGCAACTTCGGACGTTACTCCTTATGAACTCTGGTTCAAAGTTAGACCTAACTTGAATGTCATTCGAGTATGGGGGTGTCTGGCATATGTGAATCTTCCAGATCTGAAAATTCAGAAGCTTGGGACAAGGACTACGAAGATGATCTTCTTCGGTTATGCTGAGAAGAGTGATGCTCGAAGATTTTTTGATATTGAATCAAATCATATTATTGAATCTCGCGACGCAAAATATTTTGAAGATAAATTTGCAAGGCACAAGAATATTGTTCTTGCAGATATTTCAGAGAACAATGAGGGTACGCAGAAAACTAAAGTTTCTAATGAGAACATAGTCTAAGAAGAAGTTGTTATAGAAACAATTGTTAAACTAGAGCTCGCTGAGCCGTCAACTAAGCGAGTGAGGAGGCCGAAAGACTTCGGAAATGACTTTGTCACCTATCATATGGAAACAGATCCGCTTATCTATGATGAGGCAATAAAAACCAGAGACGCTATTTTCTGAAAGGAGACGATAGACAATAAAATTGATTCAATCACCTCAAATAACACTTGAGTGTTGGTTGATCTTCTTGAAGGAGCAAAACCCTCGGATGCAAATGGATCTTCAAGAAAAAGATGAAAGCAAATGAAACTATTGACAAGTTCAAGGCTAGGCTAGTAGCCAAGGGCTTTTCTCATAAATAGGGGATCGACTACTTTGACATGTATGCTCCAGTAGCTCGGATGACCACCATCAGAATGTTAATTGCTCTTACAGCAATACATAAGTTGGTGATACATCAAATGGATATAAAATGACTTTTCTGAATGGCGAGCTGATCGAAGAGATTTACATACAACAACCAGAGGGATTTATCATCAAAGGTCTTGAAGACAAAGTCTGCAAGTTGGTGAAATCCTTATACGGTCTTAAACAGGGTTCCAAGATGTGGCATGAGAAGTTTGACAAGGTTATAAGGTCAAATGGCTACAGGATCAACGAGACAGAAAAGTATGTTTACACAAAGTTCGCTGATGGAAGAGGTGTAATCATTTGTCTATACGTAGACGACATGCTAATCTTAGTACGAATATAGGCTGTGTCATGGAGACAAAGAAGTTCATCTTGACGAAGTTCAGTATGAAGGACTTGGGGAAAGCTGATGTGATCTTGGAGATCAAGATCATCCAGACAAAAACTGGACTGGTGTTGTCATAGTTTCATTATATTGAGAAGATGATCACATGCTACGGGTATCAGGATCTTCCATTGATCGATACGTCTTACAGGTGTAATATGAAGCTGAGAAAAATATCAGACAGCTGGAGTATGCAAGCGTCATCGGGAGTTTGATGTATGCTACTACTACCACAAGGCCTGACATAGCTTTCTTCATAGGAATATTGAGTTATTTTATGAGCAACCCAGGCATTGAGCACTGAAAAGCTGTGAAACGGGTAATGAGATATCTCAAGAAGACTCAGACATATGCACTGTACTGTAGCAAAGATCCGTCGGTAGTAGAAGGCTTCAGTGATGCCAGCTGGTGCTTAGAGTTGGAGAGCGAGAGGTCCACTGGTGGATTCATTTTCACAATAGGTAGAGCTGCTATATCATGGAAGTCAAAGAAGTAGACTATGCTCTCTCGTTCTTCCATGGAATCTGAGTTCTTTGTACTTGATACTACAACAGAGGAAGCAGAATAGCTTCAAGAGCTCATATATGATATTCCAGTGGTTGGGGCATAAATATCGGTGATTTCGATATATTACGACAACCAGGTGATTGCGGTGGTGGCACCAAATAATCTCTTCAACGGAAAAAAAAAGAACTGTGCGGTTAAAGCACAGGACAGTGTATGATCTTATCAAGAGAGGTGTCATTGCAGTGATTGATGTACAGAGTCAGGAGAACATATCGAATTCGTTCACAAAGGGCCTCATGAGCCAGCTGGTCGATGACACAACTTATAAAATAGGCCTGAAGGCATTCTGATATTATTTTATTGCAATCCTACCATAAAGTTTTATGATATTAGTTCAAAGAGAAATCTACTAGGCATTTAGCTTTTGGTTCAATGGAGGACCACTAACTGGAAAAATATCAGAAACAGTGGGTACATATCCTCTGTGGCATGGAAATGTTACAGACCTACAATACATGACATGCTAGTTGGCACGACCTGATCACGTGGCTAGATGGTGCGCCAGTTGGTGCTGCCATATATTGTAGCAGTTGGCACGCGGTTTGTGCATGGTACGCGCGGTTCACGTGTTGCGTATTTGCACACAGGAGCAGCTGGCACAATTGGCGCAGGTGCGTAATTGGTGCACGTTGTGCCCCAGTTTGCTCAAATCGTGTTTGTGCACGATTTGAGCAGTTACAGAATGTTCGGAGCAATTTTTTTTCATGTCTTGAACATTTTGCTAATTGGTCTATTACAATGCGAGCCTATATAAGCTTCTCTTCTCTCTCTCTCTCAGAAGTTAAGTGTTGTTCAAAAAATTCCTTACTAATTTTTAGAGAGTTCAAGAGAGAAGAGAATCTGTGCGCCAGCACCATTTAGCGCCAGAGTCCACGCCATCCGAGGAGTTAGAAGAGCGAAGTGTTACGAAGTTCTCCGTCGAACTTGCTGGTTCCTAGAAGCTGTTCGTGTGGAGCGAACCAAGCTTTGAGCACCGTGATAATTCAACCTAGCAGGCTTTTTCCTTCTCTGATCTAATCAAAATCTTTTGTTCATCTTTACTCCACTTGCAACTCGTTCAGAACGAGAACAATTCTGATCTAATCAGAAACTGTTACTGGAATTTTGTTGCTACTACTACGAATTCTTCTATATCTTCTTCTAAGTGACATATTAGATCTCGTTTATCAGAATTCTCCAAGATCTCTGTCGTGAACCTTCTTCGAAGTGTTGCATAATTTTAGTTTTTCATCAAAAAATTATGCCCCAGGATTAATAAAAGTTTACTAACATGACCATCAACCCAACGTATTTAATTAGAAATACTCGAGATTCTAATTATCATGACGCCTCTTAGTGCGTTGCTCTTTGTCCTGGAGAAACGAAAAATCGGTGCTATTGTCGATGTTCTGCAACTCCAAACCAACTTCAACATAGTTCTCGCCCTTGCAACTGACGAAACTTTTCCCAACTTCTTGGCTTTCTTAGCTTGTATGAGAAACACACAATAAACCCAACAACATTAATAAACAAAATAAAATCTTATATTTCAAAAATTCAACAAATTAGTGCCCACCACCTTCAGCAGTGCATCATATAATATTGATTTGGAAGGAAGGGAACTACTACCGGCATATTAGCGCTTCGAGTCTCAGGGTTCAACATCACACCATGTCCGGCCTCCGTATAATATGTCATGTAGTCCTTGCTACAATCCCACATCTCAACCACCGGATGTCATTTGGATGAACCAATAACCCGACGTTGCTACTCAGTGAAGTAGTATAACTTCCTGAATTTTTAAATTTATTTTATTTTTAGTTTTATATATTTTCTAGTTAGAAAATAAATTTTATTCTTTTATAATTCTATAAAAGATATTTGTATTGACGAAGAGATTTGTCAAACTATTTTTTTTTAAATTTAATTTTGTTTTCAAAAAAAGATATACTTTTAAACTTATTAATTTTCTATTATCAATTATGTTTAAGTTTATATTTACAAAAATCATTTTTAAAAATATTATTGAATTATTAGATATTATTGGATTTAGATGTGGTCAATTCTAAATTATGATTGGATTTAGTCTTATTTTATCGATATATTATTTTAGATGAGATTTGTATTTATGAAAATATACATTTAGTAATATTTGAATTATTCTTATCAATATTTTTGAAATTTAATTTTATGAAATCTATTTTAAAGATTATTTAAAATATTAGATATTATTTTAAAGTAATAATATTGTGATTAATTATGGATTGGAATTGGGTCAAATTTAATTTAATTCATGGAAGGATTTAATTCATTGAATCTAATTCTTCCCTATTTAGGAAATCTCCCATCTCCTTTATAAAGGAAAGCCTCCCTTTGCTTTTTTTCACAAACCTAATTATTATTATGATCAATTATGGATTGAGATTTGACCAATATAGTTTTGAGATTAATTTGATTTGAATTTAATGGAAAGATTTATTTATTAGAATCTTGACCCTTCTAAATTAGAAAATTATGAGTCAATTTTTATCTATTTAAGGAGTCCTTATTCTTCTTCCCGAACCAAAACCCTTCCAATCTAATCCTAATTAAGGGCTATCCTTTATATATACCTATTGAACCTATGTTATCTCCCATATTTGTTTTTCCAAAATTTCTCTCTTTTTCGTCCAAAATAAGCCAAAATTCGTCATAAATTTAGCCTCTTTTTTTTAGGCTATAACAACATCGCAAAGCCGTTGCGACCAACTCCGGACCCCATTTGACCTCTATTTTTTTAGAACCGTATCGAGGTTAGTTTTCTAAAACTATATTTTACTTTTGGTAATTATTTACGTGAATTTTTGGAGATTTATTTGAGTGTCGGTTGTCCGAAAATCGATGCATCGTACTATTTTTGAGATTTTGGAAGATTCTGAACTCCGTTTTACGATAAATTTAAAGTTTTAGAAAGCTGACATGAGGATCTACAACATATAATTTTTTTAAAAATTTAGAAATTCGTTTAGTATTTTATTTTATTCGTTGAACTCAGATTTGATCGATAATTCCATAATTTGGTCACGATTAGCCATAATGACGAATTTGGAGTTTCTTAATATTGGACTTATCGAGGAATTACTGGATGTTATGGATCTCGACATCATTATCTCTTTGGACCAATTATGACTATTGCTTTTGACCTATTTTGTGCCAACATGATCAAGTCACACAACAACTGTAACTTAACTCGAGGCAAGTATAATATTACTTTATGTGCTTCTTACATTATAATGCTATCTTCTACTGTGTTTCCATGAGTACCCAGATTGTGACGCGATTGTAACACGATAGACTTGATTGTATCATTGCTCGTTTATCGACTGTTTAGTGAGTCGGGAGGGAAAATACTCGATAGGTATGTGAACAAACCCAACTATTGTTATTGAATGATAGCTAAGTCATACACCTCACGTATGGGTTAGCCGTACCAATATTAAATGATAGCCATCATATGATGTACCGTATTAGCTCAGCCGTTCACATGTCAAAAAGTATTTCAAACACACTGTCTGTTTTATTATATATGTTCATTGCTGGTTGCCTCATTCATACATGTTCTTGCTAATGGTTTCTTGTACAAGTTTATTGTTTCTAGTTCATATACATGTTTTTTATCTTTTATTGCATCTCTACTTGTCCAACTTATTTTGTGTTAAGTCGCATTTTTGTAATAGGGTTGTACTTTGCTACTTTCTTGACTAGATCGTTGCAGGTGACTTGGCATGCTTCCTACTTTTGCGCTATGGACTATACGGAGGAAATAGAGACCTTTGAGGCCGACTTTAGAGTCTAGATAGATTAGACACTTCTTGTATTTATTTATTTTAGCATATTTTTGTATTATTGGATTTGTAAATAAAATAATATTGTTAATGGGCAATTAGATATGACTTTCTTGTATTTGGAGATATAGACAACATACTACCGTTGATGCTGCGGCGTAAGCTAGACTTGGCTACATACTCATATCCCGAAAAGCGGGAGCGGGTTGTGACAAGTAGTATGAGGCTCAACGGTATAATGCCCGCTCCGTGCGATGCATTTGGTTGGCTTGCTGGTTCTGATCAGAATGTTGGACCGTGACTTGTGTTAGAAATTAAGAGATTTGAGACTGATGCAGTCTTCTTAGTTGGCCGAATGGAATGAGTTATGGAACATGGTTTGCCGGTACGGCTATATAAGTGGAAAATATTGTGCTTTGTGTCAAATCAATCTTTAAAGGGTCCATTGAGCATATAAGTGATCAGAATAGGAAGGTTGTTTGTGCAAGTGAGTGAAACTGTCCACTCTTTTCTACTCCTTCATGCTAATAAAATAGAGTAATGTGTTGCTAAAATATGTCCCTAAATGTCCCATGCTTTAGTTGCTAAAATAGTTGTGATTCTCTTTCTGAATACTGCTGAATGATAATTACTTGAAGATTAAACTGCTAATGTGAATTATTGCTCCAAATAAATTGATAATGCTGCTCATGTTAATGCCAATGAAATGAATGAAATACTTGAATCATGTACACTCTGTATAACTGTTGCAAATATATAAAATACTACATATTTTTTTATAAGCAATGAAATGAATGATAAGTCCCTATAAAATAAATGAAATGCTGCATGTCCTTTTGAGAACTGAATGATGTGATGTGATGAAATGAGAATGAGAAATGATGAGGCTTGGGATCGATGAGATCACCAAGTAGAATGATGGTAATGATAAGTCGTTGAACACGACTTAGAAAGATAAGATGATGAACTATGGCCTTTATTATTTCAATATTTTAGCATACGATTATCTTCACGATCGAGTCGGACATGCATTCGCATGGTCATGGACAACTTGTTCATACGGTTTGAGATTACTTTCCTCGGACGGTATGCCTGGGGTGCTGGGCCGATCAGACCCAGGAGTAAACATTGGCATACTTTGGTAACATAAATTTTGTGAGGCATTCTTAGAGGCTAGCTACCTACTTTGAAGTCATTGCATTACCTTGAAGTCCTATATGGCAAATGTACGTATGGTATAACAACGCCAGTGACCATGTAGTCAGGATATATGCTAAATGAATATTTTGTGCAGGCATGGTAAGTTATCATATAATCTATATTTGATACAGGTACGAGGGAGTTGGCTATTGATAAGAAATGACTTAAATGTGATATATTTATCATACATGTTAGTTCAACTTGCCTGCTTAACATGCTAAACGAAATAATATTGCGATGTTGCCTTCCCATGAGAATTTCTATAACATGCTTAATATGTTAACTACAATGCTTCTACAATAATGCCTCTCTATGAGAAATGCAATAACATATTTACATGCTTCACTATAATACTTCCTATGAACTATAAATTGAAGCTAGGACGCAAATAGAAAGATCACTCTTAATAAATAATTGCTCACATGACTACTTCATGTTAGTTTAGGCGAGTTGACTGATTCTACTTGCCAATATACGACAATATACTCACCCATCTTGTGGGTACTCTTTTCAGATGCTCGTGCTTGGGAAGCTCAGTACACTATGATTTGCTAGATCAGTTCCGAGGCATCGAAGATTTGTTGGACATGAAGAAGCTCTCCTTGTACAAGATGATAACTTCTGTTTATAAATGACATAATGTATAAAATATTATAGTCTTATTGTACTAGTGAGTTGTAAGCCAATTGGCATATCCTGTAAGCACCCTAATTTTTGGGAATTTTTTATATATTACACCATATTTTATTTTTAAATATGGCTATATAGGAACTTTGATGTAGCTTTAATTTTTGAAGCACAACATTGACCAATTCCTCGAAACAAGTTTCATATTCATGTTCTAGACGAGTCCACCTTTCGGTATAGCATGTTCCACTCAAAATATTTTCTTGTACTACATTTTTCTTGTACAACTTTCAGGTCAAAATGACCATTTTGTCCTTCATCATAATTTTGATGTATTTTTTAATTTCGATTTGAGGCCCAAACTCGATCCAAACTTTTTGACCCAATATATGATTTTGATCTATTTTGAGCCTACTACGCAAATGCAAATGGTGTGCCACTCAATTGAGTTCTCATGTGCTATTTATTTTTATATGACACACAAGTCGAAACTATAGACAAGTTGGACTCAAATTGATCACAATCCATCGACCCAAAACTAGTCCAAGTAGGGTTCATAGAGCCTATTCTATGGTGCCCTAACCTCTTACACTTATTTTATATTATTTTTTAGAATAATATGCAGCCACATTAATTAAATCTAATTTAAATTAAATCCTAAAACCACTTTCCTAATTTGGACCAAATCAAATCTCATTGTGATACACATTTGATTTAAACCATCAAATCTCAACCAAATCCCACCAAACCAAAATTAAACCCTCTCAAATCTTTTCTCCCTCACGTATCATGCGCCCCTTCCCTTTTTTGTGCATATTATATATATATATATATATATATATATATATATATATATATATATATATATATATATATATATATATATATATATATATATATATATATATATATATATATATATATATATATTAAAACCAAATGCATAAGTTCCTTTCCTATATTTTGGCACATATTTTTTCACCTATCAGAAACTCATTATCCCGAACTCCTCCAACCCTCCTACCACCTTCAGCTCGATCCTAGGACACCCCCTAACACTCCGACACCTTTTTGAGGAGCCTCAGCCCCTAATTTGATCGATACGAGGTACGAAAGGCACCCAAAGTCGACCGAACTTGTGCTGAATTTGTCATAGCAGGTACACCATTTTGCATCTAGGATTTTGTGTACTTTCTGACCTCATCTTTTCATGAAACCAAAACTAATAGAAAGATCTCTGTGTCTATTTTCATGTCCAATTGGACATCTACATAGTTCCTGTAAACTCCCTAAATTTTTGATATTTTTATAAATTTTTACTTAATATATTTTACAGTATTTTATTTAAATTATATAAGATTTATTATTAAATTAAGATTCTTGTTAAGATTTAATGGTAGCAAGTACTGCTACATTATAGATATATCTAGGTAAGTGGTATAAGATTATGTACTAAAAACCACTAGAGAGTATTTTTTATTTTTATAAAAAAATTTAGGAAATTTATTTATATTTTTATTGGAATATATACTTGAGAAATTATTTAAATTTAAATAATTTATACCTAGTATTGATTTTTATTAATAGCCCAAGTAGCAAGTAAATGCTATAATATACTCACCGAGTATATGACAGTGAACGACAGATTGGATAGGGGAGGAATTTGAAAAAAGATTTAAACTCCTAAATCTTCCCAAATCTTCACAAAAGTGTGCACAACCTAATCCTCCTCCAATTCGACCTAATTCCCGATCAATTCATGCGTTAAATCGAAATCAAACCCGACCCAAAATAGGTTTTAAATCGTTGTATATATACACCAAGTTCGCGAGAGTTTTCATCAAAATTCTCCTTCGATACTTCACCCCAACCCCAATCCTTCAACCCCTAGTACCCTGACACCCAGCGCACCCATCCCGCCACCTGCAGCAGTCGCGTGATTGTCGAAGCACCACAGTGTTGTCATAATACAAAAGGAAAACAGGGCCCCTGTTTTGAGTCGATGCAGCAAAGTACCTTCCTTTGCAAACTCTTTTCTCCTTGTAGGTTCGACTAAATCTAGATCTATAAACTCCTATCAAAAGCCAACATGAGCCTCTCGAAACCCCAGTAACTAGGATTGGATGTAGACGAGCAATCAGTCCAAAAAATTGGCACAAATTTGACGAAAAACCCACTGTCACATTGACAGATTTGTGAATGCATGTACCTTTGTTTGAAGACGATTTCTGATCAACCTAGTAGAAATTTTTGAAAATTTTATGAACAGTATTTAAGACTACAGGCAACACTTCAAACCCTTCTTGTAGTTTAATTTTTTATTCACTGTATATAAAGATTTTCGAATCAAAAGTTTGTGAAAAACAATTTTTTAAAAACTATAAAAATTTAGATAAATTTTTCGATACGGCGCGCACCCCGAAAAATTGGGTGACGTGGTTGCGAACCAAAAGCATAAAAGGTGCGTATCTACTTCGCGGACGTGTGAGATTCGATGGAACTCTATTTCGTTTTGTGTGCGCAACGAAATCGAAGCGTATCGGTCGAGATATCCCGTATCGGCCCCGTTACAAACTAGCGTATAAGTTCATGCATGTTTGTCATCTTAAGATAAAACTTATGCCAATGGATTCGTGTCATTTTACTGGTCCTGTGAGTTTAGTTTGGTCCTAGTCTGAGAAGATCGACTGGAACGCTATTTTGACGGGCACGGACTTGATCCAACGGACGAATTTGTGCACGACTCACCGAAATTTAACTTTAGACATACGATTGAGTTCATATCGTCAAACCGGACCCATAGACATAATTTTATTACTTTAGAGTGTAGGAACCCTAGAGGGGGTGAATAGGGTCAAGCTAACTAATCAAGCACTTAGCACAAGCTAATTGGCAATTTAAAAATATAAGTGCAAGAGAAGAAGCAATCACAATACCGACACCCGATGTATCCTGGTATCCTCCTAAGAGGCAGTCCAGTCCCAGAACTCTCTCCGGCTTTAATCCACTATTTGAGCAAATAGTTACACACGAGTTTGGATCCGAAGAACTCGCCAACTTCTTACACAAGAGATTTAATCCGAAGGGCTCTCCGACTTCAACCGAGAGTTTGGATACGAAGACTCTCCAACTTCAACCGAGAGTTTGGATACGAAGACTCTCCTACTTCAACCTTTCAAAATAGGTTTTGATCTCCTTATACAATAGGATGAAGATCTCACTTTTCAACTCAATAACTCTAACACAATTTGTGAATGACAAATGAAAGCTTTGTAGAGTTGTTTGTGGATAGGCTTTGGTGGTTTAGAAATTTTTAGGCTCAAAACATCAACCTTGAATGAAGGGGTTCAAGGCTATTTATAACCAAAACTTGAAAAGAAACCAAAGGCAACTTTTCAGTCACGAACCGGCATACCGCCGGTATGATCCGGCATACCGGCGGTATACCGGTCTGGGATTACAACGGCTAGAAATATAGCCGTTGGGATCATTAATGGCTGAAAATCCGACCGTTGGAATTTCAACGTTTCGGAAGCGGTATACCGTCGGTATGGACCGGTATGCCGTCGGTATGCCAGTTTTGTAAACAGAAACTTTCTGTGAACGAAAATCGGTATACCGTCGGTATACGCCGGTATACCGTCGGTATGCCGTTTTCTACCAAAAATGATCCTGGGCTTATTTCTGCCCTAGCTTTCGATTTTGCCATCCATTTCTTGTGTTTACAATAATTCCTAAGACTCATTACATACTCCAGATAAACTAAGGCAGGTGCAGGCTTCTTTAGAGTCTTGAAATGATGATGGCATGGCTTCTTCCTTTGATAGGTGCTGGCTTTTTCCCTTGGCGGTAGCTGTCTAAAGATATCCAGTTTGTAAAAACTGAATACCTTTCGGGGGCTTCGTCCCCGAACCCCCGACGAGGGGCGCTGCCCCCTCGACCCCCGTCCGCTGACCGGGCAGCGGAACCCCCGGTGCGTGGCTCCAGAGATGTCGTCGGGTGGTTCAGAAAAATCTTATGGGATCCATCGTCTTTAGTCCACCATGATTTCTTCATTGCATATGTCCACATTGATCTTGCTTATTATTTTTCTGCATGTACATGTTAGATGAACAAAGCAATATACATAGTAGCAACTATGATAGGTTTAATGCACATTAGGACAATGCTGAGTTTAAGTATAATTGCTAAGGTAATAGCATAAATGTTAGTGATATCATAATGATTAAACTTAATTGAATGACCACAATCAAAAACATAGTTTTGATTTTGGCAACCTGATTAAATTTAAGATAGATAAGCTCATATCACTAATATGTAAATCAATAGGCACATATCACCAAAGGTATAAGTATAAGTAGAAATGCTATAGCGATAGTATGAAGATTAGTAATAATGAAATGCTAAACTTAACATATTAACCATATTCAAAAACATGATACCATCATTGGGCCAACATAGAGATCGTAGATATTGGCACGCTTTTTGGTACAAAGTGGGTCCAATGATGGACACCAATTTGGCCCAAAATTATGATTTTGCTCCTGTGTCCAGAATTGGACTTATGGGTAGGCAATCTTAGACATTTTTTTATGACAAAAATGTTTGTGATATTTATTTTAGCATCCAAGAATGTTTACGGGAGTTGACTTTCATTGCTCTTCGTTTCTGACGATTTCAGTGACTGGACGTTGCTATTTCTGCACACCACCTCCAGGCAATATATCTTGCCAATATATTCTATTATTTATTGCTATTTTTATTTCTGTTATTTTATTCAATTTTAGTATATAGTGCATGTTTCTATCACATGGTGCATCCAAGTCCTACTTGGGTGCGAGCGACTGCATTAGTCATTTCATGATTTATTTTTATTTTTATACATAATGACTTAGTACTAGAAGACTACCCACTGAAGTGAGGTATTGGTATATCTCATATGACCTTGACACATGCTTTATCACGAGTTGTGAGTCACATGTGGGACACGGACTCGCGTAGTCGACTGACCACTGATACGTATAAGACGTGCGACGGTTAGGAGATAACTGCCAATAGATTTGCATTATACAAGAAAATTATCCTGTTATAACACATGAAAGGAAGCTATTACAACGATTCATATATAAATATTAAAATTTCAGCAACACCATATAATATGACGGTTCTGAAGCTATAGTGCTACGCGTTATATATTGTTCACATATATGTAACATTTTTACACACAATCGTTATAAAAAGTGGTAGAAAAATTAGAACTCCGCTAGAATGTCCGCTCAAATCCGACCCCTAAATCAAAACCCTCAGTCCCTTTTTTCTCTCTCTCTCTTATTTTTCTTCTCATCTTCCCATTTCCATCTCGAGCCAGAGCTCTCTCGCACCTCTCCTCTTTCCCTCTTGCACCTCCTACCACTCCTCTTTCATTTTTTTTCTCTCTCTTTCATATTTTTCTTCTCATCCTTATCTCCTTCCGAATTCCAAACCCTAACCCGTTCCAAACCCTAACCCTAGAAACCCATATCCTCCAAAATCCTATATTAAACCCTATAACTCAAAGAGAATCAGCCATGGTTCGATACGAGGCTCTTCTTCGAGTCGAGTGAGGATGTCAACGTCAACATCATCAAGAAGCTAGAGACAAATAAGGTCATCAACAGCGTCGAGAAGTTTGGGCTCCTCGCGAATATGGAGGAGCTTGACGTGACCTCTCCTCCATCGAGCGCCTTAGACTCCTCTAAGGTCAAGGAGCTCGACCTCCTCATCCTCCTCGACTCCATCGCATCCTTATTCCCCTCCATGCTCGTCTCGATCTCCCTCCCCCTCTTCCTCGACACTCTAGCCACCGTCATGGTCTACCCCGACAACAATGAGGCACTAGTTGTGGCACAGGTTCTCACAACCATGTTAGGGGTTGGGGGAACGGGGCTGTTTGTTATTTCGAACATGCTTAGGTGCTCCAGGAGTCGGATTGATGGTGCTACTACTAGTACTTCATTCATATTCTTCTTATTTTGTATGTAATATTTTGTCGCGATGAAATTGCAATATATATTATTTAATTCTAATTCTATAGTTTTATATCCGCTGTGAATAGAACAGAATGCCAAGTGTTCGTGAATGTGCTAGATAATTAGTGTTAATGGTTTTTTAGTGGAAGGTGCTTGAGAAGCAGTGCCAGTCCAATTTCCTGGTAGAATAGTTTTTAGCTATATTGCATAGGTACAAATACGACATAACAACATACATACACAAACAACCCAGGAAGCGCAGACACTTCCATAATCTTGGTTGTATCATGTCGTACGTGTATCTTCCATAATCTTGGTTGTATCATGTCGTACGTGTATCAAACACGTATCCTTCGACACTCTAAAATACAATAGGAAACTCCAAACATATGTGCCATATCCATGTCGCCATGTTAGTAGCATGTCGTTTCTCAATGTCCATGCAAAATACGTCACAGACACAACATTGCTTTTGGTGTGTGCTAGTGTATTGCAGTGCATGTGTATCTGCTACGGGTCCAACATGACATGACACAATTGTGGTCACCAATTTTTGGAGTGCTCTTGTTAGAATATTGCATCTTTAGCTTCCATCGGGATTATATATATCTTGTCGTCCTGATTTCGTCCTAAAAAAGTTCAACTTTTGTTGCTATCAATTCCTTGATAACATCATATATTTGCATTTGTCATCAAGTTCCTCACCAAGAACCCCCATGCTCTTCATATTCTCAAGGTACGTATTATAATTATATTATCATTCCTATTCTAGCAGCCCAAGAGGAAAGTGGAGGAGGCATTGAGGCAAGTGATAAGGAAGGGAGAAAAGAGCGGAGGACGAACAAATTGGATATGCTGGATGAGCTGATGGAGGCAGAGAGGAAGGATTAGCAGACAAGAAGATGGTGGATTTCTTGCTCTCGCCGCTGGTAGCAAGCTATGAGACCACGCCCACAATCATGACCTTGGTTGTCAAGTTCCTCACCGAGAACCCCGTGCTCTACACTTTCTCAAGGTGTGTCTATATATATATATATATATATATATATATATATATATATATATATATATAGGGGGATCAAATCCATAATTATATTCTATATAATTATGAATTGATTCCATAACATGTAATTAACAAAATGAGATTCATGAGTGTGAGCTTTTAGCACTATATATGACTCAGTACAGAGCACTTATAGGCCTATGTAGCCACAAACTAGTTTACAGGATGCAAGTTGCACACCAAAAGGTGTTTTTTAATACTTGAAAAACAGTGTTCTGAAATAAAATCTTATTAAATTTTTTTTTAATAAACTAAGCGACCATGTAAATACATTCTTTAGAGATATTAGAGGCTAAAGAAGCGAAGTTGTACCTAGATTTCTATTTTGCACTGGATATTGCTCAAGATAGGAAACAAATCTTCTATACTACTAAACTTTTATTTATTTATTCAGAAGCTGTATCTTAGCATACCGATACAGGCAAGGGATTATAAACTAGCTTGAGTCCGAGATGAACTAGAACAAATGAAAGATTAAATTTTCATTCATATTCTTATTTGATGGAAGTAAAATACAATGCAAGTATTTTTTTTCCCCCTTAAAGACCCTGCTACTACACCAAAATTTGTCATAATGAGGTTTGAGAGTTAAATATTGAGATTATTCTAGCACACCTTGTAGGTTGAATGCTTATTTATGGACTGAGAGCTGAGTTCACTTAGCAGTATAATTTTTTTTTGTTTGTAAAATCTACTTAAAATGGCATCCTCTGTTGCACCTGGGTTATTCTGATACTATGTTAAAGATCTGACCCTATACCAAAACTCTAAATTTGTCATGAGGACTAATGGTTAAATATTTACATTATTCTAACATTTTTAAATTCCAGCATTCAAGTATACTATTTTTTTTCTAATTGTTTAAATTCTAACATTCAAATATGCATATCTATGTCTTGTACTCATCTGAAAAAAAATATCATTTGCCTCTTTATCTAGCACATCATGTTTTCTTGTAATCATGCGAGTCTATATTTTAATAGGCTCTTTCCAAGGGAAGTCGAGGAAGGGAGGCACAGAACATAGTATGTGCAAGTTATACTACTTCCTTTCGTGTGTTCTTTTTTCATGTTCTTTTTTCCTAGTTAGATGGCCTAAAATTGTGCAAGGCTTCTCCAGGTATTACCTGGCAAATTTGTGCCTTAAGGAAGTTGGTGTCATGTCTTGATCACTTCATATGAACTCGTCATAATCAAGTAAGAGCCACTCAAATATTTTTCATTTTTCAGTAAAGTATTGTACATTTATTTTAAGCTCTCTATAGACAAGAAGTTGCTTCTTTGACAGGAAACTAATACTGTAGAAGTTGTTGGAGAATTTCTGGTGACATGGTTCTCATTCAAGATGCCATGGGCGAGAAGGTATTCATGTCATCTTTAACACTTATGCTTAATTGGCTGATGATAATCACTTGTAATTTATATTGCACAGACGTGGATACGACACAACAAGAACATGATGGCACCTATTTTATTGTGTCCTAATGCATTTTAGAGTGTCCGGATTGTATTCAATACATGTCCAACCATGATACAATAATTTTTGGAGTACTATTTGTGCTTCCTGGCTTATAATTGTTGCCTTGAAGTCATTTTCATCTGAAGAGCAGCATATAAGTAAGTACTGTGTAAGTTGCCATCTAACATCTGAAGAGCAGCATATCAGTACTTTTTGTTGCAGCCAAATTGCCTTTACATACCGGTTTGTAATTATCAACAATTTTAGAATTTTGCATTAACTATCTTTACCAAGAGGACCTTAACTATATTTAAATGGAGTTTATTTCCTCTTCCATACTATGTTACCTGGACTCGGGTACGGGTGTTGGGTACGGGTACATATTCAAGAGTCGGACCCTTCAAAATCATAATTAAAGGACACGTTGACTCGGCTAAAAAGGAACCAAATTGTGGATACGGGTACGGGGATACGGCTATTATATATATAGTAGCACGGTCCCTCCATAATTTTAAGGTTTTATATATGTAGTAGAACGGTCCCTCCATAATTTTAATCCTGGCTTCGCCTCTGTTCTCATTTTTTTTTTACATATATTTTTAAATTTTTTGATAATTTATATGATTTTTTTTAAAACTGGTTACAACTTACAAGTTAAGGACAACACTTATGTTTCTTAAACTGCATATTTTTTAGCAGGACACTTTTTAGCAGAAAATTATTTATTTTACATTGATAATAATACATTAACAATACCCATTAATAATACTTCAAAACTGAAATATATTACTAACTTACTCTATGAAATTTTTTTTTTTGGAATTCTTCTTAAAGAAGCAAACCGAACCAATATATCCGGTGAACATATTGCTAAGGAACATATTGCTTGTTTAAAGGAAAAATAAAATAATATATATTTTATTTCACACACTTACCAAGTACAGCTAGTTGTACAGTTGCCATTTAAAGCCTGCCATTTCCTAAGCCTGCCATGTAAAGCTGCAAAAATTAAAGCCTGCCATTTCCTAAGTTGAAAAACTAAAGCAAAATAATAGCACACTTGCCAACAATGCCAACTCCACCTCTTCATCTTCCCCCCTTTTCCAAACCATCCACTACCCCTTCTATCTCTCTCTTTCTCCCTCTCTCGCTCTCTCTCACAACGGAGAAGAAGAAGAAGTGGAGGAGGAGGCACCTACACCGAGTTTTCAACAACGAAGAAGAAGGACGTTTCCACCTGCCTTCTCCCCTAATTCGGTAGATTCGACCACCAACATATCCATACGAAATTATACATACATATATATTTATATTTGGTGGATTTATTACTAGAAATCATGTTCTTTGAATTTTTCTCATTTATTTGATGTTCTCAAGAGCCGTGTCCGCTAGTCACCATCTATGTTACCTGGACTCGGGTACGGGTGTCGGGTACAGGTACATATCCAAGAGTTGGACCCTTCAAAATCATAATTGAAGGACACACGGACTCGGCTAAAAAGGATCCAAATTGTGGATACGGGTACGGGGATACGGCTATTATATATGTAGTAGCACGGTCCCTCCATAATTTTAAGGTTTTATATATGTAGTAGCACGGTCCCTCCATAATTTTAATCCTGGCTCCGCCTCTGTTCTCATTTTTTTTACATATATTTTTAATTTTTTTGACAATTTATATGATTTTTTTTAAACTGGTTACAACTTACAAGTTAAGGACAACACTTATGTTTCTTAAATTGCATATTTTTTAGCAGGACACTTTTTAGCAGAAAATTATTTATTTTACATTGATAATAATGCATTAACAATACCCATTAATAATACTTCAAAACTGAAATATATTACTAACTTACTCTATGGGAATTTTTTTTTGGAATTCTTCTTAAAGAGTGAACATATTGCTAAGGAACATATTGCTTGTTTAAAGGAAAAATAAAATAATATATATTTTATTTCACACAATTACCAAGTACAGCTAGCTGTACAGTTGCCATTTAAAGCCTGCTATTTCCTAAGCCTGCCATGTAAAGCTGCAAAAATTAAAGCCCGTCATTTTCTAAGTTGAAAAACTAAAGCAAAATAATAGCACACTTGCCAACAATGCCAACTCCACCTCTTCATCTTCCCCCCCTTTTCCAAAACCATCCACAGACCCCTTCTATCTCTTTCTCTCTCTCCCTCTCTCTCACAACGGAGAAGAAGAAGAAGAAGTACTGGAGGAGGAGGAGGCACCTACACCGAGTTTTCAACAACGAAGAAGAAGGACGTCTCCACCTGCCTTCTCCCCTAATTCGGTAGATTCGACCACCAACATATCCATACGAAATTATACATACATATATATTTATATTTGGTGGATTTATTACTAGAAATCATCATGTTCTTTGAATTTTTCTTATTTATTTGATGTTCTCAAGAGCCGTGTCCGCTAGTCACTATGACGAGTCCGATCCGGATTTCGTACCCGTACCCATGTCAGGTCGTGTCGACCCGGGTACTTTGGCCTAAAGTGTCGAGTCCGGGTATCATAGGATAAGAGCTCCAAGATCCCTGTCTAAACTATTCCAGATAAGATTCTAGATAACAACCAGACACGGGTACGGGTACGAAATCCGGATTGAACTCGTCATGGTGACCTATGTTACCTGGACTCGGATACGGGTGTCGGGTACGGGTACATATCCAAGAGTCGGACCCTTCAAAATCATAATTAAAGGACACGTGGACTCGGCTAAAAAGGAACCAAATTGTGGATACGGGTACGGGGATACGGCTATTATATATATAGTAGCACGGTCCCTCCATAATTTTAAGGTTTTATATATGTAGTAGAACGGTCCCTCCATAATTTTAATCCTGGCTCCGCCTCTGTTTTCATTTTTTTTTACATATATTTTTAAATTTTTTGATAATTTATATGATTTTTTTTAAAACTGGTTACAACTTACAAGTTAAGGACAATACTTATGTTTCTTAAACTGCATATTTTTTAGCAGGACACTTTTTAGCAGAAAATTATTTATTTTACATTGATAATAATACATTAACAATACCCATTAATAATACTTCAAAACTGAAATATATTACTAACTTACTCTATGGATTTTTTTTTTTTGGAATTCTTCTTAAAGAAGCAAACCGGACCAATATATCCGGTGAACATATTGCTAAGGAACATATTGCTTGTTTAAAGGAAAAATAAAATAATATATATTTTATTTCACACACTTACCAAGTACAGCTAGCTGTACAGTTGCCATTTAAAGCCTGCCATTTCCTAAGCCTGCCATGTAAAGCTGCAAAAATTAAAGCCTGCCATTTCCTAAGTTGAAAAACTAAAGCAAAATAATAGCACACTTGCCAACAATGCCAACTCCACCTCTTCTTTCCCCCTTTTCCAAACCATCCACAGACCCCTTCTATCTCTTTCTCTTTCTCCCTCTCTCGCTCTCTCTCACAACGGAGAAGAAGAAGAAGAAGAAGTGGAGGAGGAGGCACCTACACCGAGTTTTCAACAACGAAGAAGAAGGACGTTTCCACCTGCCTTCTCCCCTAATTCGGTAGATTCGACCACCAACATATCCATACGAAATTATACATACATATATATTTATATTTGGTGGATTTATTACTAGAAATCATCATGTTCTTTGAATTTTTCTCATTTATTTGATGTTCTCAAGAGCCGTGTCCGCTAGTCACCATGACGAGTTCGATCCGGATTTCGTACCCGTACCCGTGTCTGGTTGTTATCTAGAAACTTATCTGGAATAGTTTAGACATGGATCTTGGAGCTCTTATCCTATGATATCCGGACTCGACACTTTAGGCCGAAGTACCCGGGTCGACACGACCTGACACGGGTACGGGTACGAAATCCGGATCGGACTCGTCATAGTGACTAGCGGACACGGTTCTTGAGAACATCAAATAAATAAGAAAAATTCAAAGAACATGATGATTTCTAGTAATAAATCCACCAAATATAAATATATATGTATGTATAATTTCGTATGGATATGTTGGTGGTCGAATCTACCGAATTAGGGGAGAAGGCAGGTGGAGACGTCCTTCTTCTTCGTTGTTGAAAACTCGGTGTAGGTGCCTCCTCTTCCTCCAGTACTTCTTCTTCTTCTTCTTCTTCTTCTCCGTTGTGAGAGAGAGGGAGAGAGAGAAAGAGATAGAAGAGGTCTGTGGATGGTTTTGGAAAAGGGGGGGGGGAAGATGAAGAGGTGGAGTTGGCATTGTTGGCAAGTGTGCTATTATTTTGCTTTAGTTTTTCAACTTAGGAAATGACAGGCTTTAATTTTTGCAGCTTTACATGGCAGGCTTATGAAATGGCAGGCTTTAAATGGCAACTGTACAACTAGCTGTACTTGGTAATTGTGTGAAATAAAATATATATTATTTTATTTTTCCTTTAAACAAGCAATATGTTCCTTAGCAATATGTTCACTCTTTAAGAAGAATTCCAAATTTTTTTTCCTATAGAGTAAGTTAGTAATATATTTCAGTTTTGAAGTATTATTAATGAGTATTGTTAATGCATTATTATCAATGTAAAATAAATAATTTTCTGCTAAAAAGTGTCCTGCTAAAAAATATGCAGTTTAAGAAACATAAGTGTTGTCCTTAACTTGTAAGTTGTAACCAGTTTAAAAAAAATCATATAAATTATCAAAAAAATTAAAAATATATGTAAAAAAAAAAATGAGAACAGAGGCGGAGCCAGGATTAAAATTATGGAGGGACCGTGCTACTACATATATAAAACCTTAAAATTATGGAGGGACCGTGCTACTACATATATGATAGCCGTATCCCCGTACCCGTATCCACAATTTGGATCCTTTTTAGCCGAGTCCGCGTGTCCTTCAATTATGATTTTGAAGGGTCTGACTCTTGGATATGTACCCGTACCCGACACCCGTACCCGAGTCCAGGTAACATAGCTCTTATCTAAAATGTTCTTGTACATAATTTAATTTTGAAGATTTTCCAGCTATAGCTCTTCCTCTTGGTTGTTTTTGAATCAAGATGGATTCTGTGACGTCTAGACTTTCCTTTTGGTTCCTGATAGACTAGATTCTCTTCCGTGTTCATGATGTTTCTATCTCGAGCTTAGCACTTACCTAGCTGTAAGCTTGTATCTAAAACTAAATGAATAAACAAAAACAGAATGTTATATATATCTTTATTACCCTCCCGATATCGGACACTATTTATTTGATAATATAGGTTTTGGAGGAACTTGTTCTATACATGATATAGTTTGAAATGATTGGCAAACTGGGCTTCGTGAGGGCGATTCGTAACAAGTGAACAACTATGGACTGGAGTCATAGGGATAGACGGAGCTTTGTTTTCTAGTGAAGGGTTAGAGCGGAAGGGGAAGACTTGAACTGACTTGTGGCTAGGTTATGTATGGAGGGTTAAAGGCTAAGGTAAGTGAACAAAAGTTATATATAGGTTTTGTAGGAACTTTCTCTATACATGATATGGTTTGAAATGATTGGTAAACTTGATTTTATTTCCTCTGTTAATATTAGCTAATTGAATTTGGTCGGGTACCTATGTTTAGATTATTTCGCCAAGAGGAAATCATTAGGTGTTCAAGGACAATATTGATTATGTAAATACTAGTATATTGTGTCAGTTTTAGCAGTATGCAGCTACTTATGCATGATTCTCGATCTAAATAGGTTGTTTTTTCCCCAAGAATAGTGAACTATCTTTCTCCTCTCAAAGCTCATCTCAGTTTGAGTTAATTTCTGACCTTTGCCTACCCAAATAATCTGTTATTGCAAGCTTTAAGCTTATTCTCTAGGTTAGTGATTATAATTCGTTTGAGTTTTTATCTTATGCTGCAGCAGCGAGCCAAGTCTACATTGTTTGGATAAATATGTAGATCTGCATGTTTGAGTTTTACTTCAGTATTACTTTCAGATATGGTACTCTACTCGTTATTTAGTAATTTGGTTGCCAGTGAATAGCTCGCATGTTCAATAGCGAGCCAATTATCAGTATGTGATGATCACATGGCCAAATATGTTTGTGAGGTTTTAACTTGTTCTTTATTTAAGAGAAGTTACTCACCTTATAATCCTGGCAATGTTTTGTCTGCTGCTACGTATTGTTTGCTATTAACTTTAGGGTGAGGGTAATACCATTAGTTGTTGGAAAGTATTAGATACATATTTCTTGTTAGGTGAATCAATCTGGTCCTAATTTTTTAATATAGATTTTTAATGTAGTACATGTAATGATGAAAATTGTAATCAGTTTGGTGCTAGGTCGATCTTGGTTGGTCTAGTTTATGTCTTTGATCTTGATGGTTGGAGACATGTTGGTTTAATACTGACCATCTTGTCTCAACATTAATCTTAAAATGTAATGTATGTCACCTGAAAAAAAGATAGACAAATGCTGCAGAGCTATTATTGTACTATTTGTTCCATGAAAATTTGTGGGGTATATGAGATTTGAAGGTTATGCCTTTTTTGTTGTCAAGTAGATGCCAGATGTTCGGCACCTATTTTGTTTTGGATGTTCTCTCCTATCATCTTTTATTATGACATGTGCCGCTCATCTTTCACTCATTGATATTTCTCAAAAGCTTATTGTTTATATCTTGTGATTCGTTTATACTTTTAACTGCATCCTTATTGCTCAAATGTCACCGGAGACGTAGGCAAGGGGACTGTAAGTATCAATTGGTCCATTTACTAATTGCTGGAGCTTTTATTTCTTTGTGTTATATATATCCAAAAAAGTACCATCTCCTATTCTTCAGCACCAAAAGTAGCAGTTTTCCATTCTAACATGTGGCAATGACCAAGTTTTGAAGAGCATTTTCAGAATGAAGCAAATCTATGATCTTCATCAATTTGTCATTCTCTTGTTAAGGTATGCACATTTAGATATATGACTAATTTATTTGACTCTAACCTTATAATGCATTTCCTTTTTTCTTTTTTTCTGCACTGAACTAATCCACATATTTATTTATTTTATAATTTTTATTTTTCATTTTATTTTTTATGAGCGGGCAAGGGGATGTATTATTGTTGCATCAAGACCTGAGATTCTTACCCATAGTGACAAGGTACAAAGATTTTAAGAATTTTAAATTCTTTGTTTGCACAAATCATATGTTGTGTGGCGTGAATGGTGTTTTTTGACTTGCCAGTATTGTAGACAAAATACTATGTTTAGTTTTGCTTATTTGCTTTGAAGTTGAGAAAAGAGAGAAATTATTGATGCCAATCCAGTGAACTAAGAAGGAGATTATCTAGCTACAAGTCCATCTAATATACAGGTACAAATTGTCAACCAAAATTGCATATAATAAGTTATATTTGTTTGAAACAAAAGGCGCCCATTCATCATACCTCTGCATGCCCTGTCTTTTGGTGCTCTTGGTACATAACTTTATATGTCCCGTCTTTTGCGATATTTGAAGGAGTTTTTGTGCTGAAGATTAATTACATTTTATTTGTACCTTTATTTGTAGGTTGTAGAATCGAGGATTCTCAAGTTTCTTCTTTTGACCTACGTATTGACAGTTTTGAAGGAATGTCAATAATTTTGTTGGTGAAGCAAAAGAAATGTTTTGAGGCCTGGTGCCTGAAAAAGGAAACATTAAAAGATGTATATGTATATATTTAGATATATTTTGAAATGTAATTAAGATGATGATATTTGGAATGAGATATTTGGAATGGAATGTTTCAAATGTTAGTTCTATTTCATAATTTATATCTGTTCTCATGTTTTGGAAATTAGTATTGATCATTGCTTTTTATAACGCATTGACTTATAAGCTTTGACAGGTGATATGTGTGTGTGTGTGTGCGCGAATACCAGAACAGGTTAAAAAGCGTTATGTATATATATTTATCATATGTATAACGCTTTATGAATGTGTGAATTTCAGAATAGTTTAAAAGCGTTATGCATGTCTTATTTATAATGCTTCTAAATAGACATTATATATAATGACAAGTATTTATCTCTCCTGAAAATTTAGTGTTGTATATAATTGTATTATTTATAAAGTTTTCAAGAAATAAGTGTCATATAAGAATATATCGTTTATAACGGTTTTAGTAAACATTTATAACACTGGTTTTTATGAAGGTTACCGGCCTAAAAAAAAGCGCTATAAAATATCATTTATGATGATTTTTATCCGTCATAAAAATGTAATTTTCTTGTAGTGCATGATTAGTAGACTTGACAGTTGTTAGAGGTTCATATGTCATGGAGATGACATTGCTAGGCATTGGATGGGGAGAACAATTTTTTAACGTATGGGCCACTATTGCACTTTTTTATTATTGTAATTCGGAAGCTCCGCTGGAGATACGGGTGAGCTTATCCCCCTCAAGTTGGCCACCAACATTTTTAGAACGTTATGCGCTTGGCCCCTGGTGCCCAAGTGGGGACTATGCAGGATCCCAGTTATAGCTAGAAGTGTCCATGCGTTGGAGGTTATTCTCTACTGCATAATCAGCATAAAATGTTTAGGCATCCCATTGCATGCGTCTTTATTTTATTTCACAGTTTATATGGCATGTTGTTTTCTTGTATCTTGTTACGTCTCTCTGAGGACCTGGTGAATTCTTCAGGCTTGGACGACGAGGGCATCCCCAGGAGTACGGTTCTGTACTGGATCCATCTTTTATAACTGTTGAGGTCACGCCTTCCGAGATCTAGTTTCTTAGTCATGACTTGCGACATTGTATTGGACATTTTTTTTTATTTTTTTATTTTATTTTAGGAGGTCAGACTCCATTTATTTCAGAATATTTTTCATGGTTGTTTGGTAGTGGATCTGTTTCCACCTGACCATATCTTTTGACTCTTTTTTTTATATTCTATCTGGACTATTGCTTATCTCTTGTGTACTTTAGATGAGATGTTGGTTTTCAGTGATTGGCATGTGATTTATATTATATACAACTTATGTATGTGTATGAGGATTCCATATATTAGAGTATTCTTCGTATACGTGCATATTGCATGTTTCGTATGCTTATTCCTACGTATATTGGGACTAGAAAATTACATATTTTTGTGGTGGCCCATGCAGGTCTACGAAACTATTGTTTGGTTACATGACTGCACCAAGAAGGCATGTAATAGGAATATGAATAGTATCTCATCCACAACTTATTACCTCCTTTTACTTCCAACTTTTTCGAACTCTCTTTTGATTGCTTGAATTTTCTCTTACTTGAATCTGTTCTAATGCAACCTCACTTTCGTGGCAGCAATATGAACTGTCGAAGCGGACATGTTTCTACCCTGGCTATCATATCTGGTGATGCTGCCACTCAAGAGGAGCAGGTCCCACCAATGACCCCGGGGACCCCATACCAGCTGGGACAGTAGCAGACTACCACGACCCCGTCGATGGTACATTAGGAGACCCAGACCCAAGTGCCACTAGTCAGCCAGACTGGGTAGACTATGGTAGTGCCACTAGGAGGGAATGTACCACCAACCCTACCACCATTCCCTCAGCAGTTTCTACTTCAGTCCGGACCCCAGATGCCTCTGCCACCGGCTGACAGAAACTCCACTATACAGTTCTTGTATGCTATGATGCAAGCTCAGTGGCAGCAGACTGAGCTGATGAGGTAGAGCATGATGGCAGCACTGACTAGACCCCCACCTCCACCTCCGGCCCCGGTAACAGAACCGACACCAGCACCACAACCCTATGAGGGCTCTATCAAGGACTTCATCGACATGAAGCACAAATCTTTCAAGGGTACCGAGGGACCACTTGAGGTCTATGCATGGCTTATTAGCACAGAGAAGCTATCGAAGACATCATAATTGCCAGCAAACTTGTGGATGACATCAGTAGACTTACTCCTAGAGGACAACGCTCACCACTGGTGGAAGGCGGAGATGAGGAGACTTGGTACTGAGCAGATGTGGAAGGATTTCTACAATATGTTCAATGAGAGGTTCTTTCCCATACTTGTTCGAGACGTCCTCTACGACTAGTTCCTCCATCTGAAGCAAGGGAACATGTCGGTGGACAAATACGGCACATTGTTCAGCCGTTTGAGCAGATTCGATGTGGCATTGATCCAAACAGAGCGGAAGATGGCGATGAGATTCCACTAGTTGTTTGCCATAAACAAAAGTTATACGAACCTTTTGTATTTTAAACCAGAGAGGTACAAGAGATTTCTAAACAGGAAATCTAAGTATAGTTTTGATTCTGGAAAAGTGTGACGAGGTAGATCGAGTATTGTAGTGGCTCCTTTACTCCGTTGACGACCTGACGATCAGAAGAACTTGCTCTGACTCTCTGAATGCCTGTGAATGGTGATCTGGGTTTGCCAATCAAGAAGCAGTCGAAGGTCCTGAATGAAGGAGTGCTTGTTCTATTTGTAGGCATGCACATATACGATGTGCGCATGGGTTGTTGGCGCGCAGGAGCACTATATGCACAAGTAAATAGATGTCTCTATTGTAACTGCACCATTGGAGCTACTGCTGAGCTGACACGTGGCAGTTATTGATATTTTTCTATTGTTGAGATCTTGGGTGGTTAGGACCCGTTCATAAACATGACTGAGTCAATGCCATATATCGTGTGCACAACACTCGAAGATCTCGTTCAGTTTAAACAAACTGGATTTGATAGTATCTAAAGAGATACGATTTCCATACTGGCCACGTGGTCTTATTTTGTTAAATGCCACACTTTGAAGGAGCTGTGCGCCATTGCGGCTGTATTTTTGGATATCGTTGAGGCTGCACTTCTGGACGTCTCTGAGGCTGCGATTCTTGACGTCTCTGAGGCTGAACTTCTTGGAGTCGCGTTGCGAGACGTGCCTTGGACTAATAGCTGCCTACTGCTATATGACAACTGACAACTCGATAGCTGTCAATAGTTGTCTTCTGACATTTCGTTCGATGTGCCATTAATGCCGAAGTGACGACACATTGTATGTGCCTCGTTCAGAGCGCTACGCTTCTGGGTCTCCAGGGTGTTGCACTTTTGGGGCGTTGAGTCACTGTACTTTTAGGTTGTGGAGACGATTCGCTTTTTGGGGGCGACGAGTCACTGTACTTTTGGGGCGTTGAGTCAATGCCTCCTTAATTGCTGCCACTTTGAGGGGCTCGACAAGTGGTGACTAAAAGACTTAGCCCGAGGCTTCGATAAATGAGATTCATTATGATGAATTCTAGGTTCATCTAGTTAACTCGGAGTCTTTGACTTGCTGCCACGTGGCATGCGGGACGGACCACACTGTGACGCCCCTGTCCCAAAATACAGGGGACCAAGATACATGACAACGCCAACTACGTCTACCGTGAAATCTTGCCCAACGATATACGTATAAGCTGTCTGTAGTTGGGTATTCTAGCATGCATAATATATGGTTGGCCTATTATTGTATCTCAATCCACAAGACCAAGCTACATGACAAAGTTGGCACCCAATAGCATCTATGTTCGTATATGTTCGAAACATAAACGACATGAACATACAAAACTAAACCCATGAGAGTAGAAATAGCATTGGTAGCACATGTCGCTCTTCCGTGTTTGCGAAGCTGAAATCCTTAATCATATGTCACTCGCTTTCCCAAAACCTGGATACACAAATCCAGTCCGTCAATTCGGGAAGAGCGAAGGTCCAAAGGAAGCCGCACTCATAACAGTACATCAAACACGAATATGTAAATTTTACTAAAACCATTCTAACAATATAGACACGAAAAGACTAAGCTACACCAAGGTACATATAAGAAATAGGTACAATGTAACTAAGGCGAGAGTTAATAAATTTAGTTTGAGGATCATACCTGCGTGCAAATGTACCGGCATGTGTGCTACATAAAAATAATACATATATATGAAATGAATGTAAATAATGAAACATCCAAGTGTCATAGTGAAGCCCCAATGTGAAACAATCAAAGGAAATCAATTTTTCCCAAAATCAAGGGACCATGTTAGACCATCACGAATTATGGTTCAAGCAAGCTGTTCAAAATACGAGTCAAGCAAGCTGTTCTAAAGCAAGAATCATGCAAACTGTTCCAAAAACAAAATCATGCAAACTGTTCCATACCAAGAATCTCTCAAGTTCTAACTGTCAATCAAACCTGAAATTGTAATTACAAATAAAAGAAGACCCGACAATGTAAGTTATTATGGTTATGATTCAAGACAAGGCTAAATTGTGGAAGAAAACAAATCCATATTTATTCTATTTTTTTAAAAAATTTCGGCAGAGTCTCCTTTGTATTTTCTATGTTTCCAAACCTGCAAACACACAAATAACACAATAAACCTTTCCATCTCCCATCCGCGTCTATGACGCAAACCGCAGGACTCATAAATCTGTACCCACAATAAATCAAGTCACGATGCAACCCGTCGGACACACAGACAAGCCGATACCCAGAGTCCAAATAAGTAAAAAAAAGTATATGAATATATGGTTATACTGGTAATCTCAAGCATATATGAGTTGAGATATCAAGAAAAGGAAATATGCATGGTAAATAAGAGTCTGACTGCAAGTAAGATGCACAAAATTAAGTTGGGGTACATATATTGAGTAAGGATACAGCAAGTGCGATATCTATGTACTATCATGCAAAGTAAGTGTTTAGAGGCATTAGGTACACTTTTTCAATGAGAACAAATTAGGCCTAGGTACTAATTGAAAGGAAACATAGAGAATCTAATAATAACCTCAACACACACGAGTCATGATATAGAGCCAATGATACCTAATGAATAAGATCCAAATATTGACAAAATACGACAATAAGGAGGGATACTACTGTCAAGTAAGGACATACCGGTATGACATATAGCTATCATGTATAGTAAGGTATATTAGACTAAGTTGTGAATGATGTGGCATGAGTAATCGAGGTGTTATCCATATGATTAACTAATCAATTAATTTAATTAGTCAACCAATTCTAGGTCCATTTTTTTGCTAAAGATAGGGGCAATATTTGAGTTTATTATACTTTTATGAGTTGCGAGTGACCACTCGCCTGAGGGTGTAGAGCTCAACTGCATCTTCGGTCACAAGACTCCAATCCGCTCCACATTCGACAATGTCGCATCCACAGGGTCCTTGGGGTAAACCAATCAACAATAAATATTACAATGGAGAACAAGATATTAGGAAACAAAGTAACATAGAAGTAAATATACCACGGAGTCGATTTGAATATGCAGGGGGTTCCAATCTTTGGTAAGGGCGCTACGGCGGATCTTGAATGCTGGTGTGTCGTTGAGATCCTAAACCAATTCCAAATGACCGAAGATGAAGTCAGGGTCCACTATCCCCTAACGACATAGAAACTTGGGCAACATAAAGGATATTGGCTACATGGAAGAGCACTAGTTGTTGTCGGTATGTCGATGTAGTGATAAGCTCGAGTGGACCTCACCGAAAATTAAGGACAATAGGGATCGAAGGACAGCGGGGTTATGGCAACGTCAAGGACGATGTCTATGTTGTTCTAATACATTGACAATAGCTACTGATGGTAGTGGTTGGCAATGTCAATTGTTCTAATACAACGTCAAGGATGATGTCACTGCTACTCCAATCGTCGTAGGTGTCGATCGAGGGAACAGTCGAACGAGGGGAAGGAGCTCGCAATATTAATTATGTCGGATAAGGGACGGAGCCGTATGGCTACCACTCAGATCGGAAGAGAAATTGAGAGGTGGTTTGGTTTGGGAAAGAGGGATGGTAGGGGAGGAAGAAAATTAGGAAGAAAGGATTTTGGGTTAGGAATTTTGTGAGAGTGGAGAAGTTAGAAGAGAGGAGGAAGAAGAAGAATTTAGGGTTAGGGTTAGGGCTTTGGTCTGAAGGAGATGAGAGGGCTCTCAGGTTAGGATTTTTTGTAAAGGTGATATAGAATTTTTTTGGCTGCTATCCAAACATGGGAAAGGGGTTTGTGTGGGAAAAGAAATAGGAATATTTAGGGAATTAACCTTAGCCTTTGGATGAGGATCCAAGGGACACAATAGATGGGGTGGGTTAGGGCTAGGGATTTGTTTGTATGGCTGCCCAAAAAGAAACAAAAGAAAAGAAGGTGCAAGTTAGGGATTCCTTGTTATCCATTGGATCCTTGATCCCATGGCTAGGAATTAAAGGGGAAAGGAACAAGGAGAATGGATGCTAAGTCCCCTTGGAACTTAATCCAAGGGTCAATGGTTGGCCAAGGGCAAATAATAGGGTGAGGGAAAAAGTGTTCTAGTCTCTCCTACTAGATTATGGGTTAGGCCAGGTGGAGGGTCAACACTTAAATAAGGATTAAGCTAATAAAAAGTTGAATACCCTAATTAACCAAGCCTTTAATTTGACAATTAATCTATGAGGATTCTCTAAGTGGGGTTACATCGGCACACAAATATAGGCGGGTCAACTAGGTCTCAACAATATCCAAAACCTAGAAAAATATTCTATCATATCACTACAACATAATAACACATGTATTAATATAATATACGGTTATTTTGAAAAGAGGGGTTTACACACAGAGCCTATAAAGGGGAGCTTTTAAGGAAGCCATTGTTCATTACTTCTTAGCATTCCTCTATCATACTCGATCTCGACTTAGCTTCAGATGGCCATAGGCCTCAAATAACTCGACTATTAGTTGTAGATCTCTTCGTTCGAAGAATTCACAGTCTTAGTGCAGGACAACTTTAGAGTTTCGAGACATACTTGAGTGTTTGGCATGATGGGTTCAAACCTGAACAACAACTTGGCTGTATTCTGTTTCGAAATATCGAGACGTTGGCTACAGGGTTTGGGTTGATTGTTGACCCTTTATTATAATAGAAGAGCCATAGGTTGTCTAATGAGGAGGACACTCGCTCGTTGAAAAGAAAGTGATTCGCTCTAGAGAAGAAGAGTGTTGTGCTTCTGTGGGCTGCGCACTTTAGGCTGAATAGATAGTCTTTATATGTAATCGTGAAAAAACTGTAATAGACCTTTGTAATCATGTTTTAATAAGTCATCTTTCTTCATGTACTGCACTTTTCTGTTCCTTGATGTGCGCAGCTATTTTGTGTCTCCTGCGCTTTATAGATACTGCACATTTTTTATGCTTCTACACCAGGGGCTAGCACCGGAGCTCAAGACTTATACTACCACACAGTCTCGAGTCTCTCATGCAGCTGTTCTGGAGGAAGCATATAACACCCACTTTTCTAAATGAGGGTAATTTTGAACTTTTGTAATTTTATTCTTTTAATAATGAGATTTAAATCATGTTATAATTTTTGGTAATTTTTAATTCTTTTAAAACTATTTTAATTGATGATTTGTGATTTTGGTGTTTTGCTAGTGAAACCCTATATACTACTTGACCTAGAGACTAACCATGACCATGGGAACCTAACCATGTGATTAGGGTGATTTATTTCTACATTTTTGCCTAAGGGTATTTTGGTCATTTTTGACTTTAAATGAAAAATGAATTTTGATTGATTATTATGGTGCTAATCTTTTTATTAGAGACTAACCTAGTTTTCACCTAACCTAGATGCTAGTGATGTTCATGGAGGTTTAGTTAGAATGTTAGAGACTTAATAACTAAGTTAGAGAATATCTAGATATTTGTAAGTTAGATATTTTATTAGCTTTAGCCTAGAATTAGCTTGGGCCTTAAGTTGAGACTTAGAATTGATTGCTAGAGAGCCCATAGCCTTTCTCCATGCCCAAATGCTAACCCTAACCATGCTATGGCAGCCATATGGAGACCCCAACACCCCTATATAATGCCTCTTAACACTCAGTTGTCCCCTTTAGAAATCTCCCTTTAGAAACCCTAATAGTTCTTCCCCAAATCATCAAATCTCCCCATTTTTCCACCAAATTGATCCCAATCTTTTGCAACTGGTTCTAAATCTGGAATAGAGGTTGAAGGAGGCTAGCTTGCAAGGAGGGGAGCTTATTTGGACATTGCTTGAGGAAGGGGACTTCACAATTTGGGGCTTTTTTTATTGAGATTGACTCTCAATAGGTAATCCCTTCAAATAACATCTAAATCCTGATTTCTTTCCATAGATGCATCCATCTAGGTGTCTCCTAGCTGTAGAGTGAGTTTGGTGAGAATGTGTATTGATTTGGTGTCCGTATCTGACACGGATCAGTGTGTGTGCATAGGTGTTCGATGGAATACCACAATGAATTTTATTTTGTAATTTTCAAATTTTATTTGAACAATTTTATATATATTCATGTGTACTTTGATTTTCGTGAGGACTGAGCATGAATCGTGTCGATTTTGCGTCCAAAATCGGACACGAACCCGTGCACGAGACAGTGTCTCAGTACCCTGCTGCTCGAGTGTCCTATAGGACACGACACGGTACGGTTTGACATAAAACTTGGTGAGCACATGGGGCAATGTCTGCGAGCATGCCCCCAAAGTTTTATCGAGTTTCGTGCTCTGGTTTGGGAGAAATCGCACGAGCATGGATTTTACACACACCGTGCACGGGCAGAATTCTTGCACTGACATGGGTTTTGGGTCAACCCTGGACACGACGTGGTGATGTGTCAGGGTGTCGAACGTGTAGCCCTATACCTGGGATAGGTGTGGACACAAGCACGAGACCTTTCGTGTCTTGTGTCGATCCCAGTTGAGCTCGAACACGCTGCATGAGCACAATCTGTACACTGTTTTCTGATACTTAGTATTTTCTATTTTGGACACCTTTGTGTCCACTTGTTTAGACACGAATACTTCCCTATGACACGTATAATTGTGACACCCCCTGTGCACTTCTGTTTTGGTTTGATTTTAGGATTTTGGTTTGATTTTTGGATTCGAATTTGGGCTTCTCCCCCATATTCTGATACATGCTGTTCTGTATATATTTTAGGGTTTTTAAAACGAAATTAAATGTTAAATATTGATAATTATGAATGCTAAATATGTATAACATAGCTGTGATACTGTGTAGCATGATTGGGTTCATATTTATGCATGTTGAATTGATGATATTAATAATGTTTGATTTTTCTCTGTATATGTTAACTGAGTTATAGGTTTCCATTATGCATGATACTTGACGATGTTAATACATTGCACTTGATGTACACTGCAGTACACTAGATTGCTGACCCACAAACATGTTACCTGGGCATTTAAGCCTGTTTTCCATGTCTGTACACACTGGATAACCCCTACACCCTACTGAATATGAATATGAGAAATCCCTATACTGCGGTACACTATTTGTTTAACCCCCATGCCATTTAATATGTAAACCTGAGATTAAGTCATGATACAATGTCATGTGCATGTTATATGTTATGTAAATCTTGAGTATAACCCATTTCATATGTAATATGAGAACTGATGCAAACCTGAGAAATAAACCCTATCACTCACTGTCCACAAACACACACACACACCCTAGCACTCAATGTCCACAAACACACGCACCCCCTATCACTATTGCCACAACTTTGTTAACACAACACACATTTATACATTAAAACTTGACACTTGCAATATGTTCACTCACCCTTGCCATGAATACTATACACAAGTTCACTCACCCTATATAATGATATGAAAATATACATGTAGGCATGTAAGGATGTGTACTTATAGTGTGATGCAAGGTATTGTATGTAGGCATGAATGCATATATGAATACATGTATATAATGTAATGCATGAATAATGTAATGTATGTAATGTGTTGATGTAATGTAAGAATACATGCAATGTAGGTATGTATACATGTATTTATGTATAGTGTATTGCCTTGTGTGGTTCATTTTGGCTTAGTAATGTGTTTGAGTGCTAGCCTAGGGTTGGTTAGGCTTAGTAAGACTTGTTGGACTAGGCTTGGACCTAGTATGGCTTAGTTGACCTAAATTAACCAGTGTAGTTAACTAGAGTTAACCAAGAGTTGACATTAGTCTAGAAAGACCTAGAATTCATATAGAATGCATTATAATCTACAATTTTACCTTATTGGACATGTTGTGACTGGTGTTTCTCTAAATAGGACTCATCTAATCTGTCTGGACATCTATACTTACCAGATACTCAAGATATCAGGCGAGTACATTCTCTGATTATTTCATACTTGTTAGAATTTATATTCTTGTTCTAGATTACTTTACTTGATGCTGTTACATTGTTAACACGGATTGGTACTGTATGGATCTTTACATTGAGGTATTATCCCCCTCGGGAGCATCGGGTACATCATGTCATGTGCGTTTCACTTTTATCATGTACTCCTGTGCTTTCACTATTTATGTATACTCTTGTGATTCATGTGCTCTCATGTTCACAGAACCCTCATGTATAACTTCATGTGCACGTATTTACGGGCCCCCATGTGAAATATTGTACAATAACATAACTTTCTGGATCCTTATGTATTGATTGGGGTACGGGGGAGTAGAAGCAGTCATGTGAACAATTCCAAAGTAGTATAATCATGTACAAAATCTTTAGTGTAATCATGTACAAATTCAAGCCGTTCACATGTCTATCTTGTACTCTACATCACTAGTTACTGATAGTTTTCTATTTATACTAGCTATTTACATTATAGTTCTCTCTCTTTTACTACATGTACTTTCTTTTAGCGTTTTATGTATTTTACTCTATTGCATGCTTTATATTCCTGTCTTGATATGAACTGTTGAGATTTTGTGCTCGTTCCTGTCCTGACTGGACCTGTTGAAAATATTATAGAGGATGACGAGGAGCTTTTCCCTACCTATTATGGAGCTGCCATAGATGACACCTGCGACTTGGACCTTCAGTAGGATCCATCAACAGTAGAGGATGTCACCCCTATAGTTTTGGCTAGTTAGCTTAGATTTCTATCTTATTTTGATGTCTTGGGTCATTTGGATACGTTCATATATATATTTGGGATCTTGTTGTTATTCTGAATGTTTATGGAGATGTTATCTTAGACACTTAGACTTCTTCTTCTGTTTGTATTTCATTTAATGATTTTCTTATCATATCTATCTATCTTACTGTACTTCTACCTTAGTTGTGATTGAGCTGTACATTTCTGTATTATCCTCTGATTAGAGAGTATACACTGTACAGTTACCTTATCATTTTACATGTATGTGACCTAGGATAGTGTTCTACCGCCAACACTGTGGCATAGGCTGGACGTACCCACTTCTCGTGCCCCTATACTGGGTGCAGGTCGTGACACGTTTTTAGTGGTGGCCCATGCAGGTCGTGTTATGTGGTGGTATTCGAACTGGAGTATCACTACAACCTGCAGTAGAATATAGGATGTAGTTTTGAAGGTACTCAATCACACCTAGGAAAACTCTTATCTGATTCTGTCATCTAAAATTCTTGCTGCTTTATTGTCTTCCTTTGAAATAAAC
The DNA here is from genome assembly GCA_029216955.1 of Iris pallida. NCBI lineage: Eukaryota > Viridiplantae > Streptophyta > Magnoliopsida > Asparagales > Iridaceae > Iris > Iris pallida. The sequence continues at coordinate 10,809,007 of JANAVB010003398.1, read as the reverse complement.
TGTCCTTCTTTGACGTTATCGATTCATTCTCAGTAATTGCCTTCTTGTTTGATCTGTCTCCAGGATGGTGCAGACACGATCCCATCGCTTCGGCCAGAGGGATACTACTGAGAGGTCTGCCATCTCTCATCCGGCTCAGCCCGGTCAGGCAGCTCCCGTGGTACCTTCTCATGTTGGAGTTTATGCCACATTCGGGGGTGCACCTCCGCCTGTTCCGAGGCCTTCCTCGATTATTTCGGAGATGTTTCAGCAGCACCAGCCGCCTTCGGGATCGGTTGACGCAGCGCAGCTGTTCGCCTTCTTTCAGAGGATGGTGGAGGCCCAGCGGCAGCAGTCCGCTCATTTTTAGCAGGGTATAGAGAATGCCCATCAGCTTGACCTGACGACGGTGGAGAGAGTCATTGCGCAGCCCCAGGCAGGCCATATACAACAGTATCAGCCGAGGACACCAGGGATCCAGGAGTTCCATAAGATGCGTCCGCGAGACTTCTACTGCACAGAGGGGATTATGTATACAGACGACTGGATAGAGCACATCGAAGAGATCTTCTGACTGGTAGAGATACCAACTCGACTGCAGATTGAGGTGGCAGGTAGTCAGATGCAGGACCTGGCCTGCACTTGGTACCAGACGGATCCGAGGGTCGGTACAGAGGGACAGACTTGGGCAGCCTTCAAGAAGCTGTTCAAGGAGAAGTTTTTTTTTCTGACACAGCTCTTGGTACCCTGGAGACGTAGTTTGAGAGCTTAGTTCAGGACAGTCAGACTGTCGAGGAGTACGCTGGGGAGTTATATCGTCTGGGCATATTTGTTGAGGGACTCAGTGAGACAGCGAAGGCCCGGAGGTTTCAGAAGGGGTTAGTCAAGGAGGTCAAGTCCTTGACCAAGAGTGACCGGTGTGCCACTTTTGAGAAGATTCTGGTGGGTGCCCTAGCAGCAGAGGATGATCTTGAGCTGAAGCTCAAGAGGGGACAAGACGCTCATGGAGCCAGCAGCAGCGGAGGCCAGGCCAAGAGGGCTCACGTACAGATTTAGCAGCAGCAGCAGAGGCCTGTTCAATAGTAGTTTCAGGACCAGGGACATACACTTTACCAACAAGCACCTAGGCAGTAACCTATTAGTTGTACTTTCTATAAGAAGTCGGGTTATGGATGGAATGACTAGGCAGGTGTTTAGTTTATGGTTCAGCGGAGCATCAGTGTAGGGAGTGTCCCAAGAACCAGACACCATTGACTCAGGCATCAGCAGGAGCTAGGGCTCCGATAGGGCAGCAGAGGGGACCACCACTGCAGACTCAGCAGCAGAGGTTTGTCTAGCATCAGCAGCAGGCTAGATGAGAAGGCCAGCAGGGTCGAGCTTTCGCCATGACAGTTGAGGATGCACAGGCAGTAGGAGGGATACTTGCAGGTTCTGTTCTTCTCGATTCCATTTTAACTTTTGCCTTATAATAACTATCTTGAAATTCAATTCCGACAGTTTTGTCTATCTCCTTGTTCGTCGATAAATTTGATTCTTAGTATTCTGTGTTGATTGGATTTTGATTTTTCCTATATAAGTCATATGGGCTAGGTTGCCTCAGTTGTGGAATTTAGAATTTTTTACAGTCATATTAGCTAGAATAGTGAGGATATAGTCTGATTTTGGACGTATTTCTCGGGTGTAGAAATTTAAGGTTTTCGCGACCAAGCATGCGGCAATACAAAATTTTTAAATACCATGATTCTAGAGGTATGTACCTGAGTTGGGGACTCTATGAATATTGTAGCCTTGCTTACTAGTAGATGAAGATTTTGAGTCTCATGATTTTGGACAAACGCATATGATTATAGGATTGTATGATTAGAGACTTTGATTGATAGGGGGTTTGACCTAGAAAGAGTACGACCATCTTAATTTCGAGGACAAAATTCTTCTAAGGAGGGTAGACTTGGAACACCCACTTTTCTAAATGAGGGTAATTTTGAACTTTTGTAATTTTAGTCTTTTAATAATGAGATTTAAATTATGTTATAATTTTTGGTAATTTTTAATTCTTTTAAAACTATTTTAATTGGTGATTTATGATTTTGGTGTTTTGCTAGTGAAACCCTAAATACTACTTGACCTAGAGACTAACCATGACCATGAGAACCTAACCATGTGATTAGGGTAATTTATTTCTACATTTTTTCCTAAGGGTATTTTGGTTATTTTTGACTTTAAATAAAAAATAAATTTTGATTGATTATTATGGTGCTAATTTTTTTTTTTAGAGACTAAATTAGTTTTGACCTAACCTAGATGTTAGTGATGTTCATGGAGGTTTAGTTAGAATGTTAGAGACTTAATAATTAAGTTAGAGAATATCTAGATATTTGTAAGTTAGATATTTTATTGGCTTTAGCCTAGAATTAGCTTGGGCCTTCAGTTGAGACTTAAAATTGATTGCTAGAGAGCCCATAGCCTTTTTCCATGCCCAAACCCTAACCCTAACCATGCTATGGCAGCCATATGGAGACCCCAACACCCCTATATAGTGCCTCTTAATACTCATTTGCCTCCTTTAGAAATCCCCCTTTAGAAACCCTAATAGTTCTTCCCTAAATCATCAAATCTCCCCATTCCTCCACCAAATTGATCCCAATCTTTTGTAATTGGTTCTAAATCTGGAAAGGAGGTTGAAGGAGGCTAGCTTGCAAGGAGGGGAGCTCATTTGTACATTGCTTGAGGAACGAGACATCACAATTTGGGGCTTTTTTATTGAGATTGACTCTCAATAGGTAATCCCTTCAAATCACCTCTAAATCCTGATTTCTTTCCATAGATGCATCCATCTAGATGTCCCCTAGATGTAGAGTGAGTTTGGTGAGAATGTGTATTGATTTGGTGTCCGTATCGGATACATATCAGTGTGTGTGCAAGGTGTTCGATGGAATGCCACAATTAATTTTATTTTGTTATTTTCAAATTGTATTTGAACAATTTTGTAGATGTTCATGTTTACTTTGATTTTTGTGAGGACTGAGCATGAATCGTGTCGATTTTCGTATCCAAAATCGGACACGAACCCGTACACGAGGCAGTATCTTAGTGCCATGCTGCTCGAGTGTCCTGTTGGACATGACACGGTACGGTTTGACACGAAACTTGGTGAGCACGTGGGGGCATTGTCTGTGAGAATGCCCCCAAAGTTTTATCAAGTTTTGTGCCCTGGTTTGGAAGAAATCGCACAAGCATGGATTTTACCCACACTGTGCACGGGCAGAATTTTTGCACTGACACGGGTTTCGGGTCACCCTGGACACATCGTGGTGATGTGTCAGGGTGTCGAACGTGTAGCCCTACACCTGGGCTAGGTGTGAACACAAGCACGACACCTCTCGTGTCTTGCGTCGAGCCCAGTTGAGCTCGAACACGCTGTACGAGCACAGTTTGTACACTGTTTTCTGATACTTAGTATTTTCTGTTTTGGACACCTTCGTGTCCACTTGTTTGGACACGAATACTTCCCTCTGACACCTATAAATGTGACACCCCCTGTGCACTTCTGCTTTGGTTTGATTTTTGGATTCGAATTTGGGTTTCTCCCCATATTCTGATACATGCTGTTTTGTGTATATTTTAGGGTTTTTGAAACAAAATTAAATGTTAAATATTGATAATTATGAATGTTAACTATGTATAACATAGATGTGATACTGTGTAGCATGACTGGGTTCATATTTATGCATGTTGAATTGATAATATTGATAATGTTTGATTTTTCTCTGTATATGTTAACTGAGTTATAGGTTTCCATTATGCATGATACTTGATGATGTTAATACATTGCACTTCGTGTACACTGCAGTACACTAGATTGCTAACCCACAAACATGTTACCTGGGCATTTAAGCCTATTTTTCTTGTCTGTACACACTGGATAACCCCTACACCCTACTAAAATGTGAACATAAGAAATCCCTATACTGATGTACACTATTTGTTTAACCCCCATGCCATTTAATATGTAAACCTGAGATTAAGTCATGATACAATGTCATGTGCATGTTATATGTTATGTAAATCCTGAGTATAACGCATCTCATATGTAACCTGAGAACTGATGCAAACCTGATAATTAAACCCTATCACTCACTGTCCACAAACACACACATACACCCTATCACTCACTGTCCACAAACACACACACCCCCTATCACTCACTGTTACACTCTCGTTACATGTCCACACACACCCCCTATCACTACTGCAACAACTTTGTTAACACAACACACACACATTTATACATTAAAACTTGACACTTGCAATATGTTCTCTCACCCTTGTTATGAACACTATACACAAGTTCACATACCCTATATAATGATATGAAAATATGCATGTAGGCATGTAAGGATGTGTATTTGTAGTGTGATGCAAGGTATTGTATGTTGGCATGAATGCATATATGAATACATGTATATAATGTAATGCATGAATAATGTAATGTATGTAATGTGTAGATGTAATGTAAGAATACATGTAATATAGGTATGTATACATGTATTTATGTACAATATATAGACTTGTGTGGTTCATTTTGGCTTGGTAATGTGTTTGAGTGCTAGCCTAGGCTTGTTTAGGCTTAGTGAGACTTGTTGGACTAGGCTTGGACCTAGTATGGCTTAGTTGACCTAAATTGACTAGTGTAGTTGACTAGAGTTGACCAAGAATTGACTTTAGTCTAGAATGACCTAGAATTCATATAGAATGCATTGTAATATATAATTTTACCTTATTGGACATGTTGTGACCAGTGTTGCTCTAAATAGGACTCATTTACTCTGTTTGGACATCTACACTTACCAGATACTCAGGATATCAGGCGAATACATTCTCTGATCATTTCATACTTGTTAGGATTTATATTCTTGCTCTAGATTACTTTACTTGATGCTGTCACGTTGTTAACACGGATTGGTACTATATGGATCTTTACATTGAGATGTTATCCCCCTCGGAAGTATTGGGTACATCATGTCATGTGCGTTTCACTTTTATCATGTACTCCTGTGCTTTCACTATTCATGTATACTCTTGTGATTTATGTACTCTCATGTTCACAGAGCCCTCATGTATAACTTTATGTGCACCTATTTATGGGCCCCCATGTGAAATATGGTACAATAACATAACTTGTCTGGATCCTTGTGTATTGATTGGGGTACGGGAGAGTAGAAGCAGTCATGTGAACAAGTCCAAAGTTGTGTAATCATGTGCAAACTCTTTAGTATAATCATATGCAAATTCAAGCCGTTCACATGTCTATCTTGTACTCTACATCACTAGTCACTAATAGTTCTCTACTTATAGTAGCTATTTACATTACAGTTCTCTCTCTTTTACTACATGTACATTCTTTCAGCGTTTCATATATTTTACTCTATTGCATGCTTTATATTCCTGTCTTGATATGAACTGTTGAGATTTTGTGCTCATTTCTGTCCTGACTGGACCTGTTGAAAATATTACAGAGGATGACGAGGACCTTTGCCCTGCCTATTATGGAGCTGCCATAGATAACACTTGCGACTTGGACCTTCAGTAGGATCCATCAGCAGTAGAGGATGTCACCCCTATAGTTTAGGCTAGTTAGCTTAGATTTCTATCTTATTTTGATGTCTTGTCTCATTTGGATACGTTGATGTATATATTTGGGATCTTGTTGTTATTCTGAATATTTGTGGAGATATTATCTTAGATGCTTAGACTTTTTCTCCTGTTTATATTTCATTTAATGATTTTCTTATCATATCTATCTATTTTACCGTACTTCTAACTTAGTTGTGATTGAGCTGTACATTTCTGTATTGTCCTCCGATTGGAGAGTATACACTACACAGGTACCTTATCATGTTAGATGTATGTGCCTTAGGACAACGTTCTACCGCCGACACTGCGACGTAGGTTGGACGTGCCCACTTCTCGTGCCCCTACACTGGGTGCAGATTGTGACAAAGCAGGTATCCAGGAGCTCCTTTGCAAGGAGATACAGCAGACACTGAGATGTCCTGCTCCAGCAGTTGCACCAACTAGAGTGACCCAATGCGGACCTATCCAGAGACCTATGACACAACCACAGTAGAGGGGTATGCCTTACCAAAACTCTACTTACAACTGTTGTGGAAAGCAATGTCACATTAGGAATGACTATCAAATTTGCCTTTAATTATGTATGAGATACGAATCAGGACAACACATGGCCGGAGATTGTCCCGAGTAGCAAGCACTAGTAAATGCTCAGATGGCCTTGAGGCCTACAGCTCTAGTACTTTTGTTACGCCCCTGAACCGGAATATTGGAGAACGGGGGACAGACACAGCCAGCTAAGTACATTGAAGTGCAACCCACCTCGCAATACGGTCACGACTGTCTAGATGCATGAGGGTTTACCTACAAGTCAAGAGTCTCTTATGGTCAAGGATAAGCCTAGTGTCTCAATCTCAAGCAAACAAATAATTGTACAAGATGTCAGATCTTCAGACATACAAAGTAAGACGTCCCAAAGATTATATATTCAGATAATCATGAAGCTAGTCATACAAAATACGAAGACTAGCAAGATTTTAAGTCATACATGATCAATCCTAGGATTTGTCAATTATGTTACAGTCCTTAGACAGACAGAAATAAGTTTCAACACGAGCTAACACTTGTTCGGCGGCTAAACGCCTCAAAAGTACTTTATAATAGAGTGAAAGAACAAAATAAGAAACCCACTCGTTGCCAGGATTGGTGTCCACCATCTGGCTGGAAGACAGGTAGATCTTCGGGTGCTACTCCAAAATTTGGCCATACAAAACCAGCTGGATCAGAACCCAGAAGAGCAAGTGCCACAAGGGAGGCTTCATTAAGGAACTAAAACCAGCAGATAATTAAATAAAAGAATACATAAATGAACCCGATTAAGTAACATGAAGACAAGATTAGAATAAAATGATAACTTGCATTAGGAAAATAAGAGGCGGAATATAATCCCAGCTAATCATGAGACAAGCATTCATGCACGGCCAATCAAGTCCTACGACTTGCTATCATTAACTAACTAGGGTTATCATAGGCCTAGTTACTAGCAAGATGCAGTTGAAATGTTCCCGCAGTCATAAGCCCTACAGCTATCCAGGTTATCCAGGCGAGGTGATTTACAAGAGTTACAAGAGTTATCAAGAGTTATCAAGAGTTATCAAGTTTACTGGTATCTTTCAGTACTCATATTTTCAAAAAGTGCCCCACATGACAGTGGGCTGGAAATGTGCCCTGCTCGTCGGCAGAATACAAGTCCTTCAGGTATGGCCGGGATAACGGGATCATCTGTAACTGGAAAAATCTCTCTACATGGACTACTTGATCAATCTTGTCATAACCTAGTCAGATTCATTATAAATTTCTGTCCGTGGTAACCAGAAATCCATGTCCTAAACATGATGCAAGACGAGACAGGTAGCTTGCATAGGCACAATCAAGAGAAAATCAACCACAGTGTCAAGATAAGAGTTACTTAGCAAGTCAGGGTAGCTGTCGCAACAGTATTTCAAGATTATACATGTCGTGCCAGGTTACTTGTTACTTGTCAAGATTACTTGTCAGGAGTGCACCTCGACGGGCCACTATCAAGATTATACATGTCATATTAAGAGTGCTTGTCAAGAGTGTACCTCTATGGGCCACTATCAAGAGTTATCAAGGCAGGTTCTTATTATCAAGTCGTGTTCATGCCAAGTTCTGATCATTGTCCAGAATTATCATGTTCAAGTCCAAGTCAGGATTCATGTCAAAGTCAAGTCCAATAGTAACAAATTATCAAGTCGGCCCATCGCCAGGCAATTCAAGTACAGGGTACATGTACATAGCAAAACATATAAATAATATACTGAACAAGGATGGCACAAAGGGGGTAGGTGCATCACAAAAGGGGCGTCTAGGCAAGCATGGGCGCCAAGACCAAGGTGGCGCTTAGGAACAATTGGACGCCAGGGACAAGGTGGCCGAGTCAGGATAGGGTGCCTAAGCACAACTGGAAGCTAGGACCAAGAGGGCGCCTGAGCACTCACGGGCGCCAGGGCCAGAAGGGTAGCTAGACCATCGTGGGCGCTAGGACCACAAGTGCGCCTGGGCCTTGATGGCCAGAAAGGGTGCAAGGACCACAAGGGCGCCTGTGCCACAATGGGCGCATGGCCAGTTTAGGTGCAAGGCCATACTAGATGCATGTCCAGAGAGGACGCTGGACCGTCGTGGGTGCCAGGGCCACATGGGCATATGAGCCTTGATGGCCAGAAGGGGTGGGGGCGCCAGAGCCAGCTTGGGCGCCTGGGCCAACAAGGCGCCGGAGCACTGTTGTTCTTCTCCAAACAATAAAGAAGAACCCATGGGAAACCAAAACATTAAGGCTTCATAAATCCTTCAAAACTAGTCGAAATCAAGATTCCTAGGGTCCAAATGGGGGTAGAATAAAATTCTCTACAACATAGAACGATTAGAATTTAGAAATAACAAAGTTTAAGAGATCAAAACCAAGAAAAACCGAAAATAACATAAACTTAGATCTACACAAATCCATCCATTAAAACCAAAAGTGCCAGTCCTAAAGAGTCTTAGGATCAAGCAAGAAAGAGGTTAGAACAATAAAAGGGGAGATCCATCATGAAGCAAGTTTGTACTTGCCTAGAGCGCTTGGTAGGTGGAGAGGAGTAATAGAGAAGAAGGAAATAAATGAGAAGTAAATGAGAGGAGAGAGAGAGAGAGAGAGAGAGAGAGAGATAGAGAGAGAGAGAGAGAGATAGAGAGAGAGAGAGAGAGAGAGGGAGAGAGAGGAGTTGGTTTAAATAGGAAGTTCACCATGATGAACCAAATTAAACCAAACCAAGTCAACATGAACCAAAATAAACCAAGTCAAGCCAAGATTAAACTAAGATGAGGATAAATAAGATAAGTCCAAATATAGGTCACCTGACAATGCCAGAAATCTGTATACTCATGCTGAAAATACGTATAACGGAAAACGGGAGTGACAACTTTCGGTACCCCGATGAGGACATCAGGTGCTGAGGCTTATGGCACCAGCAGAAGGAGGACCTCGCCCACCTTTACCTCCCCAGGCAGTACAGTACAATAGGACTAGAGTTTAGGACCTCGGTCAGAATTACGGACATGCTTTTTCGCTAGCAGTTGAGGATGTAGAAGTGGAAGGAGAAGTCATAGTAGGTATGGATTTTGTTGCTACATTTTCTGCTATTACATTATTTGACACTGGAGCCACAAACTCATTCATAGCCACTAGTTTAGCCACTAGACATAATATTCCCACTACACTGTTATCTAAAAACATTAGTTCACTAGAGAAGGAATAGTACATATGACTAGCATATTTAGGCTTTGTCCTGTAGTGATATATGATAGAAAAATAAAGGCACAATTTTTGGTTTTTTCTATGCCAACTTTCGATGTAGTTCTTGGGATAAGAGTATCATAGGGGTTTACAGAAGATATCTTGATATTCTCAAAGCACCATGAGGAGCACGAGCAATATTTACGAATAGTCTTAGGAACTTTAAGGAATAATCAGCTTTATGCGAAGCTTAGCAAATATGGCTTCTTTTTCGAGAAGGTTTTGTTTCTTGGGCATATCGTCACGAGAGACGACATATCGGTGGATTCGGAGAAAATCACAGCAATTAAGGCATGGCCTGTTCCTACTTTAGCCTCCGAGGTGAGAAGTTTCCTTGAGGTTCGTGGAAGATTTCTTACGGATAGCTAGCCCTATGACTCGGTTGACTTACAAAGACCAAAAGTTTATATGGACGGATGAGTGTAAAGCCGGTTTTGATTAGTTGAAGAAGCACTTGACGACTGCACCCATTTCTGTCATTCTATCATGACCAGAAGGATTAGTGATTTACAGTGATGCATCCGGTAAGTGATTGGGATGCGTCTTGATGCAGCATGTCCGAGTAGTAGCATATGCATCGAGGCAGTTAAGAGTGCACGAGAGGAACTATCCAACCCATGATCTAGAGCTCGTATCAGTCATCTTTGCTCTAAAACTTCAGAGACATTACTTGTATGGCAAAAAGGTAAACATCTATACAGATCATACAAGCCTTAAGTATGTTTTACGCAAAAAGAGTTGAAAATATGACAACATCGTTGGCTGGAGTTGATGAAAGATTATGAGATCGAGCTGCAATATCATCCGGGCAAGGCCAACGTTGTAGCAGTGCGTTAAGCCATAAGCCCATGGCTCATTTCTTGACTACACAAAGGAAGTTGTTAGAAGTCTTACAGAAGCTTGGAATCGAAGTCATATTGCCCAACGCTGATGGTGTACTAGCTAATCTTCTAGTGTAATCATCGCTAATAGAGAGAATCATGACATCGTTACCCACAAACGCTAGATTCCAACGACTTAGAGAGAGGACCAAAATAGAAAAGTGAGCGGGGTTGATGATTCATCCAGAAGGAACATTACGATGTGTTGATCGTCTGTAGTTTCCAAAAGGAGAGCTACGACAAGAATTGATGGCCGAAGCATATAGCTCGATCTACTACATATATCCTGGAGGATCCAAGATGTATTGAGACTTGCGACATCACTATTGGTGGTACGAAATGAAGCGGAGATAGCTCGTTTCATGGCCAAGTGTAACCCCGCTTTTCCAAATTATTGAAATTTTATAATCTGAGATTTATATTATTATTTCAGGATATTTATTTCGATTATTTAAATGCATTAAATTTTTTTGGCTCTATTTTATATTTGTCAGTTTAGTTATTTATGACTCATGGGTTATACTATGTATATTTTTCCATATTTCTTTTCTTGGGTAATTCCTAGTTAATGATTTGAGTATTAATGCTATTTTCTAATTAACTCTTAAACCCTTTTTTATTATTAACTTATTCCAAACTTCATTTTCTATTTCCATTTAAATTTCTATTTCACCATTTGTGTTGGGCCAGCAGACCCAACTCTAAGCCAGCCCATTCACTTCATCTATACTATTTCAATGTCCTCAACAGTATAGTGACCTCTCAGAAGAGAAGAACTCTCTCAGTCCCTTGTGGTTGAAATTCAAATTTGAAATATTTCTAACCGTTTATCACTTCAGCATCACTAAAATTCTCCCACACAAAAATTTAACTTCAACCGCTTATAAAACCATTGAACCTTTGATTCCAATCTCATTCTTCTCCTCCAGAAACAAATTTCCTTTTTCCTTCTTCTTCCTGGAGGAGCGGCCATAGAAGCAATGGTGACAACCCCTTTTGAAGGTTAGATCGCGACGACTGGGTGGCGCACGAGCGACTCTGCTATTTTCGATCGAACTCTATTCTGCGAGGATTGGTGAGTTCTTCTATCTTCTTTGTTAAATTCTTTGAGACCTTCGAATTTTCCTTCCTTGTGTGATCTTGATCGAATGATAATTTTGGAATTTCAGTGGATGATTCTTGATTGATTTTATGGTTTTGGATCGATCCAGATTATCTGGATTCTGGAGTTAATTGATTTAGATTGGTGAGTTTTGATCCTTGCAAGTTTTTCTTCGATTTGGAGTTGATCCAAATCAAATATAACTCACGTTCTTATAATCTTTCTCTTGATCACCACTTGATCGATATTATGCCTGAACCAGATCTCTGTAGAAGATTTGGACACGGGGACTGCTGCATCGACTCCTGGAGACGTGAACAACCTATCTCGAGCACAGGTATGGTACCGTAGTTGATTTTTACTCTGAGTTGAACGTGAGTATTCGTGTAGCCATCGCGTGGAGCAGTGGACTCGGCTCTGTGTCGCGTGTCCAGTCGGGTGTCACAAGACACAGACGGGTAGCTATATTGCAGGGGTGTGTTTGAGAATAGATTCAAAATTCAGACCGTTAGTAATTTAGGTTAGGAGATTGTTGTTAGAATTTGCAGATAATTTTGAATGTTTAACCTATGAGGACAGGATCAGTTGAGTACATGGGAGTAATCTGTGCTTTGGTTTGCTTATTCGAACCTGAGAACTTAGGTAGGGTGGTTGATTCATTTGATGAATCTGAATTTACCTATGCAATATTGGTTTGCTTGATTGCATATGGGTGAATTGATAACTGAGACTTATCAGTGTTATGTTATTTGAATCTAGGACTTCATGACAGTATTGCCACCAAGTTGATCTTCATAGCAATATTGTGAGGAACCTGGGATTTGAAAGAGGGGGAGGGTCTCAATTTGACAAATAGTTGTCTATATTAGATTTTAATTAATTGGCAACCTATGAATGATTAATCATCTACTTACTCTGTAAACCCAAATTTCCCTTTTGACTGAAGGTGGATACATTTACCCTCAAGTTAGGGACTGATGTATCATGGCTGAATTTAGTCAAGCATTAAAACTCATTGATTAGTAGCTGATGAGATCGAGTACCAATGAAGGGAAATTTGCTTGGGATGTTAACTGGAAGTCAGAACAAATGTATAGGATTGGGTTATATTGTCTTAGTTTGGTTAGTACACACCACCCTTATGCTTCATGAGATTTCATATACCTCTAAGACTGTTAATAGGAACACAAGGGTAGGATGAGTGTATTTTGGACTGATAGTTCAGAGCAGTGTTCATTGGAGGAACACTGCTGATTCAGTCCCTATTTGTTTATCCTCATTATAGTTAACCTAAACTGTTATTTAGAATTTCAGTAGCAGGTTTTTGACCTACAGGACGGGTAGGGTTGTTGATGTTGGCTAACATCATGTATCAAAAAATTATTGGTACACCGAACAGGGGATTTTTAGTACACTGTGTGGGGCAGTATAACAGTGATGGGGATCCTATAGTAATGTCCTGGTCCAACTAATTGAACTCAAGATTGCATATATCATCTTGGTTCAATCTAAAGAACCTAGATTTTATATTCAACCTGGGTTCATTTGGCTGAACCTGAACACTACTATGGTGAGGAAATCTGAGGACTGTTTAGGATATATTAGGATTGATATCCAAACACTGTCCTTTAGTAACCAAGTCAATAAGGAGTAGGCAAAGCTCGATCCTTGTAACTGATAGATTTATTGTATATAAGTATGAATGAAGAGGATTACAAAATATGGGTTGGCCTCACAATTCAGGGTTAGTTAGAAATACTAAGAAGAATTTAGGATTTGAAAGATAGGCATCAAGTATGGGCCATACTTGAACAGGCCAGAGGGAACTATAGGGATGGACTAGTTAATTCATAGGCAGTTGGTGAGTTGGTTAAACTATAGTCTCAATAAGTAGAAAGCTAGTAGCAATACCCTTTAATAAGAGATTAGAACTGTTAAATTAGAACTTAGAATAATATTAAAATAGAATGAGAATAATAAGCTTAGTACTTTTCTTAATATCATTTGTGTCTTTTTGACATAGATTTTGGATATCAGACTGGTTGACTACAAATTCAGGCAAGTACACCGGCTCGAACTCTTTACTCTGTATTTTCTGTCTTGCTTCATGTTCTCATGTTGACACGTTGTACACACGATTGTTCATTGTTCATTGTTCACTGTTCATCGTTTATCGTTCATTGTTCATCGTTCATAGTTCATTGTTCCTTACTTGTACATTGGGGTGGGAAAATACTACAGATATGTGACCAATCCTATTTTAGCTAGGCATTGACTAATAGCTTAGGTCTCACATCGTGCACGTGGGACTCTAAGCCGTACCATTGTTCATTGTTCACCGTTCACTGTTCACTGTTTACCCAGCCGGTCACATATTCTGATAGTTATTTCAAATACATGTTACACTGATAGATTAGTTTCATTGTTTCTGGATCTGGTACTATAGTTTTATTGTTTTTTTTGTACTATAGTTTCATATTCCTGTCTTGTACCATAGTTCATCTTGTGATTCTTTCTCATGCATTTCAGTTTACATTGTTTAGAGTTTCTTGTCGGGGTTGTACTTTGCTCTTTTCCTGACAGGATCGTTGCAGGTTTACTTGGGGATGTTGTACCTTCTTCATGGGCCAGAGCTCGAAGCCATGATAGAGTTGTACCTCAGGATGGACTTAGAATTTTAGAGTTATATTTAGGTCTTTTCTTAGATTTATTTTTTAGAGGATTTTATCATGTATTGTATTGAGGATTTCAGGATTGTATAATTTTATTCATGTTACCGGATTTGTCTCCGAATGATATTGTATAATTAACTTGTGGATTGTGATGATTCTGGGAACATGTATAGCAGCTGTGGTAGTTTATATTTCTTGTATCTTGGAGTTTTCCTTAGTATTGTACAGCTTACTTCGTCGTGTCCATCGACAAAGGCTGGGCGTGTCCGACTCGTATCCGATTATTCGGGAGAGGGTCGTGACACCAAGTGTTTGTATGCCAACAAGTGAAGGCAGAGCACTAGAGGTCAGCTGGATTATTGTAACCGCTTTCCATTCCTGAGTGGAAGTGGGAGCACATTACCGTAAATTTTCTCGCAATATTTCCTAGGAGTCCTAGTAGACAAGACGCAGTATAGGTGATCATGGATAGGCTTACTAAATCAGCCCACTTCTTACCTTTTAGAGTGGGATAAGTCCACGAAAGTCTTGGTTGGCATATACATGAAGCAAAAAGTGAAGCTGCACGGTATGCCTAGTTAGCACCATGTCGGACCGAGACTCGAGATTTACCTCTCATTATTGGAGAAGCATGCAAGAAAGCTTGGGTACCCATCTAAAGTTTAGCACAGCTTATCGCCCATAGACCGACGGACAGTTAGAGCGTACTATTTAGAAGCTAGAAGATATATTGAGAGCGTGTATGCTTAACTTTGGCAGATCATGGAAAGACCACCACCATCTTATGGAATTTTTTTATAACAATAGTTATCAAGCGAGCATCCAGATGGCTCTATTTGAAATATTGTACGGCAGGAAATATCGGTCTCCTATTTGTTGGAGTGATATAGGAGAGAGACAGATATTGGGACCCAAATTGGTCATGAGCACAGTGAAGAATATAAAAAAGATACAAGTCCACCAAGGAGAAGTGCGGGTAGACGAAAGCAGGAGACAGATCATCATCGCTGACATTTAGAGTTCAAGGAAGCGACCATGTGCTCTTGAAGATATCACCCACTAGATACCATTCAATTCAGATCATATAGCAAGTTGAGTCCAAGATACATCGTCCCTTTCGACGTCTAGGAACATGTTAGAGAAGTTGCCTACAGATTGGCATGGCCACCGTCATTAGAGGGAGTGCATGAGGTATTCCATGTGTCACAACTGAGGAGACACATGGAAGATAGCAGTCATGTGCTTGATCACTACGACATCACTGTAGGTTCGAGCTTGTCATACCAAGGGCAACCGGTAGGCATCCATGATTGAAGAGTGAAGGTGTTGCGAAATCAATCTATCACATTGGTTCGTGTAGAATGGAAGCATCACTCGCCAGGAGAGTCTACTTGGGAGCGTGAGGATGACATCCGTAATTGCTACCCTCATTTGTTCGACAACTAAGGTACGACCTTCTTATGTTAATTTCCTTTTTTTCCCTTCGCATTGCATTGCATACCCACATCGTTAGTTTTATTTTCGAGGACAAAATTTTCACAAGTTGGATAGGATGTAAACTCCTAATTTTTTTGATATTTTTATAAATTTTTACTTAATATATTTTATAGTATCTTTATTTAAATTATATAAGATTGATTATTAAATTAAGATTTTTGTTAAGATTTAAAGGTAGCAAGTATTGATACACTGTAGATATATCTAGGTAAGTGATACAAGATTATGTACTAAAAACCACTAGAGAGTATTTCTTAATTTTTTTAAAGTTATTAGGAAATTTATTTATATTTTTATTAGAATATATACTTGAGTAATTATTTAAATTTAAATAATTTATAACTAGTATTATTTTTTTTATCAATAGCCCAAGTAGCAAGTAAATGCCATAAAAGTTGTGCATACATACCCATTTAATTACCTAGGAAGTACCTTTGATTTTTAGAATAATTTTAGGAATTTCTGTATATAAGTTTATATAATATATATATATATATATATATATATATTATATATATATATATACATAATATATTATATATATTTATATATATATATATATATATATTATATATATATATATATATATATATATATATATATATATATATATATTATATATATATATATATATATATATTATATATATATATATATATATATATATATATATATATATATTATATATATATATATATATATATATATATATATATATATATATATATATATATATATATATATATATATATATATATATATATATAGAGAGAGAGAGAGAGAGAGAGAGAGAGAGAGAGAGAGGGAGGGAGAGGAATATATATATATATATATATATATATATATATATATATATATATATATATATATATATATATATATATATATATATATTTTCCTCTCTCTCCCTCTCTCTCTCTCTCTCTCTCTATATATATATATATATAGAGAAAAAAAAGAAAAAAAAAAAATATATATATATATAGAGAGGGATAGAGAGAGAGAGAGAGAGAGAGAGAGAGGAAAAAAAAACCCAACATCCAATTTCTCGCGAGAAAGCCAATTTCTTGCGAGACAAACCCACCTAAATCACCAGCTAGTGATATATACTCACTGAGTATATGATAGTGAACGACAGATTGGATAAGAGGTGTTTGAAATATTTAAACTCCAAAATAGTCATAAAACTGTGCGCAACCTAATCCACCACCAATTTGACCTAAATTTCGATCAATTCCTGCGTTAAATCGAAAGTTTTCATCAAAATTCGCATTCGATACTTCACCCCAACCCCAACCTTTTGACTCTGAGCACCCTAACATCCCCGCATGCCCATCCAGTCACCTGCAGCCGTACGATAGTCGGAGCACCGCTGTGTCATCGGAACCAGAGAGGAAAATAGGGCCCCTATTTTGAGTCGACGCAACAAGATACCTTCCTTTGCAAATTTTTTTCTCCCTGTAGGTTCGACTAAATATAGATCTACAAACTCCTATCAAGAGCCAACATGCGCCCCTCGAGGCCCAGTAACTAGAATTGGATGTAGATGAGCAATCAGTTTGAAAAATTGACGCAAAGTCGACAAAAAACCCACTGTCATAATGACAGATTTGTCGATGCATATACCCCTGTTTGAAGACAATTTTTGATCAACCTAGTAGAAATTTTTGAAAATTTCATCAACAGTATTTTAGCTCATATGTAGCACTTCAAACCCTTCTTGTAGTTTAAATTTTCATTCACTGCATGTAAAGATTTTTGAATCCAAAGTTTGTGAAAAAGAGTTTTTAAAAAACTATAAAATTTTAGAAAAAAATTTTGATACAGCATGCACCCTGACAAATCGGACGACATGATCATGAACCGAAAGCACAGAAAGGTGCGTATAGACTTCGCAGACGTGTAGGATTTTACGGAACTTAATTTCGTTATATGTGTACGACGAAACCAAGGCGTACCGGTCAAGATATCCTGTATTGTCCCCTTTATAAACTAGTCTGAAAGTTTGTCATCTCGAGATGAAACTCACGCCACTGACTCGTGTTATTTTACTGGTCCTGTGAGCCAAGTTTGGTCTGATTCTGAGACGATCGACCGGAACGCTATTTTGGGAGGCCCACAACCCAATCCAACGGACGAATTTGTGCACGACTCATCGAAATCCAACTTTGGACATATGATTGAGTTTATGTCATCAAACCAGACCCATAGATATATAATTTGATATCTTTAGAGATAGTAGATATTGGTACGTTTTTCGGTGGAAAGTGGGTCTAACAGCGGATACCAATTTAGCCCCAAATAATAATTTTTCTCCTGTGTCCAGAATTGGACTTATGGGTATGTGATATTAGACATTTTGTTTATGCCAAAAATATTTTTGATATATATTTCAGCATATGAGAAAGTTTATGGTAGTGGACTTTTACTGCTCTTTGTTTCTGACGATCTGAGTGATTGGATATTGCTATTTCTGCACACCACCCAGGCAAGATACCTTGCCAATATATTCTATCATTTTTTATTTTATTTCTATTATTTTATTCATTTTTAGTATATACTGTATGTTTCTATTACATGATGCGTCCAAGTCATACTTGGGTGCGAGCGACTGTATTAGCCATTTTATGGCTTTTTTTTATTTTTATGCATAATGACTTAGTACTTGAAGACTACCAAATGAAATGAGGTATTGGTATATCTCATATAGCCTTGACATATGCTTTATCATGAGAAGTGAGTCACATGCAAGACACAGACTTGCGTAGTCGGCTGGACGTCGATATGTATAAGACATGCGACGGTTAGGAGATAAAAACCAATAGATTTGCATTATTAGTAGACTTGGCAGATACTATGTAATGCCCCGCTCCGCATCAGTGCATTATGATGAGTCGTTGACTCGAAGAGTTACGTTGACCCGATGAAGTATCGATGCGAATCGATGCGAGAGTTAGGTTGGCCAAAGGTAAGCTTTGAGTCGGTTGGAATATATGAATCGAATCGATGCAAAGGATAAGTCCCATCTGAGCAAGTGCTAATTTAGTTGATCTGGTGTGTAGGCTATGCTTTTACGCTGGACGATAAGAGGTCGGCATTTTGTCTTATGCATTGAAGTGTCCGCGAAACCAAATCGTGGCATTGCAACAGATTGTGGCATGGGCGCGATAGGCCAAATCAACCGAGTAGTTCAAAGGAATGGCTAAGTTCGGGAGTTAGCTATACGATCGAGTTATGGAAGCGAGACGCTTCAATCGGCGAGACGGCAAGGCGTATCGGCTTAAGGTGGGCGGGTTCTTGACTCTCTCTCCCTATTCCTTCACGTCTAATAAAATATGTTATGGTATGCGTAAGATGTTATCGAGTTAGCGAGAGTGGCTCGACGAGTAAGTGTCTAAATATGTGTTGAACACTAAGATAGAACATTGAACAATCGAACAATTGAAGCGACGTGCATCAAGTGTACGAGTCGTAGTAGGACAATGATGGTAGAACATTGAAAGACGATATTAAGATGTGCATCATGTGCACGGCTCCGAGAATATTGAACACTAGGCGTAGAACATTGAATACGGCGCTGAACGTGCCCTCGGGGACTTATGTAACGAAAAGACTAAGTAATACGGAATTATGCTATGAGAATAACTTACGAATGGTACGCGTCGAATACGAGTATGAGATGACTAAGCCGTTGGACGTCGTGCATCAATATGGATGTGTTGGGGCATAACTGTTGGCACATCTATTTTGATACATTGATCACATTAACCCCTGTATCTCTTTTAGTCTCTGATTTTCACAGGCACTTCCCAAAAGACGCCCTTTGCGGTCTTACATTTCTTCAGTATCAAGATGACGTCTTACTACAAGAGACGTTGGAGTAAACAATGCAAAACCTTGCTTAAAGTCTACATAGAAGATGGCGGTTCCTGCTCTGTTAGAGTCTGTATTCTACTAGGAATCCATGTACGTACTTTGCTAAGATGACATTTATAAAGATAGAAATGGTGAAGAAGTCATTCAGAGGAGACGGAAAATCCGACGGATTTTCGGATAAATCCGCCAGATTATCCGATCTCTCACAGCAAGTATGTGTAGAGAAGTTCGGATAATCCGACGGAAATCCGCAGAAATCCGACGGATCATCCGAACCCCTCACAGCAAGTATGTGAGGAAAAGTTCGGATAATTCGACGGAAAACCGCGGAAATCCGACGGATCATCCGAAACCCTCACAGCAAGTATGTGAGGAGAAGTTCGGATAATCCGACGGAAATCCGCGGAAATCCGGCGGATCATCCGAACCCCTCACGGCAAGTTTGTGAGACCACAGTTCGGATCATCTGTCGGACTTCCGCTGAAATCCGACGGATAATCCGTCTGACCTTTTTGCAACTTGAAATTCAAATCCAACGGCATCTGACAGATGCATTTAATGCATCCAACGGCTCTTTTTGTGACCGTTACTGTTGAACGGATAATTCGACGGATTTCCGCAGAAATCCGGCGGATAATCCGCTCGACGGCTGTATTGCCTTTATGATGTTGGATTTGTATAAAAGAGGCTTTGTCTCTCCTCTTAAAGGCCATCTCTTCCAAGCTTTAAATTTTCTCAACAACCAAAAGAGCTTCACCATTACTACTCTACCTAATCTTCAATTGTCATCCAACCCAAAGTGCTAGAGTGTCTCAAGAGCTTTTACTTTCGATCTTCAAGTGTTTAGAAGATCAAAGCATCCTTTCCTTTTCTTTGAAGTTGGCGAGCCTTCGTAAGAAAACTCGTGTGTAGAAGTTGGCGAGTTCTTCGGATCCAAACTCGTATTGAAGTTGGCGAGTTCTTCGGATCCAAACTCGTGTGTACTATTTGTATAATAGTGGATTAAAGCCGGAGAGAGTTCCGGGACTGGATTGCCTCAAAAGAGGATACCAGGATACATCCTTGCGTTTGCGTTTGATCTTTCTACTCCTTACTCTTTATTGCATCATTTGTTATAGTTTATTTTTTAATTCCCTATTCACCCCCCCTCTAGGGTTCTACAATTGGTATCAGAGCTTCGTTCTCTTGATTTGGATTTACACCCTTGAGTGATCCATGGCCTCTAACCCTAGCATCAACACGTTTCACAATGAGGGACACTCCACAAATAGGCCTCCCCTATTTGATGGTACCAACTATAACTATTGGAAGATTAGGATGGGCATTTATCTCAAGTCCATAGATTTCGATTTATGGGATTGCGTGATAAATGGCCTCCCTACTCCTTCCAGAGCTATTGAGGATATTGCTTCTGACACCCTTCGGGAAACACTCACTGAAAATATCAAGAAGCTTGCTTGTCGAGATGCCAAGGCAATGAACGCTCTTTATTGTGCTCTCGACAGTAGTGAATTCAATCGAATCTCTACTTGCAAGACTTCCAATGAGATCTGGAAGTTACTTGAAGTCACACACGAAGGGACTTCACAAGTGAAGGAATTTAAGATCAGTAGACTCACGCAAGAATATGAGTCTTTTAAAATGAAGCATGATGAATCTATTGCTAGCATGTTTACTCGCTTTGGTGATATTATTAACCCTCTCTCTTCTCTTGGAAAGGAATATCCCGCTCATGAAAAGATAAGGAAGATTCTTAGAGGATTAACGAAAGCTTGGAGTCCTAAAGCTACCGCAATCATTGAGGGGAACGATCTAATCGTCATGAACCTAGAGACCCTCATGGGTAAGCTGATGACTCACGAGCTTGACATGAAGGATCAAGAGGAATCCTCCATTCAAGAGAAGGAGAAGGAGAAGACCAAAGAAAAGGAGAAGACTCTTGCTCTCAAAGCATCAAGGTCCTACTCCAAGGATAGCTCCGACGACAATGAGTCGGACGACGATGAAGAAATAGCTCTCACAGCTAAGCACTTCAGGAAGTTCTTAAAGTTCAACAAGGCCAACCGCTCTAGACGGGACAATGAAGAAGATCCGGCATGCTATCAATGCAGAAGACCCGGACACATCAAGAGGGATTGTCTGATGGTACGAAAAGACTCAAGCAAGTATGATAAGCCAAGCAAGGGAAGCTCGTCCTCCAGAAAGTTCGCCAACACTAGCATTTGGTGTGAAAGCGACGCGAGCGACTCCGACAACGACAAGGAGTGCAAACACAATGCTAACGTTTGTCTCATGGCAACCGATGAGGTACTTGATGATTTTTCCTTAAACACTCTTACCTATGATGATTTGGAGAAAGCCATTCTTGAGTTACATGAAGAACACAAAGGTGTTCGGAATAAATACAAGAAATCTCTTAAGGAGGTTGAGGCTCTTCAACTTGAAGTAGAGAGGCTCTCAAGCATCATTAGTGATGTGAAGGGAAAATCTCCTATTTCCGACACGGATGAAATGGAGTCTTTGAGACTAAAATTTCAAGAATCTCTTGACACCATCAAGAAAAAGGATGATGAGATTCAATCCATGAGAAGCTCTTATGAATTTGCTATGCGCAAATGTCAAGATGCTAATAGAAGAGAATATTCCACTTCTATAAAGTATAATGATCTTCTTACACGGAGTAAGACTTTAAGTAATAAGAATACCACTCACATGCATGCTCCAAGACACCCCCACACTCATCACAATGCTATGCATAACCATTACATGAACACTACACACAACTCCTTTTCTAACACGAGAAAAGGACCCTTTGTTAAAAAGAAAACATCTCATCATGCATTTTACTATCATCATAACACTCATGGTAGAACATCTCACACTAGAGACTCACATATGCACAACACTCACACTTCTTCTTCTAGATCTTCTTTATTGTGCAACTATTGTGGTTTGATTGGTCATACGTCTAATTTTTGTTATACAAGAAAACAAGTTGACATGAGAGTTCTTAAATGGGTTCCTAAGACTAACACTCAAGGACCCACAAGATCATGGGTACCAAATTGTTCATCTTCAACTTATGTTGTAGGTGACGAATCCTTCTCATGCTAGAAGCAAGTGGATTCTCGATAGCGGTTGTTCACGGCACATGACCGGTGATGCTTCACTTTTTACAACGCTATCGATGAAGAAGGAAGGACACGTCTCCTTCGGTAACAATTTAAAAGGTTATATTATTGGAAATGGTAATATCGGTTCTCCTCCTTATCCTTGTATTAATAATGTATGTCTTGTTACAAATCTCAAGCATAACCTCCTTAGTATTAGCCATCTTACCGATAATGGCTATGATATCAAGTTTGTTAAACTCAAATGCTACATTACCGATAGCTCCAATGGAACTATTGTGTATGAAGGCATTAGAGAAAACAATATTTATGTTCTTTATCTTGTTGAAGGTACTAACAATGACAGGTGCCTAGTCGCAAAGAACGATGAGAGTTGGCTTTGGCACATGAGGCTTGGACACGCCAACATGGATACTATCTCTCGCCTCGCCTCCAAGAAGCTTGTACGAGGACTTCCTAGTATCCCCTTCAAGAAGGATATGGTTTGTGAAGAATGCGAGAAAAGTAAGTTGACCAAGTCATCTTTCAAATCCATCAACTCTGTGAGTACCACAAGACCCCTTCAACTTATTCATATGGATCTTTTCGGGCCTAGTAGAGTAGCTAGCCTTGGTGGCAAACTCTATGCCTTTGTTTTAGTTGATGATTTTTCAAGATTTACTTGGGTTATTTTTCTTGCTTGCAAAAGTGATACTTTTCGTGAATTTGTTGCTTTTTGTAAACGTGTTCAAAATGAGAAAGGCTTTTCTATTAACAAAATTAGGAGTGATCATGGAGGTGAATTTGATAATGTTGATTTTAAAAGATTTTGTGAAAAGAATGGTTTTGGACATGATTTTGCTTGTCCCCGTACTCCTCAACAAAATGGTGTTGTGGAGAGAAAGAATAGAACCCTTGGCGATATGGCCCGGGTCATGTTAAACCAATATAAGCTCCCTCAATATTTTTGGGCGGAAGCCGTCAATACGGCATGTCATGTAATTAATAGGGTCTTAATTAGACCTATTACTAAGAAGACTCCTTATGAGCTTTGGTTTAACAAAATTCCTTCTATTGAATATTTCAAAGTTTTTGGTTGCAATTGTTTTATTTTGAATACCAAGGATAACCTAGGCAAGTTTGAAGAAAAAGCCTATGAAGGAATATTCCTTGGATACTCTACTCATAGCAAAGGTTTTCGTGTTTTTAATAAAAGAAGTCTTGTTGTCGAAGAGTCAATCAATGTCTCTTTTAATGAACTCAACTCTTCTACATTCTCCTCCTCCGAGAATATTGATGACATCTCGTTTGGATTGGAGAACTCCTCTATTGAGGATCGTGCTTCTTCATCTAACAATGAAGTTGTGACCCCATCAAAAGAGTCTCCTCCTCTTGAGCCTCCTCCAAAGGATCTCCCAAGGGAATGGAGATTTGTCACCAATCATCCTAAGGAGCTCATCATTGGGGATCCTTCCTCAAGTGTTAGCACAAGATCCGCCACTCGTGATCTTTGTGCCAATGTGGCTTTTATCTCTCAAGTAGAGCCTAAAAATGTTAATGATGCTTTTCTCGATGAATTTTGGATGATAGCTATGCAAGAGGAGCTTAATCAATTTGAGCGAAGCAAGGTTTGGGAACTTGTCCCAAAACCTAGCAATCATCCTATTATTGGAACTAAATGGGTGTTTCGCAACAAGCTAAATGAAGATGGGTTAGTGACTCGTAACAAAGCCCGATTGGTTGCCCAAGGCTATAACCAAGAGGAAGGCATTGACTACGACGAAACCTATGCTCCGGTTGCACGTCTTGAATCCATTCGTATGCTTTGTGCCTTTGCTTGTTTTAATGACTTTAAGCTATTTCAAATGGATGTTAAGAGTGCTTTTCTTAATGGTATTATTAAGGAGGAAGTTTATGTTAAACAACCTCCCGGTTTTGAAGATTTTCAATTTCCTAACCACGTTTTCAAACTTCATAAAGCCCTTTATGGCCTCAAACAAGCTCCACGTGCTTGGTATGAGCGTCTTAGCTCTTTTCTTGTTTCTCACAATTTTTCAAAGGGAAAAGTTGACACCACACTTTTTATTAAATCCCATGATGGGACTCTCTTATTGGTTCAAATTTATGTTGATGATATTATTTTTGGTTCTACTAACAACACACTTTGTGTAGAATTTGCCACAGTTATGCAGGAAGAGTTTGAAATGAGTATGATGGGAGAACTCTCCTTCTTCTTGGGGTTACAAATCAAGCAAGGACCTAAAGGAACCTTCATCAATCAAGCAAAATATACAAGGGACCTCCTCAAGCGTTTCGACCTTGACTCATCCAAATCAATGAGAACCCCTATGGCTACAACGACCAAGCTTGACAATGATGAAGATGGGACATCGGTCGACATTCGTAAGTATAGAGGTATGATCGGTAGCTTACTTTATTTAACTGCTAGCCGTCTGGATATCATGTTTAGTGTTTGCTTGTGTGCACGATATCAAGCTAATCCAAAGGAATCACATTTGACTGCCGTTAAGCGCATTTTTCGTTATCTCAAAGGCACCATTAACATGGGTCTTTGGTATCCGAAATCCTCATCCTTTGAGCTTCACGGCTTTTCGGATGCGGATTTTGCCGGATGCAAGCTTGACCGAAAAAGCACTAGTGGCACATGTCAATTCCTCGGGAAGTCCTTGGTATCGTGGTTTAGTAAGAAGCAAAACTCTGTCGCTCTTTCAACCACTGAAGCTGAGTACATAGCGGCAGGGTGTTGTTGTGCACAAATTCTTTAGATGACACAAACACTAGTAGATTATGGTATTTCTTCTCATTGCATTCCTATTAAATGTGATAATACTAGCTCCATTAATCTTACGAAAAATCCGATTTGTCACTCTCGCACCAAGCACATAGAGATAAGACATCACTTTCTTCGAGATCATCAGCTTAAAGGTGATGTTTGTCTTGAATTTATTGACACCACTCATCAACTTGCTGATATTTTTACCAAACCCCTTTCTGAAGATCGATTCACCTTCATTTGCGGCGAACTCGGTCTTCTTCATCTCTCTGATTGATATTTTTCTGCTTCACCGGATTTTTCGCCGGAATTCCGCAACTATCCGCCGGATAATCCGTTCAATTCCAGCAAGTTTACATGGAATAGTTCGGAAAATCTGTCGGATTATAGCGGAACTCCGCCGGATCTTCCGCATTTATTGCCCTCCGTAATTTCCGGCTACAAACGGCTACCCTATTAATGGGACATGACTTTTCACCTACCCGCTTTATTGTCCATCAGTACTTGACCCGGATCTTCCGTCGGATATCCGGTAAAATCCGCCGGATTTTCCGACTTTCGGGCACAGGCGCGAAATCTGAAGCGCCAGGCGCCTCTCTATCCGTTCACCTCCCCTCTCTATCCGTTCAAAACCATTATGACTCTTCATTACACCCCTCTACTCTCTATAAACTCCTTCCTCTCTCCTTTTCACTTCCATCCACACTTTCACCCTTCTTCTCTTTCTCCTTTCCCTCTCCTCCTCCATGGCCTCTCACACAAAGCGTCAGCGCCATGATGGGAGTTCCTCCTCCGCTCAGCCTCCTTCCGTTGCCCTCTTCGTCCCTCAACCGTCTCAAGGCCACAATCCAGCCATTTTCAAGTCGGCCTCTCACTCCAGGGAGTGGTTCTCCTTCTTCCACAAGGCTCCCATCTGCGTCGGCAAACCCATTTCCTGGATCAATTTTAAAGACCATCGTGATCACTTCCGTTTCGCCCGCATCGATCAACTCCTCGAGCGTCAGGTTAACTTTTATCCCCATGCCATCCGCATGTTCTATTGCAACCTCGTTCCCGCTAAGGAAGGGCCCGAGTTCGAGACCAAGGTTGGAGGCGTTAAGTTCACCGTCACCGCCGCTTCCTTGGCTTCCATCCTAGGTCTTGATGAACGAAAGGTATATCGCTCCCTTCCGGCTACCATTGACCACATCTCTTTCTCGTCTGACATATCTTATGAGGAGTTTCTCTTCAACATCTGTGGCGGGTTACTTGTTCAACGCCCGGAAGACAAGGATCTGAGTCCCTTCTTCCATGACATGCATCGTATCCTCTGCCACACTCTGACCCCCAAGTCCGGGAACATGGACAGCCTGACTTCTGAGGAGCTCATCTGCATGTACTATCTAGTCTCCCGGTAGCCCTTCTCTCTGGCCAAATCTATCATTTATACCATGATGCTCATCCGGGACTCTCCCCATCGTTTCCTGCTGTTTGGCATGTACATCACCATGATCCTTGAGGCCAATGGGGTGGACCTCACTCACTGTCCGGTTGGTAATCCTAAACCTACCCCTCTTGCCAAATCAAAGGCAAGGGCTCGTACGGCTCCTGTTGTGGCTCCCACTCCTGCTGCTGTCGCTGGTGGCCCTACCTCTCCTCCGGCGTCCCTCCTCACTCCTGATGTCCGACGGTACATTGATCGTAAGTTTGCCGATCTCTCTCTATCTACCCATGAGCGCCTTCAGGCCAACACTCGGGGACTCGGCACCCTCATCCACCATGGCTTCATGGATCAGGCCTATTATATTCAGCGGATGTTCGAGGAGCACACTCCCTATCTCAATCCCAACGCTCCTCATCCTGATTATCCGGGCCCGCGGTTCACTGATCCCAATGTTTATGGCTTTATGTACCCGGATGGCGTCGACCCTTATGGCGCTTTTACCTCCGCCGCCGGGGACGATGAAGATCAGGAGGCGGGTCCCTCTGGTGCACCGGACAGTTGATGGGTGGTGGTTGTTAGTTAGTATTATCTTGTGTAGTCCTTCGGGGACTTTGTTAGTATGTTTTAATTATGTTTACTGTTTGTTTTGGTGTGGTCCTTCACGGACTTTTCAGTTCTGACTTGTGTTTGGGCTTTCACAGCCCCCTCATTGTACCCATGTTTTCTAAATTTCAATGAATGCATTCTACTTCTCCTTTTCTCTTTCTTGCTTTACTGCTTTTAGTTCTCTACCATCTTGATTAAATGACAAAGGAGGAGAAAATCATAGTGAGGGGGAGAGCTGTAATTACGGAGGAGCTTCTTATTTGTCAATTATCAAAATGGGGGAGTTTGTTGGCACATCTATTTTGATACATTGATCACATTAACCCCTGTATCTCTTTTAGTCTCTGATTTTCACAGGCACTTCCCAAAAGACGCCCTTTGCGGTCTTACATTTCTCCAGTATCAAGATGACGTCTTACTACAAGAGACGTTGGAGTAAACAATGCAAAACCTTGCTTAAAGTCTACATAGAAGATGGCGGTTCCTGCTCTGTTAGAGTCTGTATTCTACTAGAAATCCATGTACGTACTTTGCTAAGATGACATTTATAAAGATAGAAATGGTGAAGAAGTCATTCAGAGGAGACGGAAAATCCGACGGATTTCCGAATAAATCCGCCAGATTATCCGATCTCTCACAGCAAGTATGTGTAGAGAAGTTCGGATAATCCGACGGAAATCCGCGGAAATCCGACGGATCATCCGAACCCCTCACAGCAAGTATGTGAGGAAAAGTTCGGATAATCCGACGGAAAACCGCGAAAATCCGACGGATCATCCGAAACCCTCACAGCAAGTATGTGAGGAGAAGTTCGGATAATCCGACGGAAATCTGCGGAAATCCGGCGGATCATCCAAACCCCTCACAGCAAGTTTGTGAGACCACAGTTCGGATCATCCGCCGGACTTCCGCTGAAATCCGACGGATAATCCGCCTGACCTTTTTGCAACTTGAAATTCAAATCCAACGGCATCTGACAGATGCATTTAATGCATCCAACGGCTCTTTTTGTGACCGTTACTGTTGAACGGATAATCCGACGGATTTCTGCAGAAATCCGGCGGATAATCCGCTCGACGGCTGTATTGCCTTTATGATGTTGGATTTGTATAAAAGAGGCTTTGTCTCTCCTCTTAAAGGCCATCTCTTCCAAGCTTTAAATTTTCTCAACAACCAAAAGAGCTTCACCATTACTACTCTACCTAATCTTCAATTGTCATCCAACCCAAAGTGCTAGAGTGTCTCAAGAGCTTTTACTTTCGATCTTCAAGTGTTTAGAAGATCAAAGCATCCTTTCCTTTTCTTTGAAGTTGGCGAGCCTTCGTAAGAAAACTCGTGTGTAGAAGTTGGCGAGTTCTTCGGATCCAAACTCGTGTTGAAGTTGGCGAGTTCTTCGGATCCAAACTCGTGTGTACTATTTGCATAATAGTGGATTAAAGCCGGAGAGAGTTCCGGGACTGGATTGCCTCAAAAGAGGATACCAGGATACATCCTTGCGTTTGCGTTTGATCTTTCTACTCCTTACTCTTTATTGCATCATTTGTTATAGTTTATTTTTTAATTCCCTATTCACCCCCCCTCTAGGGTTCTATAATAACGCCAACGGAGCTCCCCATATGGATGGTGGATTATGTTTATGGCACGGGAAACCGTTTATGGCACGAAAAACCGTTTATGGAACGAGACTATGTTTATACAACGGAGGATTTGGTTGGATTGTTATGTGAGTTTGCTATGAGATGTATTGCATGGTCAATAAACTCGAATGGCCCGTACACGGGTACGACTTCCCTCGAACGGTTACGCCGGGGCGCCGGGACCGTTCGGACTAGGAGGGAATTATGTGTGGTATTTATGGTGCACAATATTCGGATGGATTACGATCGACCAGTGCTGTGATAAGCTATGATATCCGTAAGTTTGGGATCCTTCGGATACTGGGCTAGCAACCCGTATCGACGTGATTGTAGGCTTACACATATGAGATGCCAAGTCCATTACGGTGTGAAACACCATGACCTTCATATAGTTAGGGCCGATGGGCTGAGATGAGAGCTGGGTGCAGGCGTCGGGCCTGCCACCCATTATGCATATGTTTACGTTTATGAATTGGTTGGTTGTACGAATCGTATGTTTGCTGATGTTAAGTTCTAACCACTGCAGGCTAAAGAAAATGGGACGGGATGTGCACGATCACTATGTTTATGTTCCTATTATGCCTAACTGTATCTACTGCAGGAACACGGGATATGGGACACATTTATGATAAGTTGTTATATATGAAGATTACCATGAAACCGATCCTAAGGCTAAATAGAAAGATCACAAATTAAGATGCATGTTTCACTAAATGAGTTAGTGTTTGGTTTGGGTGCGAGCGGGTCTTGATCAGTGCAAAACGAGGACGAAAGCACTAATCCCCCACTAGTTTATGTGCAGGCTCAGGTTATGATCGGCTCGGGACGGAGCTTGGCTTTGACGTGCCGAGGCATGGAGTCCTTGGCGTTCAAGAGGAGCTTCCGCATATACGTTCGGACTTGAGACATGGAGGTGTTCGGCCGAAGACTACTTGGTGGCTATAAATAGGCATAATGTATAGGACAATGTAATCCTTTGTGAGCTAGAGAGATCATGAGCGTTGTAGCCAATTGGCATTTTATGTTGGGCTATTCAGAGCCTTTGTAATCTTCAGTTCATTATGAATAAAAGAGATTCTTATGTTATTCTTGTTTTCTTCCGCTACTTATGTTACGAATTTGAGATAATCACTATGTGAACCGTTATCTTGCCTTGCACGAGCGCAACTCCAGGCTCGTGCGGCATCACGCCCCAGCGAGGACGATGATTCAGGTAAAATCTAGTGAGGACGAGCGATTTCTCGGATCGGGACGTGATATACTAGAGGTTCATATGAGTCATGGATATGACATTGCTAGGCATTGGGTCGGAAGAACAATTCCTTAATGTATGGGCCATTATTGTACTTTTTCTAGCTGTAACCCGGAAGCTCCGCTGGAGATACAGGTGAGCTTACCCCATCAGGTTGGCCACTGACATTTTTTGAACGTTATGCGCTTGGTCCCTAATGCCTAAGTAAGGACTATGCCAAATTCCATTTATAGCCAGAAGGGCCCATGCGTTGGCAGTTGTTCTTAACTGCATAATCACAGTAGAATGATTAGGCACCCTATTGCATGCATCTTTATTTAATTTTACAGTTTATATGGCATATTATTTTCTTATATCTCGTTACGTCCCTCTGAGAACCTGGTGAATTCTCCAGGCTTAGATGACCAAGAATTTATCCAGGAGTACGGTTCTGTACTGGATCCATCTTTTACAGCTGATGAGGTCTCGCCTTCCGAGATCTAGTTTCTTAGTCATGACTTGAGACATTGTAGTGGACATCTTTTATTATTTTTTTTATTTTATTTTAGGAGGACTGACTCCAGTTATCTCAGATTATTTTTCATAGTTGTTTGGTAGTGGATCTATTTCCATCCAGCTATATCTTTTGACTTTTTTATTATATTCTATCTAAACTATTGCTTATCTCTTGCGTTCTGTGGATGAGATACAGATTTTCTGTGATTGGCCGGTAATTTATATTATATACGGTATATATATGTGTACGAGAATTCCATATATTATAGTATTCTTCGTACGCATGCAGCTGGCACATTTCATATGCCTAGTCCAACGTATATTTGGACTGGGGTGTTACAGTTCCAAATGGTTTGTCCATGTTGTCAATTCTACGACAAGGTATTCGAAACAGACTACATATGTTGCAAGTAGATTTTTGTGTATCTTCGTTCCGATTCAATCTTTTTAATAATTTTTGAAAGAAAATAGACATCAAGAGATTTCCAACACATCTTTTTGCTGAGTTTTGAGTTCATTTAGTATTTATTAAATGTTTCGACATTTTTCGTAACACCGTAACTCCAAAAAATTATGTGTTCTTTGTATCCAAAAGCCTTGATACTTCATATATCTTTACTAAAATACTTGTTATAAATTTTGGTGATAAAAATATTATTTTAACTAATTTATATAATTTTTCTAGAATATAATATTTTTAATTATTTACTGTTTCGGGACTCAATTAGTAAGCTAAATGTGGTATTAATGTTATATTTTCAACATGAATCTATTATGATTGAGCTTCCACCAATAAAATAATATTATTAGTAATATAAAAAATTTATAATTATTTTCAAAAAAATAAATTATTATTTTATAATAGTTATAAATTATTTTTATAAGAAAGTTTGTACTATATGGTGTATGGTGTTGTGTCGACATCATGACGACTATTAGGCATAGATATTAATCAAGTCTATATATGTAAGTCGTTAGAAAGTACTAAAAATATATATTATTAAAGTTGAACTTGAAGGGAGTAATGAAGACATCAGAGTTGGTCAGGCATATATTCAGACAGCAGTTATAGGCAAGTATACCTTGACAACTTGTACAGTATTTATGCACGTTTACTTCCACTTGTTCTTGCTTATGTCCATTTTTATTCTGTCATGTCTGCCTTATACATGCTTCATGATATTTTCTTACTTGTTTTTTATACGCTATATGTCTTTCTTTTCTAGTCACATATTGGATCTTTGCTACATTATACTTGATTAGATTCCTGTGTTCTTGTGCGTGGATCTTGGCTTAATTTGATTACTTGTATTTGTCTCGACTTAACCTTGAATTGTTATTAAACGTTGAATATACATGACCACCTCGTTCGTGAGCTCCCTTCGAGTGCGAATGAGACTTAATATAGTTAGGGTGTCCCCATCGGCCTACTGACTATAGGACTGTGAGCTCCTATCGGGCTGTGGTTACCCTAATTTACTTGTAGTCATGTCTAGTACCACACTTCTAGTATGGCATGCCACTGTCTTAGGTTCCCCATGTCATAGGTTTCTTGTGTCTTAGTCTCCTTATGTCTTAAGCTAATTCTTTCACAACTATTTCTTATTTCCTCCTGTATATTTTATACTGTTACATTCGACATATTTTATGTATCTTGCTAGTCCCCTAAGGACCTGGTGATCTCTCCAAGTAGTTAGTCATGCAGAGCTGGTTCACAGATCATGGAGCTATGGCTACATCTGACTCAGGTATTTTACCATGATTTTATATTGTAACCATTATTTAGACTCTGCTCTTAGCTTAGTTTTGTAGACCCATATCGTTCTATGGGACTAATCGAACATATAGGTTATTGGGCTGCAGACCATGACATATACAGTTTATTCTTGATATTTAATCATGTAAATTGAGATATATATTAGTTGATTCGATAAATTGATTTAGAAAACCAATACAACATATATGTACTCGAGCTAGGTTGGAGTCTTTTCGATACGTAGCTGGCATGTATATGTTTTCCTAGTCCTACATATTTTGGGACTGGAGCATTACATATCCAGTTGTAATTCAATATATCAAGTATCCAATATAAGCCTATATGACATGTATTTCAGTTGGCTATCATATGTAATATGAGATGTTTTGTAAGTTTTGTACTCTTGTGCAAGCCTTGTACTTCATTTCAATTATCAATAAAGCGAATATATTTCTACATGCCTTATTGTGACTTCAAGTTATCTGCTTGTTTTCGCTAAGGTATTTTATTTAATAACAGAGATGTGTCCTTATTATCTTCAATTTGTTTGCTTATGCCGCTGCGATGATTCCTATTTGAAGATTATCAATTATGTACCATCTTTTCCTTGTATAACTAAAATTCAAGCTTGTATGACATCACGCCCAAGCGAGGACGATCGGTGCCCAGAGATTTATGCGAGGATGAATGACTACAAAATTGGGGCATGAAAAATGAGACACCGACGGTATCACGCCCGGTTCCGTAGAACTGAACGTCCTTGCTAGGTCGCGATGCTACATGAGCCTAGGTTGCGCTCGCGCAAGGTAATTTCATAATGGCCGATTATAGGTCATGCGATGGGGTCGTCACACAAGAAGCAATGAATAATAAAAGAAACATAAGCATTCAAACAAAATAAGAACTTTTACTTATATTGAATATAAGATTACAAGGGCGTGAAGCCGAGATTATAAGTCGCTCAAGCTCACTTTCTTTCAGAATACAATCGTTCAGCCCTTCCTCATCTTTCAATACGGAGGTTCAAGGCTTGCCACTTGCTTCAGAAGACGATGTCCATACATTCTGTCCCGTATGGGTGAAGTCTTCAATGCGGTCGCATGCCTCAAAATGCTAAGGATCACCATACCTCAGCGCGTCCAAATGAGCTCAGCCCTGAGCGTGCTAATACTTGAACCTACACATAAAACTGGTGGGGTATAAGCACACAACCATACTGGTGAGTGAGCTCCTTGCCCACCCATACAAAACCAACATGTTAATTTAGTAAGTGCAAACTATTATTTTGATTGTCTTTCTAATCTTGTCTTAGGATCATTTTTAAGACAAACTCTTGGCCTATTCATGATACAACCAACATGATCGTGCTCCAAATACTTTTGGCCATGATGTAAAACCATTTGTACAACTTTCGTGGCAGTGCCACAAGATCTTTTGTGTGATAACATCGAGGCTGCGCCTCACAACTCGTTCATCCATGTCTTACTGTCTTTCCCTTTCAACATATAACCGACTCAAATCATACTCGTAAACCTGTGTCATTGACTCAAATGAATGATGCCACATATCGTGCCGAAGCACTATCCCTGCTATAGCCAAACCTTAGGTTCCATATTTATGTTGCAAACCGTACACACATTTCTTTGATGCATTCGTGTTGTGCTTATACTTCTTGTGATTCAACCGACACCATCATGCAGATTGCCGCTCAGTACACCACTTATCTATATGAAAGGTCTTTGGCATCACAAGCCATCATGGATATAGCCAGAAAAGATGGTGGGTCGATCAATGCAGGTAGCTAGCCCTAATAAAAACCTATCGAATTCCTGGTTGCCTACCCGGCATCAACTATACCGCGTTTCATCCATGGTCGGATCGATCCTGCGGCCCCAGGTGTCGTCTGAAGAAACATCGCCCTTGTGGACAAATTGTCCACGACCACGCACCTATGAGAACATCTAGACTCACGTAAATGCTTGGCTTAATTTGTGCTACGACTCAAACCCTTTACATATCGTGCTCATCAATCGTACTTTTCTTAATTTGTTGGAGACTTCCAAATAAGGGACCGCCTCAGCGACAAATGGTCGAGTGAACTTTTCATTCTTTGAAACTCAGAAAATGGCTAATGCATAACCTTTCTACTTCTTAAACAAAAGTGTTCCATAAGTGTCGTAGACCGTGTGTCACGACCCGCACCCGCTTTTCGGATACGAGACGTGTCCAAGCCAGCCTACGCCGCAGAGTCGGCGGTAGAACGCTTTCACGGCTAAGATGCTCAAAATCACAAAATACAACATTTATTGCTCATTCACATTATTAAAACAAATCTACAAATTATTATAAGATTTACTTTTAAAGAAATGTATAAAGTTCTTACAAGTAATGAAAATGATATCACATCTATCTAATTTCTAGGGTTTGGTCTGCAAGTACACCTGTATCTTCCAATGCTAAGTGAAGCCACAGCTAACCTGAAAAATGTTGGTTTCCAGTCAGGAATGGAACAAGCACACAAACCGACGGCAATGCGAAAATACAATAGAATTAACAAGACATGAAAATAACATGTGAGAGATGAAAACTAGAAAGTAACTGATGATATGGCATGTGGTGAAGAAAAACGAGGAAACAAATGAAAGACAACTATCTATATGTTTTGAAATTTTAGTTTTGACATGTGAACGGCTAGGGGGTAAATCCGGCACACTGCATGTGTCGTGTGCAGCTGCTATTCTCTACGAAAGACACGGAGAATAGTTCTGGGTAGTCTACATGTCTATTAAGATATTTTTCCTCCCGACTACTCCGTGTGACGAGCGTGTCAACAAGCAGCAAGACATATGTATAAACATGAAATGTATAAACTACTATGAATAAAAAGCAATCAGAAAGTGCACTTGCCTGTGGTCCTTTACTGGTGAAATCGACAATTCCATTGAGTTCAGACTAGTCCGATTAGCTTAGGTCGATATGAAGTTGTCAAAATCACGCAAAATAAGAACGTATGACTAGTCACGTCAAGATTAATCTAATCTAATAAAGAAGAAAAATTCTAAATAAAGAAAAATATTATTTTAAGAAAGTATAACTTTTAGATTTATATCTTATTGGTCAAACCCCTTTAAAATAATATATAATATTTTCTAGGTCTTCGAGAGCCCGTTTGAACTTATATAAACTCAAAACTATATTTTACTAGTCAAGATAATTTAGATAAATACTTTAAAAATATAGAAATGATATAAAGGCTCAATAGCCCAAAGTAGATTCTCATTACGGACATAATTTTTGGAGAGATATACAAATATCTTAGAAATAATAATAATGCCAATGATAATAATAATAATAATAATAATAATAATAATAATAATAATAATAATAGATAACAAAATAACCACAATAGTAATAAAATAACTATTTAACTATAATTCCCATAACCTAAAAGCCCAAGGCCCAAGACATATATTAAAATCTGTCAAAACTAATTTACTAAGAAAATATATTATTCATTTGCCATGGCCCATTAAACTCACTGTTGGTCTCCATTAGAAAACAAAATAATAATACAAATAATAATAATTTACTAATAATCATTGGAAAGATATATATATATATATATATATATATATATATATATATATATTACCCAAAACTGTTTCAAAAGAGAAAAAAAACTATTAATCATATAACAATATGTCTAATTTAAGCCTAATAAATAGAACTCTAAATCCAAGTTCTGATTCACTCAATGGCCTAGATTAAACCCCAAACCCATTTACTGTTTCTTTTAGAATAAAACTGAGCTTTTTAGAATAAAACTGAGCTGTATATACTAAATATTTTATAATAGCATTAGCTATTCCTCACATTTTCCCGTATGCTAACCACAGTAATAAATTATTAGAGTCTCCTTTGCTTCATTAGGAAGGATAGAGAAAGAATAAGGAAAAAGAATTGGGAGAGGAGTAGAGGAGACGAGGAGAGGAGCTCACAAGAGCGAGCGTCTGGCCGGAGGGGCGCACGCGCACGGAGGCGGTGCCGGCGCGAGTGGTCTTGTGGAGGCGCGACGCAAGCTTGAACGACCAGTGGAGCCTTTACCGGAGATCGTCGGTCGGGAAGGGCGGAGAGGTCGGCCGGCGCTGGGGCGGTCCGGGAAGTCGGCCTGGTTCGATAGGACGG
The DNA here is from genome assembly GCA_029216955.1 of Iris pallida. NCBI lineage: Eukaryota > Viridiplantae > Streptophyta > Magnoliopsida > Asparagales > Iridaceae > Iris > Iris pallida. The sequence goes on along the minus strand of JANAVB010003398.1, from coordinate 10,772,315 downwards.
AGCAGTGTCTCACGGAGGGCTCCAGTGAGACAACTCGGCCGACAACCCAGGCGGAGAGGCGCGGTTCGACGAGGCGGTGTGCGGAAAGGCCGTGGTGGTGGCTCTCCGGCGTTGAGTCGCCGGTGGAGAGGCTCGCAGCCCGGTCGAGCGGAGGCGGCGGTCGACGACATCACGGCAGCGGCGGCGGCTTTTGCTTCGGCGGTAGGGCGCAGATCCGGGGTCGTCGGCACAAGGAGGTCGGGATCGATACCGGTGGAGATGATGACGGTGATGGGTTGTCGAAGGTCTGCGGAGCCAGGTCAACGGTACTGACTGAGCCGAGGAGCAACAAGGGGGCCTGGTAGGCGGGAACGACCGTCGGCGTCAACGGGTTTGGTTGGTTTCAATTTGGTTTGGTTTTGTTTTGATGCTGTCTCCGGTGTGTCGGACACAGTGGGATGGATGTATTGTTTGTAAGGAACTGGATGAGAGGATGGTTGTACCCACGGACACGAATGCCCGGGTTCGAACCCGAGGCTGGACATAATAATTGTGGTGGTGGACACGGACACGCACAGGGTTGCTACTGGCTATTGGTGGTGGTGGTACTAACGGGCGTAGATGCTGGTGGTGATGACTTGTTTGGACGGTACTATATATGGTTTGGTGGTAGGCAGAAAATGTTCGTCGTTCGGCTGGGTCGACTGGTGGTGAGTTGTTGTCCGCGGGGATGTGCGGGAGATGGTCTGGGTGATGGACATAGGGAGAGGTGATGGTTGTGGATGGTCGGCGTGAGTGGTGTGTTGTTGGTTTGGTGGCCATGGAGGGACGACAGAGATGGTGATAATGGGAGAGATGAACATGATAGGTGTTTATAGTAGGGCTGTGCACATTTAAGTCAAATCGACCAAATCGAACCGAACCAAACCGAACCGATCGATTTTTAACCGAACCGATGGTTCGATCGGTTTGGTTCGACTACACATTTTTTTAAAACCGATCGGTTTGGTTCGGTTCAAGGTTTCATTATTCCAAAACCGATTAAAACCGAACCAAACCAAACCCGATATGAGTGTTAGATTATTAGGGTTGGGTTGGACCGGTTGGTGGGGGATACCGAGACTACTAGGCTAGTGTTAAATGATTGGGACTAAGCAGCAGTGAATGAAAAGAAAAGTGAAAACTTTTCTTCTCATCTTATATATAATTGTTGTGCATATTTTCATGTATGGTGATTATGACATAGGTCACTCTCATTCCATAATATGCATCTTCTTCATTGTACTGACTGTTGAAATTTGAAATTGAATAGTTTATGCTAGGGGTTGTTGTTTGGCAGCGGTTGTTGCTTCTTCTTTTTTCCAATTGAAGTTCCATAGTAGTTAATAAATTAGCCATACAAGACCACACAAAAGTTGATGGTAGTCCATTTTTTTCCTGTGATTGACAATGTTACTTCCAAATCAGATGAAGTCCATTTTTTCCATGTGATTGACTGAAGTTCTACACCACAAAATAAGCAACAGTACCTAAATTAATGGCAGTCCATTTTTTTCTGTGGTCAAAAGCGACCAAGTCGAACCGAACCAAACTGAACCAAGTCGGTCGGTTTCAAAACCGAACCGACCAATTGGTTGGTTTGGTTCGATTTTGATTATTTTCAAACCGACTAGCTTCGGTTCGACTTCGGTTGTGACCAAATAGGTCGACCACCGACCGATGCACACCCCTAGTTTATAGGAAGCATGGCTGTGATATAATTAGAGATAAGGGGATATGATTCTAATTTAAATAAATGTTTGATACTATCCAGTAATTTAAATCACATGAATATATACCTACAACAATTAAATGATCAACCTAATAGTAAGAATAATTTAAATTCCAGATTTAATATTATCAAATAGTTTGAAAATAGATTTCCACTAATACCAAACCTCTTTAAAAATAATAGATTTTGTTGATCACGGAGCAAAAATCAATTTTGATTTCTAATACTTGATTACCCGAATAATTCAAAATTTATACTTAATAACATCAACAAATTTAAATAATATTTACTGTCTACTAAAATAGTTTAAATCATATTTTGATATCATCAGGTATTTAATCTAACATAATAATTTCCAAAATAATTTTTTGATAATATCTAATATTTTTAAACAATATTTAAAATGAATTTTGTAAAATAATAACAATAAAACAAATGCTTAAAAATAATTAAAGCAAATATTCCTAGAAGTATATTTTTGTAAACATAAATAAGTTCGGTAAAACTCTTTTCCTCTATAATAAAATTAATATATATATATATATATATATATATATATATATATATATATATATATATATATATATATATATATATATATATATATATTCTATCTGGAAAACTAAAATCTAAAAATATACAAATTCGAGAAGTGGGATTAAATGGTAATCATAAATTTTATAAGTAGTTTGACGCACAAAATTAATGAAAAATATCTTATACTAAATTTTCAGGAAATATTCACTTTAAATCACGCGAAGTAAAATAAACCAATTTTTAGAAAATTAATTTCAACGTAATATTGAACATAAATTGGCAAACCATTTTGTCCATAAAATATTTGTAATCTCTAAAATTCCTTTTTAAAACCAATCCATTTGAAAGTCCAAAATAATAATCTAGGCATAAAATAACTAAGATAAATGAGTACTTTAAAGTTAAACTAGTTTTTGGTAAAAGTGTAAATCAAACAAATCGTTCACAACGTCTCGACGAAATTATCTTTAAGCACAATAAATATAATAAAAATAAAAAATTTCAAAAAATTTGGGAAGAGGAGTTACATCGTGGCATACTTACCATTGCACCAAACCTATTTCCTGCCTTAAACTAATTATGTCCTGTGCGACACTGCCGTCCAAGTCATACTCTATATAAAGAGTCTTGAGACCATTGGAACGTGTGTCTATACCAAGCCGTAGAACCGTAGGACATTGCCTGCTATGACAACAAATCGATAGCGTATGGAGTTACTTTGCTTAACTCAATACGTGCGGTCGAAAGACCGAGTGCCACTTTGAAAAATATCATGGTGTGAATATAAGCAACAAATTAATCGTTTTCCATGTTCTATGCATATTTGACCCGACGGGATTATTGCCTCAGTTGTGTAGATTCATTTCTTTTGTTGCCAAGCCTACTTATTGTATATGAAAACTCCATCTTATTAGTGTAAAGGCCAAACAGAGACAAGTTCATTGAGGTCACCCACCTGAACGAGATGTTGACTCGACCGAGTGGAACTTCAAGTAAGCTGTTGCATAGCCAAGTCCAAACGGCGTTGAGTTTCTATTCCTCCGGTTGAACTGAGCAGGACGGGGCACTACATAATACACAACTCAGAAAAAGTTTATGTAACACCCATAAAATTTTAAAATTATTTTTATTATTTATTTGAGTTAAATAGTGATTCTTGGAATTTATGAATATTTTTAGGCATATAGTATTTATTATATATGGCCTTAGTCATGATTAAGTTTTGGGGTGCAAGATGACTAGGAATTATGTCACGGAGAGTGTACTCATGTGCTTTGACTAGTGTATAAACCATGCTAGGGAAAGCCTGGTTACAGCTATGTAGTAACTAGAAAAACCAGCCCAAGTTGTGACTAAACCCCTATAAATGATTTAATTATTTATTTATTAAGATTATGGCTTTTAGGAGACCCGGTCGTACCAATTTAGCCCGGACTTGACCCGAACCAAACCTAAACCTATAAAGGAATATAGTGCGTCCAAAGACGTTCGTGTAGATATGTATTGTATATATTTATAGTGGTATTTTATTTTAGTGACCTAGTAGGCCATTTTACAAAAGGTTGTTATATATATATATTATATGTTCTTGCTATTAAAATAACATTTTATTTTGAAATATTGTAAATAATTTTCTTAAAATATCTTGGTGGATTTTTTTGAATTTTAGGCTATATATATATATATATATATATATATATATATATATATATATATATATAGTAATTAGGAAATAAATATTATTATGTGTGTACATATTTGTATAAATAAACCCTATACTAGAAAAAAGATGTAATTAATATTTTTAGGATTTTATAGAGTATTTATAAATATATAGGTATATATGGACCAATATGGATATATCTATATAACAAAAGAAAAGAAAAAAACAAAATCTTGCGAGGATAAATTTCTTGCGAGATGCTTTCCTCCCTAAACCTGTTCAACAGACCCGACCCTATATATATAACAGCGAGAGAGAGGGGGAGAAGAATTCTAGAAAAACCCTGACCCAAAACTAACCTGTCACCCCTCACGACCACCCCTACAAACTTTTTCGCAACCACGTGCGCCGCCCCGACATGCCTGCACCCCCGAACGCATGCCAGAGGCTGGCCACCCGCAGAGCGAGCACGGACAGAAAACGGCAGCAGCAAACTGTGAGACATTTTTGCAGCGGGATTCTACGACGCTCAATCAATCTTTTCTCGAACCGTCTTCTTCTGTCTGAAGTCAACCTACACGCCTTTAAATTCCTTTGATTAGTTTAAATTTAGATGCTCTAGATTACCCAAAAAATTAACGCCAACTTGGCAAAAAATATATTCTGAACTTCTATTCCAAGAAGCTATTTTGGAAGTGGAATATTCGTCGATCCAGCAATTAATTTAGAAAACTATATGAATAGGTTTACCAACAACCTATACGGCTTCTAAACACTGCTTGCAGATTTTGATTTCATCTATTATACATCTAGATAAATTGATTTGAAAATAAAAAAAAAACTAGGAAAGTTTGTTTTGTAAAACTTAGAACTTTCTCGATATGACGTTTGTCTAGACAAATGTCGCAACCCAAAGGCATCCAAAGGTGCGTATGGATGTCGCGAACGTATGGACTTTGATGGAACACAAATTGGTTGCGTGTGCGCGAAAAATTTATGGCATATCGGTTGAGGTACACCGTATTGCCCCTTTGAAAAAAACATGATTACTTCGTCCACGTTCGTCACATCGTGACGAAACTTGCGCCACTAGACTCGTATTATTTTTTTGGTATGGTGAGCCAAGTTTGGTCCACTTCTGAGATAGTTGACCATATTACCATTTTGACGGGCCCACAATCCGACTCAATGGGCATTTTTTGTACCGCTCATCGGATTCAAAACTTGGATATACCGTTGAGTTCGTATCGAAAAATTGGACTCATAGGTATTTAATTTGTCAACTTTAGAGACCATAGGTTATGGCATATTTTTTGGTGCAAAGCGGGTTCAAAAGCAGACACTATTTTGACCCGAAACTTTCGTTCAGAATTGGACTTGTGGGTAGTCAAATATAGATATTTTTCTTATGCCAAAAACGTTGGTGATGTCGGTTTCAGCATCAGAGGACATTTGCGGATGTTCAACTTTCGTGGCTCACTGATTTGACTAGTTGCTTATTTGGACGTGGACAATTCTACACAAGGCAAGTACACATTGCCAAACTTTACAGTATTTTCATGCATTTTTATATTGCTACTCTCTTTTGCCGTACTTGATTACATATTTTTATGATTTATGTCATTGTTATTTTTTAGTTTTACATGCACGTAGATTGTTTCTATTTTTTTATTTTACTTGTCCTATTTTTCGTATTTTGTTCATGTCTAGTGATAGAATTACTTTGCCTTTGCCATGTTCCCTTGACATGTTTAACCTGGACTTGACATGATTGACTCGTAGTTTTAGGCGAGGACCATGTTACAGACGTTGAGTATTCTTAGCCACTCTCAATAGTTAGCAACCATCGGGCTGCGATAGAGACTTACTATAGGTTGTTGGCAACCATCGGGATGCAATCTATAGAGCCGTTAGCAACCACCAGACTGTGGTTTACTTCGATTTTCTTTTAGTCACATTTACTAGCACGATTCTCGACGATTTCATTTATGTTTTATTCTTGTAAAATACTTTCTTCAGTCTTTACTTTCTTGTACCATTTTCGATCGTTCCTTGCATGTTATTTTTGTCAAAGTAGGCTTCTATATTATGTGTTTTGCTAGTCCCCTGAGGACCTGGTAATCTCTCCATGCTTAGATAGAGAGGAGGACTACCCAGAGGTTTATGGTTCTGGAGTCGAGACTGGAGATGTAACCTTCGCAAGACGACGAGATAGTTTTAGAATATTTCTCGTGATCATGTCATTTCCTTATTTAGATATTTTACTTTATTCTAGTTCAACAGACTAGTAGTTGACTTTTTACTTTATTTCTCTTTTCTGTGGTTTCGTGATGTCTTTTTTCTGCACAGTTAAACTTTCATGGCTCACTAATTTGACTAGTTGCTTATTTGGACGTGGACGATTCTACACAAGGCAAGTACACATTGCCAAACTTTATAGTATTTTCATGCATTTTTGTATTGCTACTCTCTTTTGCCTTACTTGATTACATATTTTTATGATTTATGTCATTGTTATTTTTTAGTTTTACATGCACGTAGATTGTTCCTATTTTTTTATTTTACTTGTCCTATTTTTCGTATTTTGTTCATGTCTGGGGATAGAATTACTTTGCCTTTGCCATGTTCCCTTGACATGTTTAACCTAGACTTGACATGATTGACTCGTAGTTTTAGGCGAGGACCATGTTATAGACGTTGAGTATTCTTAACCACTCTCAATAGTTAGCAACCATCGGGCTGCGATAGAGACTTACTATAGGTTGTTGGCAACCATCGGGATGCAATCTATAGGGCCGTTAGCAACCACTGGGCAGTAGTTTACTTCAATTTTCTTTTAGTCACATTTATTAGCACGATTCTCGACGATTTCATTTATGTTTTATTCTTGTACAGTACTTCCTTCAGTCTTTACTTTCTTGTACCATTTTCGGTCATTCCTTGCATGTTATTTTTGTCAAAGTAGGCTTCTATATTATGTGTTTTGCTAGTCCCCTGAGGACCTGGTAATCTCTCTATGCTTAGATAGAGAGGAGGACTACCCAGAGGTTTATGGTTCTGGAGTCGAGACTGGAGATGTACCTTCGCAAGATGACGAAATAGTTTTAGAATATTTCTCGAGATTATGTCATTTCCTTATTTAGATTGTTTACTTTATTCTAGTTCAACAGACTAGTAGTTGACTTTTTTACTTTATTCTCTTTTCTGTGGTCTCGTGATGTCTTTTTTCCATACAGTTATAATTCCTTTACTACTGGATATTTGTTATACTTATCACATTGGACTTATTTACTTCTGGACTGTTATTTTGTGTGGAAGAGATTACTTGTGTACCTGTGACTTGCGTTGTTATTCTGGGTTGTTATCATGATTTACAGCTTAAGCATTAGCTAATGGGCTCGATATTTAGTTTTGGCCCATTAGCAAAATGTTGCTGGCAAGTATCGTTTTCCTGGTCCTACGTATTTTTGGGACTGGAGCGTTAAATTTTGTCTTCGAAATTTACTGAGTATACACTTATCGACTTATCACTTATACTCGAACTTCCCTGCTTGTTTTGTCACTCAGAGTCACGCTCATGCCTTAACCAAAAGTTTCATCGGTCAACTAGATCACAACATAATATCATGTCCTTTCAATTATCCATAATGTGCCTCACGTTGCTATTCTTAAACACGGAATAACTTACAAGTCGCCACACACGAGCAACTTAGTTCTAGGACAAATGTACCCAAGCAATATCCTCGATCATTTCGAACAATAACCAAGTCTTTACTCATCATCTCTTATTCGAAACCCAGTGTTACCTTTTAACCAATTCCTAAATTCCTGAAGATTTCAATTCCAAATCTAAACCGATCATTTCCAAACCTGACTACATCAATGCCTTACTCAAAATCACACCAATCGATATTCAATTTTTGCTAACCAATTTCACAATCCTTCGAAGTTATCGTTCGCATCGTCTATGTTTCGTCTTCCAAATTTTTTCTAAACCCATTGAATAATCAATCAAAATCTGAATCTTCTAATTATATACATCTCGAATACCCTCTTTCAAAAATAATTTTTTAATCCCGGTAATATCGTTTCAATTCGTCCGAGTAAACTTTTGCTTTATTTTAATCCTCAAGGACCTATTTGATTTCATCGAAACACAATTTTGCCTTTAGTCACCAACGTTTATCCTATCCGATCCAAAAAGTTTAATCTATTTCAATCGCATATGATAGTTCCTTTGTTCAATCTAAACAACATTAATGCCCATTTTTTTACATATTTTGCCTACGCAATTTAATATGTTTACCTCAATCCCAATTTCAATCTTATTTCATTTTGATGATCATACCTTCGATCTTATTTGAATTCAGCATAACACTCGAGTTAGATCGTGCATATATTTAAGGTGTTTTCGAAATACATGCATTTCAACTAAGCCTCGTGATAGAGAATTGGAACGAAACTGAGAGGTGCAATTTTTGTCCTCAACAAGTCACTTGACTTCTTCGATTTGCAACACCATCTATCCATCCGAAACCAATATCCGATCCTATCAATTGTCAACTTCTCAAAATCACTTCTATCCAATGTTCAACTCTTATTTTTATAAACTAGCTACCCCAGCTCTATAATCTATCCGGGCGACTCTTGCTAAGGTCGATCACAACAAGTCTATATATCCATAAAGGGATATTTGCCTAACCACTAGGCTACCTCAAAAGGCTAATGTTAAAGTCAGTGTTGGGATCACCATTTCTAAACAACAATATCAAAACACTCACCCCCTAATTCTATGATCAACCCGTAGTCGATAGTACACTATCTTCCTACCCAAGCTTACATCACCTCCGATTTCTAAACTCCGAGCATAGATTTCTTCTATCGCACTTGCAACATTCTGTCCAAGGGGTCCGAGTCATTCAACAAAGCCATTCCTAAGATAAATTATTACATGATCATCCTCGATCACGATATGGTTCAACGACGCAAACTCACGACTCTCAAACTCGCAATCCTCAAATCGTTTAATAGACCTATCAATCCAAATTTGTATACCTCGATTACAAAATCATAACTCATAATCCATCAATCACAAGTCGCAATGTCGATTACAATTCTGAGTCATAAAATCTCAATAATATATTCGTCCCTTTTGACTTTCCTCAAATCCTAATCCTACTAATCATCAATCTTGTGCATCTGTCTCATCGCACAATCACAAGATAGCCTAATGTAAATCCTCGAGTCATATAATCCTCACATTAATGATCATCAAATCTATCAATATTTTCATTTTGCATAATCCGAGTAGTATCCATTCATGCAAACTTCAAGTTTATCTTATCAAGTCATCCAAACATCCATTACAATCAAAATCCAAATAATAGACTATAAACAACAATAGTGATACGATCATCATTCCTCAAATCAGAGCACTTCCGAGTAATCGCACATCAACCTTTGATACATCTCAATACCATCGATGATATACATAACCTGACCTTCCTTTAGCGAGGAACTCCGAGTAGTGCAACCAATGCTATCATCCGAACAGTTACATAATCAATTTATTCAAACACAAAATTACGTATCTTCATGCCTACCTTAAGTCATCGAGCAAATTTTTTTTAGATCTTTATAGTCATTCTCGTATCTTCAAGTCAAACATTCATATGCACGCTATCTTTCCATCGTGCTATCTTTCCTTAGTCAAATTCGAAATTCTATTCCGTTTAGTTCTGTATCAATATCGTATACGCTCTATATCGATTCTTCGACTAAGTCATTCATTTCGTTAAGCATTAAAATTTTCTTGGTTCAATCTTCCTAATCAATCATTTTTGCATTCCATACTCCGTGCAAATCTCTCTGATGTGCGACGTTTCCTCGTTCGTTCGAATCAAGCTCATACTAGCTATCAAGTTAGGACTAACCTTGAAACAATCTTTCTAAGGCTTTACGAAATTTCGTCGCTTGCTGATAGACGCATTGGCACCCTGATCCTCAATCGATCAACATCCCCGAGATTATCCCATACACCACTCAGGGATGAAGTCACTCGACAAATCCTCAAAACAATTGTTTGAATGACAACTTGATCACTTTGAATCTTCGTTCGAACCATTCCTCAAAATTTAAATATGACCCATCTATATCGTATTGACGATATCGTCTTTTTGATAATGTAAACACCCCCTCCCAAATTTTAGCATTCGATTATTAATCAACTTGTGTAAATATTTTTAGTTGTACATACGATGCTGCTACATACATATATACATATATTAAAGTATATGCATGTAGGTATGTATGTATATGAATATTTAATGTTAGCATTAATAATTAATTGATAACTTTCCAAAATTTATAACTTTTCTAACAGCTAACAATTTTTATACACTCACCTTTCTATTCCTCCTATCGGGACTTAAAACCAAAATACCCATCAACACTAAATTACCTAAACCACTACCCCCTTACTAACAGCAGCTGTGCACCTTTGAATTCAACTCACACACCCCCCCCCCCCCCCCCATGTCTTTCGCTATTCCCAGGGGAGAACCGTGCACATTCCTCCCCGATGTCAGTTTTTTCTCCTCTATTCCTCCTTCCCCCTCAACGACAACCTATATTCCTCGATACCTATTCTTCATCCACATACTCTACTCACCATTTCCTCCATCTCCTCATTCTTCTTCTTCTTCAACAAAACAACCACCCGCTTCGTCGGCGACGACGACGTCGATAGCGATGACATAGTCCCTAGCACCACCACTTTCTTGCCTCCTTTTCATGAGAACAGTGCACCCCTTCGCAGCCTTCTCAACGTCCATGCGAGGCATACGAAGTTTTCGAAACCACTGAGTTATTGTTAATTTTCAATCAGGATTCATCACAAGGTACACACATTTGAAGCCACTTGACTTTTTATTTTGTCTAGTAATCCTAGATCCAAATATACCCCTGTGTAGACAGCCTAACCATAATTAAAACTCGTTAACTAGTTTCTATTAATTTAGTGTATATCCAAGTTAAAGTCCAGTCAAAACTTGAGAAATAACCATAATATTCCATTGAAATTTTATTTAAAATTCTGTAGTTTTTCTGGAAGTTCGAACGAGCATGACTTACTGCTCGTTCAACGAAATCCGATGCCACTTGTGCTCATGCACTCTCGGTTAAATTGTCTATAATGATGCCAGAGTAGGCTCCATGAAGTAATTTAATACTTAATTCTTTCTTCAAATTGGTGTCCGTCCCGACAAACTGGACAATCCCGACTAGAATCGATTTCACCGAAAGGCACGTACGGTCTACCCCGATGTATGGATTTTGATAGAATTCGAATTGATCGCATGTGCGCAACGAATTTGACACGTAACCGTCAAAAACCACCATATCGAGGTTTTTCAGAAAATTGTAATTACTTTCTATGTGCTCATCATATCGCAACGAAACTTTTGCAACTAGAATCGCGATATTTGACTTTTCATTTGACCCAAGTTTTATCCAATTTTGAGATCGTTGACCGGATTGCCCTTTTGCGGGCCTACGATCCGATTTGACGGTCTCAACCGAATCCAATTATGGATGTACCATTAGGTTCGGATCATCATTATGATCTTGTAGACTTATAATTTATGAATTTAGAGAACTTAGATTTTGGCACGTTTTTCAGTGCAAAGTGGGCCCACTAGCGGACCTCGCTTTGACTCAAAAATGCTATTTTTGCCCCTGTATCCAAATTGGACTTATAGGTAGTCTTTTATGGCTACTTTTATAATTCTGGACACGTTTGGATGTTGTTTCAGCGTCCGGAGTTGTCCATTCCGTTTTTACTTTTTGTGTTGCTCCTAACTTGACGAGTTCGCTACCCGAACATCGTCTTGACTCTTCCCGGACCCCATGCAAATGTACCTTTCTATGATTACTATCTAAATCTATTTACTACAATATGTTACATATTTATTACTCTTTTTCATAGTACCTATGATATATACTGAGCGTCCAAGCTAGACTTGGGTGCGATTGACGGAGTTCATTAATTCACTTGCTTCTTATTTCTTTTATGCATATTGATTTCATTGCTAGACGACAACCCTACATTAGTGGAATATTTTTATATCTCCTTGGCTATGACACACACACACATCCCATGGATATGAGATTCATGTTAGGGGCACGGACTGTCGTACTCGACTAGCCATAGCTCGATACGTACAAAACGTTTGACGGTTAGAAAAATAACTGTTGTGATTAGTCCATTAAAACTGGACATGTTGCAGATACGACTTGGCCAGTATGGGGTTTGAGGGGGAGGACAGTCACCAGGCATATGGGCTACCCAAACCGGTCAACTAAATGTTTCGGAGGGAGCCATGAGAGATTATGAGTTCCATTATCAGGTCGTCCTCTAACGTTTACTGAATATTATGCTCGGATACAGATGACTGCTTGTAGTATATGTATATCTTTTGAGCCTACCCATTTCCATGCATTGAATGTTGTCCTCTAAATTTGCACTTAGGAGGTTAGAAACACCATGTTGCATTTATAATTTATTGTACAGTATGTATGTAGCAAGTTGTTTGTATCTTGCTACGTCCCTCTGAGGACCTGGTTTCCTTTCAGGGTCGGACGAATAGGAGTATCCAGAGGTGTACGAACCTGGCCCTGATTCTGTACATGTGGACGTAGACGAGGAGGTCTTGCCTTCAGAGTTTCTATGATTTCTGCTTGATGGATTATTTATTTCCTTCCATTTTTTTTTATTTCCTGATGTATTTGATTATTTTCATGCTTTCAGTTAATAACAGCCATTTGGTAGTGGATTTTTTTCCACCCGACTATTATCACTCTCAGACTATCATTTCCTTCAGTTATATACTCTTGTTGTTTCGTGCTTAGTTATTACACTCATGGTATGGATGAGATCATTATTGTAGATATGTGACCAGTTGTTACTTTATGAGCTGGAGCTCAATTAAAATGTAAGTATGCATCATAGGTTCCATATATTGGAGTAGCCTATGTATGCATACCAGCTGGCATGTCACGTGCTAGTTCCAGGTACTTTGGGACTGGGGCATGATATATTTTTGTGGTGGCCCATGCAGGTGCTAAAAATATTATCTCGGTTACGTTACTACACGGAGCAAGCTGTATTTAGGTTTAAGAAAATAGGATCTCATCCACTTGCTTGATATCTCCTTTGATTTCATTCTGGTTCTCATTTGATTGCTTGAAATTGTATCTATCTTGATTGTATTCTAATGGAATTCTTATTATTCGCATCCAGGAATATAGATACCCAAAGTCAGTGCACTCCTCCTCCTTCCATCACCTCGAGTGAGGTCACAACTCATGAGGAGAAAACACCTCTGCAGGCTCAGAAGGTTCCTCATATCACTCTAATTCTGTAAGTGCAGTCCTCGTAGCCTGATCTGTCACCGTCGGACACCCAGCAGTACCAGCGGGCTCGAGCGCCCCAAATTTCTCCTCCTTGTCCTCAGCAGCAAAATAGACCACAACTTGGGCAGCCCGAGTAGCAAACAAGAATACCTCAAAGAGAATGCATACCACCACCTTTTCCTCAACAGATATGGTTTGTCTTTTTCCAGCAATAAATTCCTCCGATGGATCGATGCAAATATTCAAGTACTTCCAAGGGATGATGCAAGCTCATTTCCAACAAAATGAGGTCATGCGTCAAAGACAAGTAGGCACTATAGAAAAGTTTTGCCAGATGAACCCACCACCTTTTAAGGGTTCTGAGAGCCCTAGTGAAACCACTACATGGCTAGTGAAGAAGGAGAATATGCTTGAAGCTGCCGAGTTACGCAATGAGAAATAGGTGACTGCTATCAAACCTCAGTTAAAAGATCTAGCTCGTCATTGGTGGGCAGACAAGGAGAGCAGTATGGGCACCAGCCAAACATAGAAGGAGTTTTGCAAGCTCTCCAATGACAGATTCTTTTCTACTTCTGTCAAGTTTGACTTGTAGAATGAGGTCACCAACCTGAAATAAGGATCCGTGACGGTAGACCAGTATGATGCAAAGTTCAAGCGATGAGTAGAATTTTGGCGGCTGGTGCCTTCTCTTATATGAGATAAAGAAGACAGGGCCAGGAGGTTCTACAAAGGGCTCAATTTTGGGTTGAGGCAGTTGACCGAAATAGTAGCTCATACTTCTCATGCGACAGTTTTGAGTGCTGCGAAGATTCAGGAGACTATCAGTGAGGGACCAACAGAGAAAAGGTGCTCCATCCCAGAAGTTTCAACATCCAGAGCAGCACAAGGTAGGCCTATGCGACGCTCTTTAGTATATCACCAGCAGAGGGTATTTCCTTATCAGAACAAAGTGGAACTTCCTACTTGCCATTACTGTGGCAAGCGGGAACATCTTCAGAGGGACTGTCACCGTAGGTTGGGTGTGTGCTTATTGTGTGGATCAATACAACAATAGGCTCGAGAATGCCCTTATGGACATCAACAAAAAGAAATTGTACCTACGACAATGGTAGGGCCAACAGCATCAACACCAGACACCATGTCCTCCAACAGCCACTAGATATCAGAGAGGTCCCCCACTACCTTCACAGGCTCCTCAGTTTAACCAGGACAAGAACCAGACAGGAATCCAGAGGCATGGATAGTTTTTCTCTATGACAGTAGAGGATATTGAGCCTGAAAAAGAAGTGATAGCAGGTACTACTTTAGTTGCATCATTTCCTGCTGTAACACTATTTGATTCTGGTACGACATACTCATTTATAGCTACTAGTTTTGTTGCAATGCACAATATAGCTACTTTATCATTATTTAAGAATGTTAGGATTCTTACTAGAGGAGGGATAATACATGTAATTGATATGTGTAGGTCATGCTCTGTGGTTATTGGTGGTAGAGAGTTGAGAGCTCAACTTTTGGTTTATTGTAAGCCAAATTTCGATGTTATTCTTGGTATGGACTGGTTAAGCCAGTATCATGCTACTCTCGATTTTTTTAAAGGCATTGTTACATTCAGACCACCAGGGCAATCAGAGTTTGACTTCTGTAGAGAGCCTTTAGATGGAGATGACCAGTCAGTTAATGGTACTCAGATGGCGTTGGAGGTATCACATCTGTTGATCATCGATGAAATCAAGATGTATTTTCGGAGGATCTGCTAGGAGTACCACCTGATAGGGAGATAGAGTTTACTATAGAGCTAATCCCGAGGACCGAACCAATCTCTTCACATGTGTACCGGCTAGCACCGAAAGAGTTGGTTGAACTTAAGACCCAGATAGATGATCTATTGGATAAGGGATTTATCCGAGCTAGTGCTTCACTATAGGGATCTCTAGTCTTGTTTGTGCCTAAGACATATGGATCAGTACGTTTGTGCATTGACAATCGGAGATTGAATAAAGTGACGGTGAAGAACAAGTACCCTTTGCCACGTATCGATGACTTGTTTAGTCAGCTAAGTGGAGCATGGGTGTTCTCGAAGATCGATCTCAGGTCCAGCTACCATCAAATAAAGGTTCAGAAGGAGGATATTTTGAAGACAACTTTTCGGACGAGATATGGACACTACGAGTTCTTAGTGATATCACTTGGTTTAAGCAATGCTCCAACTATGTTCATGAACCTTATGAGTAAGGTTTTCTATAAATATTTGGATAAATATGTTGTGGTATTTATTGATGATATCCTGGTATATTCCAAGTGTAGTGTCCCGCTCCCGTTGGGACGAAGCACTATATAATAGGCTCGTGATAAGTCAGACATGGTCGGAAATATAGATGGCTAGTCTGACTCAACAACGTGTTTGGTATACGAAAACCTTTGGACATCAATAAAATCGATTTAGACGAATAATATGAGAACCGTTCCAACTAATGGATCGACTTTTGTTGGAATAAGTCCTAGACACACTAGAGTGTGTCTTGGCGAATGAACTATAATGAGTGTTACGGCACCAGTCTACTATGGGTTTTGTTGCTTTTCTTGGTTTTCTGGATGTTTTGCTGCTTGGTTTTGATGAGTGTGCTTTCGCGTCGATTTCTGAATGCACCTTTGGAAATTTTGAAGGGAAAGAATTGAAGAAAAAAAAATCTAATATGATGTTCGTATCATCGCAGGAGTTCGTGTAACTAAAATTGACCACCGTGAAGCATTCTTCTACTCTTCGTATATTTTTTCTAGGTGGGTGGTTCGGTCCTTTCTTTTCTACTCCTTCCCACCAACAAATTCTAAGTTCAACGTTCAAATCGATGATGCTGGGGGAATATATATAAGATAAGAACATGGGATAACTGTAACATAGCTAAGATAAATAGGCCAAGAGACAGTAACTTAGCTCCTCACATCAGGGCGAGCATTTTGGTTCAAAACCATGAAAACTATTGAAAGAAAGGACATTGAAACATCGATTTGTGGCATGGTGCCTCATAGTATTTAGTACTTGTGAGTCGCCAAATTGAACATACGGCTTTGAGGAAAATTCATTAATTGTTGCACGAGACATAGGTTTTACTGCTAAATTCTGTTTGTGTCATGCATTATGTTGCCTAGCTTTGTCACGACCCGTACATGCTTTTCGGGACACGAGAGCGTGAGCAAGCCAGCTACGTATCAAGGAGACTCCAGCCCGACTCAAGTACGTATAAGCTATCAAGATCATGGTATCATTGCTAATATGATAATCTACAGTGTATCTCAATCCACAAGAATATATATGACAAGAATGAACAAGTATGGGTCGTGGTCTGCAGCCTACTAGCATATATGTCCGATTAGACTCCAAGTATAATATAAGTCTATAAAGCTAGGCTGATAAGCAGGATATATCATAAACGCATGAGAAAGATAGTAAATCAATAATACAAACAAAATACCTGAATCATGTAAATGAAGTCAACTACCATATGCTCAGCTAACTAACACTGTGCAATCAGCTAACTGAAGAGATCATCAGGTCCTCAGAGGACTAGCAAGATACATAAAACATGCCTACTAATATGACCGTAAATAACATGTATAGAGAATAAGAACACTGCAAGAAGAATATCTAAGGACAACGAGTCGTATGGAAATATAATACTAGACTTGGCCAACTATTAATCAGAACTCATATAGCTTGTACTACAATGCAAGATACTCCTAATCTATAGTGTTTCAATTGACGTACAAATCAGGATACTCTTAGTCGAGATTAGCCAATTCTAGTATTGATCTCCTCTCCTAAAGGATACAAGGTCAAGTAAACTCCTATAAATCGTAGTACAATGTAAGATACTCCCAATTCATAGTGTCGCAAGTCAAGTCAATTAATCAATCAATATATGCAATAGGTCGTAGTATAATACAAGATACTCCCAATCTATAGTATGTCTCATCTATAGTACAATGCAAGATACTCCCAGTCAAGAATGGTCAAGTCAAGAACAAGATATAGAAACTGACAACTCAATCACGAGACAAGGTAACACGAAAAAACCAATAATCAAGCAATGTCGAATATCCTACACGTGCACGTAATCTAGAACAAGTAAAAAAAATCAAGGACAAACCAATCAAAATATGGAAATCATGTGATAGTTTGAAAAGGAAAACAATAGAGAAAGAGAAAAATAATGTAAATACTGTATATGTTCGGCAAGGTATACTTGCCTGAGGGTTGCACGGAGAACCAACAATATATCGCCAATCAACAAGTCAGAAAGTCCAAGTCTCACAACTGTCTCCAGAAGCTATAATAGATGTTTCTAATATTTCTAGATTAGTCAAATTAGCTAGGATTGCCGGTCCTTAAGTCCAATTCTGGACACAGGGGCAAAACGGTAATTTCGGATCAAAACGTTGTCCGCCGTTGGACCCGCTTTACACCGAAAGGCATGCCAGGGTCAACGGTCTCTTAAGTCGTCAAACTACATGTCTACGGATTCGTTTTGATGATATGAACCCAACCGTATGTTCAAAGTTGGATTCTGATAGGTCGTGCACAAAATCGCCCGTTGAATCGGATCGTGGGGCCCACAAAACAGCGATTCGATCAACTGTCTCACAATCAGACCAAATTTAGCATACAAGACCAAAAAATTGATATGGTCCTGTTGGCACAAGTTTTGTCTCGATCTGACGAACGTGCACAAAGTAATTAAGAAATTTGTAAAGAGGCCGATACGGTGAATTTGACGGATACGCATCAAATTCATCGCGCACACACAACCAATTTGAATTCTGTTAAAGCCCACACGTCCGCAAAGTCGGTACACACCTTTCGAAGCTTTAGGTTCGTGACTACGTCGCCCGTTTTGGAGGGACGCACGTGGTATCGAAAGTTTTTCTCAAATTTCCAAAACACATTTCATAGATTTTTCTTCAATTTCAAATAGATTTAACTTGATATAAAATAGATGAAATCAGAATCTAAAAGAACTATTTAGAAGCTGTATAGGTTGTTGTTAAACGTATTCAAACACTTTATTAAAACAATCGATGGACCGGCGAATAATCGCCTTCCAAAGTAGGGTCGGGAAATAGCGTTCTGTTTCGTTTTGAAATAGTTTTTTGTTAACTTTTGAGTTGATTTATCATGCAACCTAGGGCCTATAAATTCAAAATAATTGAAAGGATTGGGAGCCGTTTAGGTTGTGAACATATCCGAGTAGACGGTCCGTAAAACGAACAATCATGCGCCAAACAATCGCGGCACGAATTTCTGGTCGATGGGCTGCCAATACTGCTGCTGTGCTGCGGCTGTTCTGTCCGCGCGCGACATCGCGCGACGGTTCAGTGACGTCTCCAGCAGCGCTTGGTGGTCCGGTGATGCGGGGAGGCGTGGGGGTGCCTATGGTATTGAAGATTAGGGTTTTGGTTTTAGGGTTGGCTGCTACTTCTCCCTATTTTCTCGATCATATATTCGGTTTGGGGGGGGGGGGCGGTTCGAATACACAGTAGTCTGTTGGGCCTCAGCTTGGGATGGGCTGGGCTGGGATTTGGATTTCCTTAGTGTTATATATATATAGCTATATATATTTATATCTATATATCTATATACATATAAAACTATATATATCTCTACATATATACGTATATTACCTATATATGCATAAATACTCCAAAAGTCCAAAAATAAATCTTAGGAATATATTCTAATAGTGTTGGGCTTATAGTAAAATATATACATACAATAATATTTATTTCATAAATAATCTAGAATATTAAATGATATATTTTTATTATTAAAAATCTAATAACAATATAAATAACAATAATAATGATAACCAATAAGGAAAATCTATAATACATTTACATACAAAATATGTAGTCTAAATATTCCAACATGCATAAGGTTAATTAGGAAGGTATTTATCCTATTTCTAAAAATAGAATATCAATTCAGTAACAATAAAAAAATATGTATATAAATCCCTTATATATGAAATGCCTATTTGGACAATCAAAATTAATAAATGCAATATGTACGTCTACATGGACGTCTTTGGTCTCACTACAAGATTACATGGGCTCGGTTTCGGTTTGGGTCTAGTCCGAGCTAAATCGACACAAACCGGGTCTCCTACAAGTCAATAATATAATTAATAAATAATTTAAAATATCTTTAGAGGTTAAGTCACAACTTGGCCTGGTTTTCCTAGTTAGGACATACTTTTGGCTGGATCTTCCTTGGCATGGCTAATACACTAGTCAAGGCACGCCACTGCACTATCCGTGCCATGATTCCTAGTCGTTTGGTACTTCAAAACTCAACCATGGCTAAAGTCATCTACCGTAATAATTAACTAAATAATTATTTATAAAAACAAATATAAAAATCACCATTTAAATCAAATAAATAATAAAAAATATTTTAAAATTTTTGGGAAGGGGAGCTACAAATCTACCCACCTTAAAATAATTGTCCTCAAAATTCTAATTCATAACTATTCCTTAAAATTCAAAAGGAAGTCTACAATTGCATGGTAATAGACAACTTGTGCACAAGGTATTATTTTCCTCGAAATGGTATACGGGGCATCGGGACAGAATCAACCCAGGGGAATTCGTCAGTCGTGCTTCGATGCGAGGCATTACGAGACCTCTAGTTGGACTTGCAACCCAGACTGACAGGGTGCATCGCATTATTATTTAGAATTGTCCCTCGTGGTGTCGTAACACCAATGTATACATATAAGATATATAGCATGCTCACCTATTGTCTTGTGCATGTGGTAAGTATTATATCTATTTTATACAGGGAGGAGCACGACCATGGTAAGATAAGTTGAAAATGGTTATATTATTTACTGCTTAAACTATGCCTTCGATATGAACAACAACTCATTAAGTTCTAAATATAAAGATCACTTTGAATGCTTGAATCCTCAATAAGCAGTTTCGGTTTAGACGATTGGGTTTGTTATGCTCACTAGCAAGTGTGCTAACCCACAACTACCTAGGGGACAAGCGTGTTGCGGGAGCACGAGACTAAGCTGAAGCTGAAGAATAGGAGACGGCTCGAAGCTCTCCTATTTTGAAGTATTTTGAAGCCCAATTCAGATCGAAGGCTTTTTGTTCAAATGTATAAAGGGGCACGAATGTGTGGAATGGCAAGGATTATTTCATGGCAGCTTGTCGAGAGTTTTTCTTGTATGGCATCAAGCCCCAGTGAGGACGATCGGTTTGCTCTAAATCAATGCGAGGACGATTGTTTTTCTTGTGTGGCATCACGCCCCAGTGAGGATGATCGGTTTGGCATCAGAGCACGGTTCACACCTAGGACCTTTCGAAAACAATTTTCTTTTGGATGTTGTAATTTTTTAAAATTTTGTGCTTTTTAATATATGCGGCATGAAATAATCATTCCATACAGATAAGCACATAGATTTTTTTGAAAATACTAACAGGTTTGCTCAGCTTTGTAGGAATGACGAAAAAAATAGGCGTCCTCGCTGTTAATGCCACGTTTATTAGCCCGAATACTACCCAGGAGATGGCACCTAACGAATCTACCATGGAGCAATTACTACGCCTCATGGAAGTCCAACAGCGCTAGGCGGAGATGCTGCAAGAAGAGTTGCAGGCCCAGTTCAACGTCCAATAGAAATAGATGGACGCACTTACCCAGATCGTGAGCAACATCGCAACCCAAAAGAACTCAGCGACTATCGCATCAGAAGGAGAAGAAGAAGAAGTGCAACAAGTAACGATGAAGTCTCTGTCGTCCTCTTTACTATTTAAAACAACCAAGTTCAAGAAACTGAACACGCCTGAGTTCAACGGCCGAACAGAACCCGACATGAGATCATAGGATGGTTAATGAAAATTAAGGGCCTGTTAAATCTTCAAAACATTAATTTCATGACCCGCACCCGCTTTTCGGGATGCGAGTGCGTGCGCATGTCCAGCCTACGCCGCATTGTCGACGGTAGAACGATGTCTAGCCCGCAATAACAAGTGCTCATAAAATAATATCTTTGTTTACTCATTCACAAAACTAAGTCAATTACAACATTCACAAGTTTTACATTTGAAGAAAATACAATGTAACTAAATTTTATGATGAACTCAACTATCAAACTAGTCTCTACGTTTTGGCCTTCAAATACCCGCATCTCACCAAAGATCCAATGCAAAGAGTAGCCGCGACTAATCTAAAAAAATTGGTTTCCAGTCAGGAATGGAACGAGTACATTTCTAACAGTAGTTCCAAAAATTAACAAAGTCTATAAAATAATAAATAGTAATGAAATACATGATGGACAGATAAGCATAGAATCACGGAACGGAACATAGAGTAAAAGCAAATAAGCATAGCAATAATGACAAGTAAGAACAATACTAAAGATGATAAGACATACAACCAGTAATGTATAAAGTGGAACCAGAAAACTGTACCTATCTAGTGTGTTGAAATACCACTTTCGATATGTGTATAGCTAGGGGTAAGATCTGGCCAACCGTACGTGTCGTGTACGGCTACTATTCTCAACGTAAGACCATCGGATGGAAAGGGGCAGTTCACATGTCTACTATTTTTCCGTCCGACTAGTACTCATGGATTCAAACAGGTCACAAATAGGTAATCTTGTAAATACATTAGTCACGAACATGGTAAAATATGTCACAGGTATGGAATCCATAATACTAACCCCATGTAACAATCGTGTCAAGGATCAAACAAAAAATTAATGTAAAACGATACGAAATACATGAATCATAGAAGTTATCAAATATAAAAACTATCAAAAAATGTTCTCGCTTGGGGTCCTTTGTTGGTGAAATTGATAATCTCGTTGGGTCCTGAATAGTCCAATTGGCTAGGGTTGATGTGAAGAAGTTCGAATTCGCACGAAAATAGGAATATGATTAGTAATGGTCAAGGATTGACTAGTATAATCAGAAATGACTTGATTAAGAACTATTCTAATTTTTTTCATTATATATATATATATATATATATATATATATATATATATATATATATACCAGATCCGGCTCGGTTATTGATAGAGTGAATAGATCTGCCATTTCTTGAAATCTCTCTTCTGATTTAAAATCGTGGTGTAACGTGTATCCCCCTTGTTCCGGTCATCGAATAGATGAAATAAATCAAAAAATGTATATATATATATATTTTCATATATATATATATATATATATTTTTTTTTTTCATATATATATATTTTCATATATATATATATATATTTACATATATATATATGTATATTTTGATATATATATATTTTCATATATATATATATATATATATATATATATATATATATATATATATATATATATATATATATATATATATATATATATATATATATATATATAAAATACATATGTAATCTAGAATGTATTTATCTCTATTAAGGAATTATATTTAGGATTTGAAGTACATTGATAATATAGGTCAAAATAATATTTGTAGAGTATTTATAAATTACTTAGAATTTTTTAGAAATTCCAGAAATCCTAAAGATTATTTCGGCTCAAACTGTGTAATGATTTATTATTTAGAAAAATCCATTTGGAAATATACAAAACTCATTTAAGAAAAGCATTTTTAACTTAATACTCATATAACAGTATTAAATAGAAATCCTTAATAATTTTAGAAATTATTAACCAAATAAAAGCCCAAAGGATATATTTAGAACTCAAAATTAATTATTACAATTTATAAGCCCAAAAGTAATTAGAAACGTTTAAAAATGAAACCATTAATATGTACAATAAAGTAAAACCTTAGGCCCAAACTAAAACTCAAATTCTATATAAACCTATTAATATTTAAGTTAAAGCCAAATTAGATAAAAAAATATATATATCAATATTCTTTTAGATAAACTCTTTAAGCAAACCCATTAAATTACAAGACCAATTATTTAATAGATATATTAATCCAGCCCCAAAATAGGGTTTTTTAAATATCTATTATGGCCTCAGCCCAAGGCCAAAATCCATTAAATAATAAAACAAGGCCCATATATTAACTCCAATATTTAGCCCATTAATATATATATTTCAACCCAAAAAAGGTATACAAAACCAGGCCCCTTTTATTACTATGGCTCAAACTATATATAAATAAATTATCCATAAATATTTTCACAAAAGGATTTAATAATATATATAAATATATTTAATATATAGAAACAAGACCAAACTCATTTCAAAACATATAAAGAAAAGATAACAGAATAACTTATATATATATATATATATATATATATATATATATATATATATATATATATATATATATATATTTTTTTTTTTTTTTTTTTGGAATAACTTATATATATATATATATATATATATATATATATATATATATATATATATATATATATATATATATATCCTCTTCGACAACCACATTATGTTCTGCAACCACTGCCATTTAAGAGGCTACCTCCAAAAATATTGCCACCGTCTCCACCCAGGACTCAAGAAGAAAACGGTCCGGAACGACAAAGTGCAAGCAGAAGGGAGGACACCCGAGTCCCCCCTTCTACCTCTTCCAAACTCACACACACGTTTCAGCTCCAGCGACGGAAAGTCAGACAAGAGCGAGACCCCTAGCAGAGCCTTGATCCCCTTCAACACCCAAGCCCTCACCCTCTCCTATAAATTTGACGCTCTTGTCTAGGAGGACGTGGAATCCCTAACAGAAACAACACAACCCCAAATCGATCAGGCCATCACCGAGATCCCCCACTCAGAGGACGTGGTGGCGACCACCGCCACAATCGACGCTGTCCAACATCCCACCAACGAAGACCGGGTTGAAGAAGCCGTTGCTATTCTAGGCCCAGACCTGGTTCGGCGAGGACAACAGATTCAAGCCGCTGGCGTATCTCTCCAGCAAATACTACTTTTGATTGGGAGCGCCAGTGACTCCTTAGTTATTCCCCCAGAGGACCCCTTAATGGACTCCGCTGGAGAATCGATCGGCCCTCCCCCGGACCAACACGAAGAATCAACTCGGGACGTCCCCACCTCGACAAAGGCAGAAGCATCAACCTCGAACGGGGTCAATGTAAAGATAGGACCCGCTGAAACCACATCCACCCAAACCAGAACCGCAGCCAAGCGGAGCAAAAAAAACCCCCCCACATCTCCTTTAATGCTTAACATTCTATCCTGGAATGTCCGCAGCCTGGGGAACAAACCTACATTAAGGAGAATTACCAGCCTTAGGAAAATCCACAAGATTGAAATCCTTATTATTCTTGAACCGAAAATTCCTTCCAAAAGATTAAAATCTATCCAACTGCAGCTGAGCCTACCCACGACCATTGCCAGCAGACACGATATTTGGATTCTCTGCACAAAAGATGTCAACTTTCGGAGCATCCAGGACACCAGGCAGGCCCTCTCCTGCTGAATGGAACACCCCATGCTCCCAGAGCGCGTCATCATATCCGCGGTCCATGGCAGCTGTGATATTACTGAGCGAAAACAACTCTGGAACGATCTACTTGACATCCACCTAAACCACATCAACTTTTCTTGGCTTTGCATTGGGGACTTCAATGCACTGACCTGCAGAAAAGAGAAAATCGGAGGTCGCCCCCTCTTATCATGGCCATGCAAGACTTCAACAACTTCAACTTCAACGCTCATCTAGCCTCGCTCCAGTTCACCGGCAATACCTTCACTTGGTGCAACATGCAAGAAGGTGATCATTGTCAATATTCTTGTCTAGACAGAGCCCTCACGAACGACCTCTGGCACGGTATGGGGATCACAACCAACCTGTCTCATCTCAACTCCTATGAATCCGTCCACGCCCCTCTGTTGGTGGAAATTAAAATCAATACTAATCTATCCAAAAAGAACTTTCAATTCCTCGACTTCTGGACAGAGCACCCCCAATTTTTGGGCATTATTGCGGAAGCATGGAATAGCGAGGATTCACCCAATCCCCTCTTCCGAGTAAGAAACAAGCACAAGGCAACGAGGATTCACCCAATCCCCTCTCTCCAGGTTCGCATCGGATCGTTCATCGGCGACAAGGTCTGCCCTGAATCTCACCAAGGCCATGCTTAAATTCAGACTCAAAGTGGAAACAGATTTTCGAAAGCAGAAAGTGAGATTGAAATGGGATAGCGAAGGGGATAAAAACTCAAAATATTTCTATGCCTGCGTCAACGGCCGCAGACAGAAGCTATCGATTCACCATACCATTGACGACAACGAAAACATCATTAATGACCAGAAGAGCATCCAAATGGCCGCTACAGATTTCTATTCCAAATTATTCTCCAAAAAGATGGTTCACAAAGACAACGCCTTCCTGGATCAAATCCTCCTTATCATTAATGACACAGACAACCCCCAGTTGGAACGCCCCCTCCACCGCCCAGGAAGTGAAAGACGCAGTGTGGGCTCTGAACGAGCACAATACACCCTGGCCGGACGGCTTTTCGGGGGTCTTCTTTCGCACGTGCTAGGACATCATCGGGCAGGATATCACCGAAGCAGCTATCGCTTTCTTCGAAGGAGCCACATACCCCAAAGCCATTTCTAGCGCCAAGCTGATCCTTATTCCGAAAAAAGAAAACCCAGAGTCGTTCCACGACTTTCGTCCCACCAGTCTATGCACTTTCACCAACAAGATCATTTCCAAAATTATCGCCACTAGAATGGCAGGAATCCTCTCCAAAATCATCTTGGAGGAGCAAAGCGAGTTTGTGCGAGGGAGGAACATCCAGGACAATATTATGCTGGCCAAGAGTTAATCACCTGCATGAAGTTTTTAGTAAGAGGAGGCAACATCGCTGTCAAAATCGACATGGAGAAAGCTTATGACAGACTGGACTGGCAATTTATGATCTGGGTCTTCAGGACTTTCGTGTTCTCCGAATCTTGGACCAACACCGTATGGAGATCCATCAACAACTCATGGTTCTCCACGGTCATCAACAGTCAAGTCGAGAGATTTTTCAAATCCACTACAGGGGTTAGACAAGGCGACCCTATATCATCCACTTTCTTTATTATTGCGGCAGATGCCCTGAGCAGGAACCTTAACAACATGACCAGCACTCCGAATTTCTAGTACTATCACACATCCAGCGGATGTCCTATCATTACCCATCTGGCCTTTGCCGACGATTTACTCATTTTCTCGTCCGGGAAGGAAGGAGCAGTGGCGGTGGTCCACAATACCCTGCAGAGGTACTCAATATGCTCTGGCCAGAAGATCAACCCTTCCAAGAGCGTCATCTATGCCTACCACAACATCAAAAGAGAGCACGCAATCAGGCTCTCCAACTTAACCTCCTTCTCTGTTAATCATCCTCCGTTCAACTATCTCGGGTGCCCTCTGGTGTACGGTAAATCCAACGCTGCTATATTCGAGAAATTGATCACAAGGATCAGGAATAAACTTGGTGGGTGGCATAATGCCATTCTATCACCAGGAGGCAAGATGATTCTTATCAAACATGTGCTCACCTCCATCCCCATACACACCCTGGCCGCATGTTCTCCGCCATTGAAGGTTCTTTCATCGATCGAGCAGATCTTTTGCAATTTCTTCTGGGAACATTGCAACGGCCAAGACAAGCATCACTGGGCTAGCTGGGACTCCATGGCTCACCCTACTGAGGAAGAGGGTTTGGGATTCACCAAACTCACTCACATCGTTAAAGCGTTCTCGATAAAATTGTGGTAGAATCTCCATACGAGCAAGAATTTATGGACTAGGTTTATGAAGACCTGATACTTCAAGAACATCCATCCGTCGGTAGCCATATCCAATAGCAGATTCTCTATGGCTTGGCGTCGCATCCTTAGTGGGTGAGACCTTGTCGAGCCTGCGATGAGGCTCCAATTGGGCGACGGCGAGTCGGTTCCTTTCCTGGAGAGATGGACTGGGATAGCTTGATCTCGAATCTCACGGAGATCCCGAGAAACATCAGGATCAGAGACTTATGGAACCCCATTACTGAAGACTGGAACTGGGACAAGATCTGTGAATGGGCCGATTTCGATACGGCGGAGAGCATTCGATCGAGCAGATTAAGAATCGGTAGCGATGCGAATGCGCTGAAGTGGACGCTCGAAGCCTCAGGGGCATTTTCGGTGAGGTCGACGAGAATTGCTATACTAGGATTAGGGCGGCCGTATCATTTCACTGTGCACTATTGGCACACTTGTATCCCCAAGAAGTAGTCCTTCCTCATGTGGAGAGTCGTTAGAAAGAAACTACCTACCGATGATATCCTCAACACCCTTGGGATTAGCTTAGCATCAGCCTACAAATGCTATTCTGACCGTCAAATAGAGACCATCGACCATATCTTCTGTCTAGGGAGCCTGTCGGGCAGTATCTGGAGGACCCTTAACCAGCACTTCAATATAGAGCCAGGGGTGGTCGCTTCCATGATCTTGCCGTCTCATGGGGCATAGCATCCTACGACCACCAGATCGTTACAGCGGCCGCTACGTGGGCGATTTGGATATCGCTACAAGACGAGATACGAAGGTCACCATTTCTCAGTCGACCAGCTCACTCGGGAAGTCTTCCGCCAATGTCGTAAGCAGAGCGCCCTGTGCTTCCACTGTTCGAGAACATTCTGGGATGCGCTGCATCGCTAACCCTGGGCAGTCGAGTTGTCTTCTCCCTTTTTTTCCTTTTGGTGGTATACTTTTATAGGCATCTTTTTGCCTTGTATACGTTTCAGGCTTCGGTAGCCTTGATTTATAAAAGGGGGGTTTGTTTATATATATATATATATTTGTAAGGCAGTAATTTAATTTTATTAACGATAAAAAAGGGCTGTCGGGAGATAGCCCAAGCACCTACAAAATCTCCTGCACCAGGAGGACCCGAAAATAGAAAATAAGAAAAAAGAACAACTGATCGCGGGAAAAACCCGACCTAACCAACCTTTCGCCAGCTCGAGCAAAACCGGGGTCTCAAAAAGAGAGGGGAGAAGTAGGGTGGGGCGCCGCGATCTGGGCGAATCGGAAGCAGACCCGCATCACGATGTCCGAACTACAGGGGTTTCTAGGAGTCGATCGATAGAGTCTTACTCCAACTGATAGAAGTCCTGGGATCCGTGATGAAGCCGACACCGCTGCTATCTTTTTGGATGCCAAATAAGCCTCAAGAGTGGTATAGTCACTGTTCTGAATGCCTTGTGCCGCGTCGATAGCCAGTTCGACCTCCAATATTCTGGACAAAATTAAGGAGGCGCAGTTTGGGCGGTCTGTAATAGCTCGCATGACTATGTATTCTTGGGTTGTAACCTACGGGGAGTAAGCCTCTGCAATCCATTTAAAGTAGTTTTGCAAAATGATCGGTGAGTCCCGAATCGCTTGGAGTCCTACCACGAGGTAGGTCTCCGTAGGGGTTTGCGCTGATGGGTGACCGAGGTTGTCTGCGACTATATTTCTTTTTTCTTCTGCAGCAACATCTTTTCGTTTCTGATTGTTGTCAGAGGGGGTATACTCTATGTGATCTTCGATGATGTCCTGGGCGAGGGCATCAAATTTGTTAGCGAGTTTCAAAGAGGGGGGGTTTGGTGTGAGCGTTGGAGAAAGCTCTGCATGAAGGGGAGGAATCTTGAGTGTCGAAGGGTCCGACACTATCTTTAAATCGGGTATGAGTGTTCATCAAAGGTGGGAGGGAAGATTTGGGGCATTGATCGGAAGGTCCAGTCTTGTTGGTGGGGTTGTTATTCCGGGTTGCAGTCTTCTTCTTCAGCTCTGGGTGGGAACGATAACAATGCTCGAAAGAGTGTCAGCACGTGTGGCAGTATTTGCAGAAGATAATAATGTTGTCGTATAAAATTTGTTGAGTGTGAGACCTGTTACCTAGAGATATTAGAATGTGCTTGGGGAGATCCTTGGATGGATCGAGCTCCACACAAACTGGCATAATTAGCTTTTGTTAGGTTTCACGTTTCTTCAATCGTAGCCACAAACGTGCCAGAGTTGGCAATGTGCTTTAGCACTGCAGGGACGAAGCAGATGAGGGGGAGGTCGAGTAGGGTCACACAAGACAAAACGGTCATAGAGTCAACCTTGGTATTGAAGTCTTGGGACCATCTAAGGATTTTCACGGTGTGTGTGTCAATCCTGCTTGTGCCGCGAGTCCAAACAATCTTGTGGCCCGACTCTGAAGAAAGGTGTAATAGAATGTGCTTGGGATCAAGGAGTGCAACCCAATACACTGAAGAGAGCCCCCAGCTGGCTATCACTTCCTGGATCCTCTGAAGTTTTGGGTAGCTGATAAGAAATTTGAGGCCAAAGGTGTGCGAGAAGGAGGTTGACAACGATGTCAATTCAGACTCCGAGAATGGCACCCGAATCTCGTGCGGGTTTGTAGCACAGTCGACTTTCGGAAGATTAATGTCTAAAAAGATTTGAGGGGCCGGGCCAGGTGCAACGGTCTAAGCCTGTCGGCATAAGACTACACTTGGAGCAGATGAGAGGACCGGCCATCCAAATGTGCGCTCACTACCATGGCGGCAGAAGTCGCCGTGGAGGGCTGGGGCACCACGGTGGAGGCTGAGCAAAATGTCTCAACTGGGAAGGAGTGCGCTAGCGCAAGAAGGTCGGCGGGTAGGCGCTCGCTAGACGAGTGGTGGTGAATGCCGCCAGCGAGGGGCTTGGCTCTATGAAGGGTGTGCAATGGGGCGGTGCCACATACGTGGCTCGCGCCGCCAGACACCTGAAGAGGCGCCAACTGGTGCGGTCTCAAAAAGCTTCGACTGCATGGCACCATAGAATCCTGGGCGCCCGCTCCCGTATGGAGAAGTGCGCCCACAACCGGGGATGGCGCCCGCTGATGAGCATCAGCCAAAGATGACGCCAAAGAGATGGCGCCAAGAAATCCTGGGCGCTCACTACCGTAAGGTGAATAGTACCCACAACAGCTAAAGATGGCGCCTATTGATGGACTTCATCCAAGGATGGCGCCTGAACTGATGGTCTGCCGTTGGGCGCTATATTCGAAGCCGCAAAGCATGTTCTATCACTAGGCGCTGCAAGTGAAGGCACCATAAGCGTGCCAGAAGGCGGGCGCTGAGGCGAGTCATGCAAGCATGTGCTACCACTTGGTGCAACAAGCGAAGGCGCCATAATCGTCCCTGAAGGCGGGCGCTGAGGCAAGGAATGCTCGAGCCCCCTTGGGGACCAAAGGTACAGTGGGTGCCACACGCAAGCGTGCCTTGCCGGAGACCACGTGAAGCTCGTTTGAAATTTCAAACGATAGACCAGCTGTACCCAAACAAGGTGCAGCAATCAAAGAGAGCGGGAGCTGCTCCAGGATAGAGACAGCTGGGACTAGCGAGTTTCTTGATGAGGTCTCCTCGGAGACCGTACCAAACTGACAGAAGATTCTGGCGTTGGGTGCGGCCGTCGGGGAGCGACCGATAGAAATTCCATACGAAACCACGACCGGCCGGTTAGGCGAAGCCAAGCCAGCCGAGCTTCCAGCCTGGGGCTGAGAAGAAGACCCGGAGGGAAGTCCCTGCCAACAAACAGCATCGTCTGGCCAAGGAGGAGGGGGGTCACCTGCGCATCCACAAAAGGGGTGACGAACGCCGCGACATCGGAGAGGAGAAGCACGTTGGAGACAACGTGTCGGAGGAGAGAGGTCGCCGCCGAGAAAAAGCCCATTCAGTGGCGCAGGCCCTTGGCTAGCTCCCCTTTTGCGGCCTCCCTCGCGTGGTCAGAGGCCCATCTTGCTTTTGTTGGTTTGACGGACTCATCGAGCCGACGGTCGCCGGCAGGCTTGGCATGGTTCTCGGCCACCAACAGCGTTGCTTCTTCATCGGTGGGCGTACCTGTCTCCCTCGTTGCTAGCGCCCCATCCTCTTGCAGCATTCTTACACTAGAAGTTGGTGACCAGTCCTTGTGCAGTGTGACTTCCCACCCTGGGCTAATTTCAAATGCACTCAAGAGTCACATGTAGCCTTCCTTGCTGCCATTTGGCGCAAGTTAGCAGGAGGCCTCACTAGCTGCCTTGCTGGCTCTTTCATGTGCGCCCTCTCATGTGCACTCCGGCTCAGCACTTTCCGCGGCCGAGCTGTCTGGTGTGCCAACTGTTGATGCGCACATCCCCCTCTTTATTCCTTGGTGCCCTCCATGGCTCATTTTCCTGACGTTATCTCGCCTCCACTTGGCAGGACGAGTCCCCCTGCGCTCCCTGTCGCGGTACCTTCTGGCGTAGGCTCCCTTATTCCCCCTTTTGCCGACCGGCGCTCCATTCCCCGGTACAACTACCGATATTCAGGTGGCGCCTTTAGGTGTGAGCGGCGTGTTCCGTCAGCCCGCGCCACCCGGCCTGGCTCCCCCAGGCGCACCCTCCGTTTGGAGGGGGATGCACCTTGGTATCTATGCTGCTGGTGGCGTGCATGGCGCCATCCATCCTCTGCCAACTGTCCCCCCAGCTCCATCTGATCCGGCTGATTTTGTTTCCTCTACCGACCCCCCTCGTGCTCCCGCGCTCTCTATCCCAGTTAGAGTAGACCAATTCCCCCTATTCTCGGCACAGCCGACTTTGGGACCAGCCTCTGGTCTCCCTCATGGCTCCAACCACCCCTACCCTCTTCTTAGCCCTCCTTCACAAATAAACTTCGCCGTGACAGGAGTACTCCACAGCTTCCGATGCTCCTCGATGTCGTCATAGAGGAGATCGAACCCCCCTCCCCATCAAAATCTCAGCTCATAATGGTGTCGTTCTCTGAGTCTGAACTATCATCCCTTTCGGCGATGTTCCCATACACATTCGTGCTCAAATTCTCTGTAGGTTGCCCAACGTTACTCACGGTTCAGGAGGTGATTGCGAGCTGGGGCCTCACCGCGGCATATAAGGTAGCATCGCTGGATCTGAAACACATCCTTCTGCATCTCTCCTATGAAATTGACCACACAAATGTATAGTCCAGAGGATCCCGCAGGAAAGACAACCACCCGATGAAAATTATAAAATGGTCTACGGATTTCAACACCAGCATTGACTCAGCAGTCGTTTCGACGTGGGTCACGCTCCCAAATCTTTCTCTTATCTGATTTGTTCCAGTTGTGCTAAAATATATCGCCAACTCCATAAACACATTTGTACCACTGGCAAAAAAAACTCGTTATCGCTCCAAAGCTAAATACGCAAAATTATGCATAGAGCTCGATTTGAGCAAGACCCCCTAACTACATCCAAATAGCGCTCGACAATAAGATGCACATCCAACATATCATATATAACAACAATATCATATTTTGTGCCCACTGTCATATGAGAGGCTACCTCAGAGAAGGTCGACTCGCATCCCCCGAACAGCAATAACAATAAATCACCTATGCTCCCTCTACCCAACTCCCACACTAGATATGATAACAGTGAGGAAAACCCACCTCCCAGACTACTGCCCCTAAGAACAGAGCCATCGTGCCTTACAAAGACCCTGTCCTTAAACTATCCAACAAATTTGACTCTCTAACAGATGAGATCCAGAAAGGTGACCCGGCAGACAGCCCTGTCGGCACAAGGGTTGACCCGAATTCGAGAAAAACCAGCGTTAACATTATCAGACCCATCATTAACGTGGCTGAGGTGGAGCACCAGGAGGATGCAGGCCCTTCGCACTCTAAGAGCCCTCCAGATCATATCCTTGAATCCACTGAAACCCTGACTCCAGTATCTTCCAATACTTTGACTCCGGTATCTGCTGCCATCACTGAAGTAAGTATATCGGCCGATACCTTAGCTAATTTAGGCCAAGGACCGGTGAGCAGGATGCAACAGGCTAACAAGGCCGGCTTCACCAACAAAAACAACTTCTTCGGAGCTCTAGCAAAAATAGAGGGAGAGGTCTACACGCATCCAACAGAGGAAGATGGGAACAAGAACAAGGACAGCTAGAGTACTCTCCCCGATACGGCTGTTGCCAGCAAAAATAATCTAACAAAAAAAGAAACAAAGAGCCATCGGCCATCATCCCTAGATCGACAATGAAATTCAAAAACCCTGCCCAATCATTCTGAAGAAGATTCACAGAATCGACATCTTAGTGATAATTGAACCTAAAATTCTCCCAAACAAAATCAGGTCCATCCAATTGCAGTTAGGCTTTCCCTCAGCCATCGTCGGATACCATGATATTTGGATCCTGTATACGGCTGATGTAAAGCTAGGCGTCATTCATGACTCGAGACAGGTCCTCTCGTGTTGGTTAGAACACCCATTGCTCAAGTCTCATTCAATCCTGTCGGCCGTTCATGACAGCTACGACATCCTCGAGCACAAACTACTGTGGGAGGACCTCACGAATACTCAGACCAACCATATACATCTCCCCTGGATATGTGTTGGCAATTTCAATGCTATTACTTACAGAGAGGAGAAATCAGGAGGGCGGTCGCTGCATCCCTCGGTTATCTACGACTTTACCAGCTTCATCGTTAGTGCTCAACTGTCTCTCCTACAGTTCAACGGTAGCGCCTTCACTTGGTGTAATATGCAAGAAGGTGCTAGACGGCAGTACTCGCGTCTGGATCGTGCTCTCATGAACTCGGTATGGGCAGATCTGGAGATCATCTCCATGCTATCGCACCTCAATGCAACTAAGTCAGATCACTCTCCCCTCCTCATCGAGATCAGTAGCAAGTCTAACCAGATCAAGAAAGCTTTTGCTTCCTCGACCTTTGGATTCACCACCCACAATTCAAGAATATTATGGAAATCGCTTGGACTGGGTCTGACACTATAGATCCCCTTGTCCGTGTCGTAACTAAACTCAAAGCGACCAGGGCAGCCCTCACCGTTTGGAGCAAAAAAGCCTTCGGGGACATTTTCCACGCAGTCAAGATGGCTGAGGATAACGTGACCCGTACGGAAGCTCTCTATGTCACTGGTAGATCTCATGTGGCTTGGGCCTTCCTGAATCTTACCAAAGCACTGCTAAAATTCAGACTGAAAGTTGAGACTAAATTCTGGAAACAAAAAGCTAGACTCACCTGGGACAGTAAGGGAGACAGAAACTCTAAATATTTTCACTCATGTGTCAAGGGCCGCAGGCATCAACTCAAACTCCATCAGATAGCTGACGAAAACGGTTACATCATCAAATACCGAAAAGGGATCCAATTGGCGGCTGCTAACTTCTACTCCCAGTTATTCACCAAAGACGTCATCTCCAGAGATGAGGATTTTCTAGCAGAAATCCCTCGCCTTATTGACGACAGAGATAACATTCAGCTGGAGCTCCCTCCCTCTGAACTGGAACTGAAAGACGCCGTCTGGGCCCTTGACTAACACAGCGAACCCAGGCTAGACGGATTTATGGGAGTCTTTTTTTGATCTTGCTGGAACATCATCAAGTCGGATATTCAATAGGCAGTTATCACATTTTCCAAGGAGCCAGGTACCCAAGATCGATTTTCTTCGCCAACCAGATTCTGATCCCCAAGCAAGATAACCCGAAAACCTTCAAAGACTTCCGACCTATCAGCCTATGCACCTTCACTAATAAAATTATCTCCAAGATCATAGCCAACCGCTTGAGCGGAATACTTCCCAGGATTATCTCTGAAGACAACATTTTGATGGCTTAGAAAATGATAACTTGCATGAAACTTCCTTTCAGGGGCAAAAATATTGCAATCAAACTAGACATGGAGAAGGCGTATGACAAATTGGACTGGCAATTCATGATTTAGTTTTTTAGGGCTTTTGATTTCACGAAAACCTGGACCAACAACATTTGGAGATCGATCAGTAATTCCTGGTTCTCCACGGTTATCAACGGCCAAGCTGATGGCTTTTTCAAATCTAGTCGTGGTGTCAGACAAGGTGACCCGTTACCGTACACCATCTTTATCGTTGCCACTGAAGCTCTGAGTAGAAATCTGAACAGAATGGTAGGCTTTCCGTATATTTAGCACTTTCACAATGCTAGCGGATGACCGATCATCACGCATCTAGCGTATGCGGACGATATTCTTATTTTCTCCTCTGGTAATGTCGGATTCGTGGAAGTAGTCCACAACACGTTACAGAGATACGCCAAATTTTCTAGCCAGCGAGTCAGCCCCAATAAGAGTACCATCTATGTTCACCACAATACCAACAAGGATCATGCTTCCACCTTTACCAGTATCACCCTCATTTTCCGTTATGTACCCCCTTTCTTGTACCTGGGATGCCCACTGGTGTACGGCAGAACCAATGCAGGCATCTTTGAAGGACCCATGGAAAAAATTAGGAAAAAAACTCGAGGGATGGCACAATGCTACTTTATCCCCCGGCAGGAAGATGATCCTGATTAAGCACGTCCTCTCCTTTATTCCTATATACAACCTTGTCGCTTGTTCCCCCCTAAGAAGGTTCTCAATACCATCGAAAACCTTTTCGCTAGCTTTCTCTGGGGTCACTGCGATGGCAAGGACAAACACTATTGGGCTAGCTGGGATACCATGGTGAGACCTTACGCTGAGGGAGGTCTAGGATTTTGTAGTCTTTCGAATATCTTCGATGCTTTCTCTATGAAGTTGTGGTAGAAACTTCGAGTGAGCAGGAATATCTTGACGCAGTTCATGAAGGCCAGATATTTCAAGCATTCTCATCCGACAAGTGCGGACTCCAACTGCAGATCCTCACCTCATGGTGTCGCATCCTGAATGATAAGAGTCTTGCAGAACCTTTTATCCAGCTACAGTTGGGGACGGGCAATTCGTCTCTATTCTTTGAATGTTAGGCTGGAGAAGATCTGCTTGCCCAGTACTCGGAAGCTCCTTCGAACAACATGATCAAGGATTTATGGGACCCTTCGGAAGATTAGAACTGGAATAGGGTTCGTGTATGGTCTGGGGATGAGGCCGCGGATCGGATTCTCGAAACGGGGATGAAGATCAGGTCAGAACCCGACACACTGAAGTGGAATAAATCGAGTGATAGCTCCTTCTCGGCAGCATTGGCTAGAAGTATTACCCATGACATTGGTGTGCCTTCTCCCATCATTGCACCATTATGGCAATCTTGTATTCCCAATAAATGGTCCTTCTTGATTTGGAGAGTCTTTCGCAAGAAGCTCCCCACTGATGATACCCTCAACAACATTGGCTTCAGCTTAGCTTTTGTATGTTACTGTTGCACACCGAGACAACTGGAAACAGTAGATCACATCTTTTACTTTGGAGACCTGCCTGCTGAGGTGTGGACTACTCTCTCTCATCGCTACAAGCTGTCCTTCAACGATCTTCACTACTAAAATATGGTCTATTAGCGACGTAATTTAGCGACAGAATAAAATAACGTCGCTAAATATTAAATATAGCGACTCCTTTAGATAGACATCGCAAAACGTCGCTGAATAGCGACGTTCTACGACAAGAGATAAAGTACGTCGCTGAATAGCGACGTTCAGCGACGTCTAAATTAGATGTCGCTAATGTTTTTATATATCCCATTCGAAACTTTCATTTTCTCCTTCTCTCTCTTCCAAAAATTTCCCAAAATTTTTTAGTCTCTCCTCTGACGAAGCCCTCCTCCTCGCCGCCTCCCTCCTCCGACGAAGCCCCCCTCCTCGCCGCCTCCCTCCACCGACCGAGCCGCCCTCTTCAGGGAAACCCTAACCCTAGCTCTAGCTATCTAGATACGGACACAAATGTGGGCACAGACAACACAGACACGAGAACTGTCACGACCCGCACCTTGAAGAGGGGCACGAGCACGTGGTTACGTCCAGCCTACGCCACAGAATCGGCGGTAGAACGCTGTATATAGGGTCTGTAAATACTACGACTAAAACAGATAAAGGTACATGTACAGTATATACACCCCGAATGGAGGTGACATAGCAATATAGTCTCAATTACAAAAAAAACTAAGGTAGATAGCATGGAAAAGAAATATGATAGATGAAAGCAAGAAATAAGTTCAAGATCCATACAAGCCTAGAGATATACACAATCACAGAGTCAAAGAAATATAATATAAACTACTACAATCTGAAAGTACTAGCTGGATCGCAGTCCAGGTAAACCTAACTAAACTACTCTACTCTGGGTGAGCAAAGTCTAGTGGCTCTACTATCAATCTACGGTCCAGGTCTACTCCATCTAACCCATCCCTAGAATAGGTCGGACAATCTGCTTCAGAATCATCTGTAAAATATCAACGATATCCTGTCAGGAAAATGAGCAAGTACAAACACTAACAGCAGTTCCATATGAATTGACAAATTCTATAAGAGAGAGTGTAATAAAATACAAGACAAAGATATAGGATAACTTGGAAACCATTCGGAAGCTGAGTTACAACCCTTAAACCAAATAAGAACCGGGGTTGTAACCCTTCTCCCGAACAGAACATAGTCTCAAATCACGTTATAGCATAAAGGTATGTAGAGCATGTGAGTAAATGAATATCATAGCATGGTAAAAAAAGTACTAAAAGTAGAACTGAGCAGGATATAAGATATGATAAATAAATATAAATGTGATTTGAATTATTAGAGCGAAATGTGATCAGCTTTTAGGTAAGTGACAAGACAGGTTATCCACTTGGCCCGACAATCCACGGTGATCTCACGAAAAGTCATGCCGACCAACCTGGATAACAAGCGCACGGAGGTATCTGCTACACCCTACGTGAGGTGAGGGTAGCGCTAGCAAAATAGTGACAAGAGGCTTTGATCACATAACCCCTACTAATTCCTCCATCCTCGAATAGTATCACGGATCCGGACATGGCACGTCATGACACGGGATTCAAAAGCAGGGGGACTGCCCACTCCCAAATCGATGTCTATATAAGTACACGAAACACATAAATATCACATACTAATATACCAAAAAAATCTAGAAATAACATCTCATGACAGGATCCGACATATACTAGTCCGTGAACAATCATGTCGAGAATCAAGTACGATCCTACAACTGAACCGGATATAGTAGATATCTCGACAATGGAAACTATCAGTGAATGTACTCACCTGTGGTCCTGAACTGATAATGTGAACATACGCTCAGAGTAAATCACAGACCTAAAATGAGATACTATAAGTTAAACAGGGTTTTATATTGAAAAGGAAACTAATTTAAGTCATGATATGCAAGTCTAAGTCAAACTAGGTCAAACGGGGTCAAAGGTTGACTTACAGTTGACTTTTGGTCAAAAAGTTAACTCTGGTCAACTCTGGTCAACACTAAGTCAACCTTGGGTCAACCCTAGGTCAAACTAGACTAATGTTGTCCAACTGTTGACTTTCAGTCAACTGGTCAACTTTGGTTTAGTTTCGGTCAATTCTAGTCACTTATAGGCTAAGTTTGACTCTCGGTTGACTTTTGTTGACTTTTGGTCAAAATGGTCAACCGAAGTCAAAACTATTCTAGGAGCGCTATTATTGACCATTACCAACCAAGACAAACAATTTCTAACTATACCTTACACCCTAAACCAATTACCTTAGTTTCTAGGTAAATACCTATACTTACCCTTAACAAGGTATTCCCGATACCTTGCACATACCACTCTAACCTTGGAATACTAACCTAGGTTTCCTAGGATAGCTAGATACTACCCTATACTAACATTACCTACCATAAAATCCTAGTGCCTAGGTCATCTAGTCCATCTTAGGTCACATATTGATCATTCAACATTACCTTACCCTTATATCATTATTCTAACTTAACTAACCACTCACCACACAAACTCACTCCCTCATAACTCTCACTCATATATGGTTCACATATAGGCTCTCCAATAGGCTCACACACATAGGCCTATAGCTACATATATAGGCTCACCTATATACCCATATATAGACTCTCACACACACACA
The DNA here is from genome assembly GCA_029216955.1 of Iris pallida. Classification (NCBI taxonomy): domain Eukaryota; kingdom Viridiplantae; phylum Streptophyta; class Magnoliopsida; order Asparagales; family Iridaceae; genus Iris; species Iris pallida. The sequence continues at coordinate 10,733,053 of JANAVB010003398.1, read as the reverse complement.
CACACACACACACACACACACACACACATATGCATATATAGGATTGATTTTAGGACTGCTAATAGGCTGGATTGGTTTAGGGACAACTATATGCTGGTTTTGGAAGGCCAAATGTTGGCTGAAATGTAGGCTAATACATGGGCTAATTGTGGGCTGAAATAGGCTGGAAATGTAGGCTGAACAAGGGATAATATGGACTGAATAAGGCTGTCAATGGGGCCAGGTTTAGGACAGGTTTGAGATTGCTTATAGGTTGATTTAAGGGGTTATTTTAGGACAGCTTAATGACTGATTTTGTGGACAGTATTAGAGGCTAAGTGGCTGTCCAATTTGGACTGAATAGGGACAGGTTTGCGGCTGATATGGGACTGGTTAAGGGACTGAAACAAGACTGAATTCCAAGGGCCAAATGTGGGCTGAATTGGGGACAGTCAAGGGGCTAAGTGTAGGCTGGTTTAGGACTGAAATGGGTACAATTATAGACTGATATGGGACAGGTTTTAGGCTGCTAAGTAGGCCAAACAAAGGGCTAATACATGGCTAATTGTGGACTGAACAAGGCTGTCAATGGGCCATGTTTTGGGGCTGAATTTGTTGAGTATAGGACTGATTTATAGGGACAGGTATAGCTGAAATATAGGACTGAATGTTTGGCTATATGGCTGTCATGAAGGGGACTGAATTAGACTGGTTAATGACAGCTACATGGCTGTCAATGGGAGGCTAACACATTGGGCTAAATGAGGGCTATTCCCCCCTTCCAACCTGCTGATATAGCAGTACACACTGCTGCTATGCTGCTGTTATCAACAGCAGTACAAACCTCCCCTCCCTGGCCGAAATCTACCCACACATGAACACAAATTATATCACATATAATACATATATATAAGTCACAAATTATATATATATATATATATATATATATATATATATATATATATATATATATATATCACAAATTATATATATATATATATATATATATATAGATATATATATAAAATTTGTGATATATATATATATATATATATACATATATATATATATATATATATATATATACATATATATATATATATATATATATATATATATATATATATATATATATGAAGAAAAAAAAATTATATATATATATAATTTGTGATATATATATATATATATATATATATATAAAATATATATATATATATATATATATATATATATATATATATATATATATATATATATATATATATATATATATATATATATATATATATATATATATATATATATATATATATATGAAGAAAATATATATGAAAAAATATATATATATATATATATATATGAAGAAAATATATATATATATATATATATATATATATATATATATATATATATATATATATATATATTTATATATATATATATATATATATATATATATATATATATATATATATTTGGTTATATATATGTTAGTCTATATATATATATATATATATATATATATATATATATATAGACTAACATATATATAACCAAATATATATATATATATATATATATATATATATATATATATATATATATATAGACTAACATATATATAACCAAATATATATACAATATATATATAAATAAATATGATACAATATGACACATGAAGAACACATCTCTAAACAACACAAATATGAGATTTAATATCTAATAAATCATCCACACAATATATATATTAAATACAAGTGTCCAAATAGGTTTTTCCTACTAGGACACAAACCCACACATATGACACACCTAAAAGTCTCCAAATGGACATAAAATGGGGACACAACCATGGAGGTCATTCCTATGGGTCTAAAATCATCTTATATGCATGAGAAAATAAAAAGGAGAAGGAATTTATACCTTCCAGTAGATCGAATCTAAGAAAAGCCTTTCCGATGCAACCCCGACACGTAGGAATCCCAAATGGGCACGAACGAGCTCCGAATCCTCCCAAACTTGGCTAGCTCCTTCCTTGGCTTGAGTAGAGAAGAAAAGAAGAAGGTTGGATGGAGTAATAGATTAATTTGGTGGAGAAATCTATATAAACCCTCTCTAAAATAATTGGGAAAGAACAAGAGAAAGAAAGTGGAATGGAAAATAACAAAGGGGCTCACTCTCTCTCCCTCTATTAGGGTCGGCCAAGACTAGGATGGTTTCCCCCTATTGCAATGTCTAAAATACCCTCCCACTAATCTATTGATTAAATATTAGAAAAGGGTTTTAGTTCGAGGCTATTTTAGTCATTCTAAATCTCTAATCTAACCAAACCATATCCATAAATAATTAGTCTAACCACTAAATAAAATTAATATCATGTGGGCCATGGATAACTAGTGTGTGGGTCCCACTAGAGTCAAAACTACCCCGGGTCCCCGATACAAGTCGGATTGAGTTAAAATTCGAACCCGACTCAAATAACCCCAAAATAATATCATAAATAAATAAATAATTCCAAAATAATTCTAAGGTGGTAAAATGACCAAAATACCCCTGTTTATGTAAACTAGGGGTGACAAATCTATCCACCTTAAAAAAAATTTGTCCCCAAAATTAAAACAAACATACACTGAAATCACATGCAGAACATAAAAATTATACCTCAGGACTCGAAGAGATAAGGAAAACGCTCCCGCATGTCGTCCTCTCTCTCTTAGGCAGACTCACCTGGAGAGTGATGCCTTCATGCAACACGAACCAAGGGTATAACCTGGTTCCGGAGCACCTTCACCCTACGATCCAGAATCTCCACTGGCTGCTCTGGATAGTGAAGAGTAGGCCCCACCTCGATCGCTGAATGGTCCAATACATGGCTGGGGTATGCCACGTACCGTCTCAGCTGCGACACATGGAACACGTTGTGCACCCCCTCTAGCGTAGGTGGCAAGTCTAGTCGATAAGCCACTGCACCGACACTCTAAAGGACAGTAAAAGGTCCGATGTAGCACGGACTAAGCTTCTCGCCTCCGCCAAAGCGAATCGTGTCCCGTGTCAGAGAAATCTTCAGGAAAGCCAAAGCACCAGCCTAGACATAAAATAAACTCAGCACACAGGACAAACAAAATCACAAGCATCACAAACAAGAACTGAAACTAACCTCGAACTCTAACGGTCTCCGGTGGCTATCGGCCTAATGCTACTGCCTATCCTGAGCCACCCGTAGTCTGTCTCTAATCAACCTGACCTTCTCAGCTGCATCCACTACCATCTCCGGTCCAAGCAGCACTCTCTCGCCAACATCGTCCTATGACAAGGGAGTACGACATCTCCGTCCGTATAGAGCCTCGAATAGCGACATTTCTATACTGGCCTGATAGCTGTTGTTGTAAGCAAACTCTACCAGGTGAAGATGGTCCTCCCAAGAACCCTCGAGATCAAGCACACACGTGCGAAGCATATCCTCCAAAGTCTGGATAGTTCTTTTCGACTGCCCGTCTGTCTGGGGGTGATAAGTGGTACTAAATTTGAGCGAGGTGCCCAAGCTAGCCTGTAAACTCCTCCAAAAGTGGGAAGTGAAACGACTATCCCGGTCTGAAACTATGCTCACAGGAACCCCATGCAATCGCACGATCTGATGAACGTACAGCTCTGCCAGCCTCTCCATAGATAACTCCACCTTGAAAGGCATGAAGTGGGCCGATTTGGTCAATCTATCAACTATGACCCAAATCGTGTCTTTTCCTCCAGGAGATCGTGGAAGTCCGGACACAAAGTCAATGGTGATGTGCTCCCACTTTCACTCAGGAATGGTAGTGGCTGTAGCAACCCACAAGGACTCTGTCTCTCGGCCTTCACCTGCTGACAAACCAAGCAGCGAGATACAAACTGAGCAAACTCGGGCTTCCTGCCGTACCACCAAATGTGCTTCCTCAGATCTCTGTACATCTTGTTGGCCCCAGGATGTACAGAGTACTGAGAGTGATGTACCTCCTGAAGAACCTCCTTCCGAAGCTCCCCACTCGAAACGCACAGTCTAGCACCGTGCCGCAATGATCCATATTTGGCAATAAAGAAATCATCGAGCAACCCTGTCCGCACCTGCTCCCGGATGCTCTTTAGGGCAACATCATCATACTGTGCTGATCTGACTCTATCCATCAACTTAGACTGAATCTGTAAGCGCCATATCTGCACCTCCATGCCCGGAATAATCACCTCGATTCCCAAACTGTCCAGGTCAGCCAAAAGATGACAATCTGCTGTCAGATACATAGCTATTGGATACCTGCTCAAGGCATCTGCAACTACGTTGGCCTTCCCTGGATGGTACTGCAAGGCGATATCGAAATCCTTCATCAGCTCGAACTAACGTCTCTGCCGCATGTTCAGCTCCTTCTGAGTGAACATGTACTTCAAGCTCTTATGATCAGTGAAGATCTCAACCCGCTCTCCATAAAAGTAGTATTTCCACAACTTCAAGGCAAAGATAACAGCGGCCAACTCCAGATCGTGAGTTGGGTAGTTCTTCTCATGAGGACGTAACTGCCTAGATGTATAGGCAATCACCTTCCCGTGCTGCTGAAGAATACAACCCAAACCCCTGCCAAAAGTGTCGCTGTAGATCGAGAAACCACCGGTCCCAGACGGTAATGTCAAGATCGGAGCTGATATCAACTTCTTCTTCAGCTCATCGAAGGCGGCCTGACACTCCTCAGTCCAGACGAACTCCACGTCCTTCCTGGTGAGTCTAGTCATCGGCTCCGCAATCTACGAGAAATTCTGGATGAACTTCCGAAAGTAGCCCGCCAAACCCAGAAAAATTCGAATCTCGACAACTGAACTGGGTGTAGACCAAGACTCTACCGCATCAATCTTCTTCTGGTCTACTGAGATCCTGTGCTCAGTCACAACATGACCCGATAACTCGACCTGGTCCAGGAAGAACTCACACTTCGAAAGCTTTCCGTACAACTGCTCCTTCTTCAGAGTCTCGAGCACAATCCTCAGATGCTCATCGTGCTCCTCCGGCGTCTTCGAGTAGATCAAGATGTCATCTATGAAGACCGCCACGAACTTTTTAAGGTACTGATAGAATACCTTGTTCATCAAGTTCATGAACACTGATAGAACATTGATCAACCTAAATGGCATGATAGTGAACTCGTACTGGCCGTACCGAGTTCGAAAAGTTGTCTTCGAAATGTCTTCCTGCTTCACCTTCAGCTGATGATAATCGGACCTCAGGTCTATCTTCGAAAACACCTTCGCGCCGCTCAACTGATCGAACAAGTCGTCAATCCTCGGAAACGGATACTTGTTTTTGATAGTGAGGTTGTTGAGCACCCTGTAATCGATATACATACGCATCGTACCATCCTTCTTCGGTACAAACAGGACTGGCACTCCTAAAGGTGATGAACTGGATCTGATAAATCCTTTATCCTGTAGCTCGTCGACTTGCTTCTTCAGCTCTGCCAACTCGTTGTTGTTGACCCTATAGACGTGCTATAAAATAGGCTCAGCACCCGATACTAAGTCTATAGAGAACTCAATGTCTCTATCAATGGATGCGACAATGCCTGCCCCGCCAGTAAGGCTCCACAGAACCCATCTCCCGGCTCAGCTGCTCCCCTGGCAAACACAATCTCTGGCTCTCTCGGCGGCCTAAACAGAACCCTACCTCTTTTACAGTCTCTACTAGCATGGTGTATGCTCAACCAATCCATTCCGAGTACCATATTGTACCTCGGAAAGGGTATTACGAGCAAGCACGCGCTCAAATCCTGGCCTCCTAGAGTAACTCTTCGTCCCTTGCAGATATTGTTGACCAGGATGATGTCTCTTCCAGTCAATATCTTGCAATTCCTACCCATATATTCAGCAATAATATTGTATCTCAGAGGAAAGGAAACAGACACAAAACTATGAGTGGCAACGGAATCAAACAAGGCAAAAGCTGGAAATGAATCAAGGAGAACGTGACCTGCCACAACGTCACCCACTGGCTCTGCCTCCTCCTCTGCTGCCAAGGCGAACACTCTGCCCGCAGGGGCTCCCCTCTGGTGCTGTGCAAAGTGCTGCTGCTAGGTCTGAAGTGGAGGACCTCTCTGCTGAACTGCTGGTTCTCTGGCCTGCTGCGCTCTGTCCTGGCCTCCTCGGGCTCCACAAAGACGACAATCCCTCAACAAGTGGTCGGGCGCCGCACAGTATAGACAGACGCCCAAACTCTTCCTATAGGCCTCTCGAGTGTGCCCTGGCTTCCCGCAGAAGCCGCACAGAGTAGCCTGTCTCTGGCCCTATCCCTGGTGCTGCTGGGCACGCGCTGGTGTCTGCTGAAACTGCAATTAAGGCTGCTGCTGCTAAAACTGCCTCTGCTGGAAATGTGGGCACTTTACTGGCCCCGCACTCGAGCTCGCTCCTAGAACATCGCTGCCCCTCTTCGGCTTGAGGACGAAGTCCTCCTCTACGATCTGCGCCTCCATCAGAATTTGCTCGAATGTCGCATCACGTCGTCCAGAGGTATGAGTGTGAACTGCATTTATAAGACCCCTTCGAAACTTGTGGGCCTTGTACCTCTCATCCTGGATCAGACTGGGTTCAAACCTACTCAGGCGGAAGAACTCCGCTGCATACTCGTCTACTGACGAGTTTCTTTGCTCCAAACTGGCAAACTGTCCTTCCAAAGCTGTCAAGGCCACATCTGGGTAGAACTTCTCCTTAAAGAGCTTCCTGAAGTCCTCCCAAGACAAACCCCTCACCGACGTATGAGGATCTGTGCGAAACCAAGTTAGCACTATATCGAAAAACTGGTTCGCTACAGACGTCACCCAAAGCCCTTTCGGGACCTCTGCCAACTCCAAACTCCGCTGGACATCTTCCAACCAGTCATCCACGTACAGGATGCCCTCGGTAGCCTTGAACTCCCTCGGGTTCATCTTTCTGAAGTCTAGGTGTGTGCCAGGCCTCCCCTGACCCTGCTGCTGAACTGGGCTCCCTGAACTGGACCCGGTGCACCCCTCTTTACTGCTGCCATCGCCAGCTGATGGGAGTTCTCCATGCCCCGTCATAATAACTCTGCCTATGCGCTCTAGGTCTACAATATCTGCTGCAGAAGGGCTATCATCCTCTGAGTATCAGTCGATAGCGGAGGTGGCAGTGGAAGAATATCAGGAATAACTATGGACGGTCCCGCTGCTGGAGGTGGAAGACCTCCTGGAACTGTCGCTGCTACTTCCGCCTGAGGGGCAGGAACTGAGGTGGCAGCTCCCTCAACTGCAACTCCCGTAGTCGGAGGTAGAAGTCTTGCCGGATCGGGCCTCTCTGGAACAGCGCTAGATCCCGTTGCCTGAGAGCGAGTAATCGTCATCCTGAGGATAGATTGAAACAAAGAATCAATATGGCACATGATAGGAAATACCAAAGAAGGACAATTAAATTCAATGCAAAAGTGTTGTCATGGTAATCAAAAGATCAGAAATTTCCTAAAATATGATTGAGTAACTCCTATCATACCCTAGATCCTACGTCCTAATCGCAGGCTCGTAATTAGTACTCTAAGTCGAGCACTATTAGGAGATCGCACTAATTATGACACGGACCTGCATGGGCTACCACAAAAATATGTCACGACCTGCACCCTGAAGAGGGGCACGAGCACGTGGTTACGTCCAGCCTACGCCACAGAATTGGCGGTAGAACACTGTATATAGGGTCTGTAAATACTATAACTAAAACAGATAAAGGTACCTGTACAGTATATACACTCCGAATGGAGGTGACATAGCAATACAGTCTCAATCACAAAATAAAACTAAGGTAGATAGCATGGAAAAGAAATATGATAGATGAAAGCAGGAAATAAGTTCAAGATCCACACAAGCCAAGAGATATACACAATCACAGAGTCACAGAAATATAATATAAACTACTACAATATAAAAGTACTAGCTGGATCGCAGTCCAGGCAAACCTAACTAAACTACTCTACTTTGGGTGAGCAAAGTCTAGTGGCTCTACTATCAAGCCACGGTCCAGGTCTACTCCATCTAACCCGTTCCCATAATAGGTCGGGCAATCTGCCTCAGAATCATCTGTAAAATATCAACGGCATCCTGTCAGGAAAATGAGCAAGTACAAACACTAACAGCAGTTCTATATGAATTGACAAATTCTATATGAGACATTGTAATGAAATACAATACAAAGATATAGGATAACTTGGAAACCATTCGGAAGCTGAGTTACAACCCTTAAACCAAACAAGGACTGGGGTTGTAACCCTTCTTCCGAATAGAACTTAGTCTCAAATCAAGATATAGCATAAAGGTATATAGAGCATGTGAGTAAATAAATATCATAGCATGGTGAGAAAGGTACTGAAAGTAGAACTGAGCAGGATATAAGATACGATAAATAAATATAAATATAATTTAAATTATTAGAGAGAAATGTGATCGGCTTTTAGGTAAGTGACAAGACAGTTTATCCACTTAGCCCGACAATCTACGGTGATCTCATGAAAAGTCATGCCGGCCAACATGGATAACAAGCACACGGAGGTATCTACTACACCCTACGTGAGTTGAGAGTGGCGCTAGCAAAATAGTGACAAGAGGCTTTGATCACATAACCCCTAATAATTCCCCCATCTCCGAATAGTATCACGGATCCTAACATGGCATGTCATGATACGTGATTCAAAAGCAGGGGGCTAGCCCACTCCCAAATCGATGTCTATATAAGTACACGAAACACGGAAATATCACATACCATTATACCAAGAAAATCCAGGAATAACATCTCATGACAGGATCCGACGTATACTAGTCCGTGAACTATCGTGTCGAGAATCAAGTAAGTCACTACAACTGAATCGGATATAGTAGATATCAAGACAATGAAAACTATCAGTAAATGTACTCGCCTGTGGTCCTGAGCTGATAAGGTGAACAGACGCTCAGAGTAAATCACAGACCTAAAATGAGATACTATAAGTTAAACATGGTTTTATAATGAAAATGAAACTAATTTAAGTCATGATATGCAAGTCTAAGTCAAACTAGGTCAAACTTGGTCAAACGGGGTCAAAGGTTGACTTACAGTTGACTTTTGGTCAAAAAGTCAACTATGGTCAACTCTGGTCAACACTGAGTCAACCCTGGGTCAATCCTAGGTCAAACTATGCTAATGTTGACCAACTGTTGACTTTTAGTCAACTGGTCAACTTTGGTTTAGTTTCGGTCAATTCTAGTCACTTATATGCTAAGTTTTACTCTCGGTTGACTTTTGTTGACTTTTGGTCAAAATGGTCAACCGAAGTCAAAACTAGTCTAGTAGCGCTATTATTGACCATTACCAACCAAGATAAACAATTTCTAACTATACCTTACACCCTAAACCAATTACCTTAGTTTCTAGGTAAATACCTATACTTACCCTTAACAAGGTATTCCCGATACCTTGCACATACCACTCTAACCTAGGAATACTAACCTAGGTTTCCTAGGATAGCTAGATACTATTCTATACTAACATTACCTACCATAAAATCCTAGTGCCTAGGTCATCTAGTCCATCTTAGGTCACATATTGATCATTCAATATTACCTTACCCTTATATCATTATTCTAACTTAACTAACCACTCACCACACAAACTCACTCCCTCATAACTCTTATTCATATATGGTTCACATATAGGCTCTCCTATAGGCTCACACACATAGGCCTATAGCTACATATATAGGATCACCTATATACCCATATATAGACTCTTACACACACACATATAGGCATATATAGGACTGATTTTAGGACTGCTAATAGGCTGTCAATAGGGCCAATATGGATTGGTTTAGGGACAGCTATATGCTAGTTTTGGAAGGCCAAATGTTGGCTGAAATATAGGCTAATACATGGGCTAATTATGGGCTAAAATGGGCTAAAAATGTAGGCTGAACAAGGGCTAATATGGACTGAACAAGGCTGTCAATGGGGCCAGGTTTAGGACAGGTTTGAGATAGCTTATATGTTGATTTAAGGGGCTATTTTAGGATATCTTAATGGCTAATTTTATGGTCAAGTTTAGAGGCTAAGTGGCTGCCCAATTTGGACAGGTTTGTGGCTGATATGGGACTGGTTAAGGGACTGAAACAAGGCTGAATTCCAAGGGCCAAATGTGGGCTGAATTGGGGACAGTCAAGGGGCTAAGTGTAGGCTGGTTTAGGACTGAAGTGGGTACAAGTATAGACTGATATGGGACAGGTTTTGGGCTGCTAAGTAGGCTAAACAAAGGGCTAATACATGGCTAATTGTGGACTGAACAAGGCTGTCAATGGGCCATGTTTTAGGGCTGAATTTGCTGAGTATAGGACTGATTTATAGGGACAGGTATAGCTGAAATATAGGACTGAATGTTTGGCTATATGGCTGTCATGAAGGGGACTGAATTAGACTGGTTAATGACAGCAACATGGCTGTCAATGGGAGGCTAACACATTGGGCTAAATGAGGGCTATTCCCCCCTTCCAACCTGCTGATATAGCAGTACACACTGCTGCTATGCTGCTGTTATCAACAGCAGTACAAACCTCCCCTCCCTGGCAGAAATCTACCCACACATGAACACAAATTATATCACATATATATACATATATATAAGTCATAAATTATATATAAATATATAAATATATATATATATATATATTTTATATATATATATATATATATATATATATATATATATATATATATATATATATATATATATATATATATATATATATATATATATATATATAGACTAACATATATATAACCAAATATATATACAATATATATAAAATAAATATGATACAATATGACATATGAAGAACACATCTCTAAATAACACAAATCTGAGATTTAATATCTAATAAATCATCCACACAATATATATATTAAATACAAGTGTCCAAATAGGTTTTTCCCACTAGGACACAAACCCACACACATGACACACCTAAAAGTCTCCAAATGGACACAAAATGGACACAAATGGAGACACAACCATAGAGGTCATTCCTATGGGTCTAAAATCATCCTATATGCATGAGAAAATAAAAATGAGAAGGGATTTATACCTTCCGGTATATCGAATCTAAGAAAAGCCTTCCCGATGCGACCCTGACATGTAGGAATCCCAAATGGACACGAACGAGCTCCGAATCCTCCCAAACTTGGCTAGCTCCTTCCTTGGCTTGAGTAGAGAAGAAAAAAAGAAGGTTGGGTCGAGGAATGGATTGATTTGGTGGAGAAATCTATATAAACCCTCTCTAAAATAATTGGGGAAGAACAAGAGAGAGAAAGTGGAATGGAAAATAACAAAGGGGATCACTCTCTCTCCCTTTATTAGGGCCGGCCAAGACTAGGATGGTTTTCCCCTATTGCAATGTCTAAAATACCCTCCCACTAATCTATTGATTAAATATTAGGAAAGGGTTTTAGTTCGAGACTATTTTAGTCATTCTAAATCTCTAATCTAACCAAACCCTATCCATAAATAATTTGTCTAACCACTAACTAAAATTAATATCATGTGGGCCATGGCTAACTAGTGTGTGGGTCCCACTAGAGTAAAAACTACCCCGGGTCCCCGATACAAGTCGGATTGAGTTAAAATTCTAATCCGACTCAAATAACCCCAAAATAATATCATAAATAAATAAATAATTCTAAAATAATTCTAAGGTGGAAAAATGACCAAAATACTACTGTTCATGAAAACTGGGGGTGACAAGAACCCTAACCCTAGCCCTAGGTTATACGAGAACCCTAACCCTAACTAGGGCTGCAAATGTGCTGACACCATGTTATTGACACGATTTTGACCTCGTTTGGACACGAGTCTAGATACCCTAGACACGTGTGTCACACACACACATACCCCTTTTGACACGTATACAATAGTTAGGGTTTTGCATGAGAATTTTGGTTTCGAATGGGTTACTGAGATTTTAGGATTTAGAATGTTTTGTTATATTCATAGATATACATATGTATCAGAGATTTAATATAGTAGTATGTGTTGTATTCGAGTTATAGGTTTGGGTTTAATTTTGAGTTTGATATTTTGAATTGATACTTTGATGTACTTTACTAGAGACGGTAAGGATTATAGGATTATATGTATGTATTTGAGTTGATATACCTATGTATATAAGTATATGAGCTGTGGGAGTTAGAGTATAGGGTTATGTTGATTTTAGGATATTTGGTTTTCGATTGATTTAGTTTTAGTAGACTAGTGTAGCGGGTTGCAGTGTGGCTTTAGCTCAGTGACTGTTTGCAATAAGTAGATATTTGCAGCGGCAGTGGCATAGCATTTGCCCTGCCATGGCGTTGCCTTGATTTGGCATGGACAGTGAAATACAGTAGGCTTAGGAATGTGTTATCAGCAGAAGTAGCATATGAGTATGGTTTGATATTAGTAGAGAGTTGAGGTGAGGTTGTGGTTAGGATTTGTGAGTGTAAGGAGGAGGAGGAGGAGGAGGAGGAGGAGGGGAGTATTAGTTGAGTTGATATGTTACCATGAGGGATACTTTGCATAGGATATCTATAGGTGTTATATAGATAGGAGGATTTATGCATAGCTTAGATTGAGGATTTGATATATACATGTGAGTGTAAGCTATATATATGTATAAATGTTTATAGATAGGTTTTGTTTTGAATATATATTGGTATAAAGGGTAGTTGGCTAAGGTATGGGTTATACTTCATATAGAAGTGGGTTGTATCTTGAGAGTGCCACTTGTCTTTGAGTGAGTTATTGAAGAGTATGTGTGAATATATATATATATATATATATATATATATATATATATATATATAAAATATATATATATATATATAGACACTAGCTAGAGTATCAATGTCATCCAGGGATTCGCCTATAGGATATAGGATTGGGTTTTATGACTTAGAAATGACTAGTTGACTAAGTTTGACCTTTAACTAAGGCTTGACCAAACCATATTACATACTCGAGTATCTGTGAAAACAGTTTAGGAATTTGAAAACTAAAAATCAAATGAAGACCCGAACATTTCACATTACATTGCAAAACTCAAGTATCAGACAAAACCACATCTTCATAATCAACCCCAACCAATGGATAACTGTGCACGCACAGTCCAAATCCTGTGTACGTGCGATTTCGTGTCCGACATGCATCCAGTCGACACGAAACTTGAGGGAGGGCTTGTCAGTGGTTGCCTCCACCTCTGTGTCAAGTGGTTCGTGTCCAATGTCCAATTTGTGTAGGTATTTATGAAATGAATTTGTGCCTATTGGATAATTTTGTGTCCATTTTTGCAGAATTATTTTCAAGTGGATACGAATTACTACTTGCGATGTCGCTCATGGATGCACATTCGTCGTCCTGATGATATGTACGGTATGCGGGATAATTACATAGCGAGAGTAGTACAGTTCCTGCAGTTTGCCAAGACGTTCCCTCAGTACATGGACGACACCAAAATTAAGTGTCCGTGTGTGAAATGTCATAACGTAAAATATTATCCAGAAGTGGAAGTGACATATCATTTGTACTCGAGGGGTTTCACGCCTAATTACTATCAGTGGACCGTACACGGAGAACTTGTGTCTTTAGCATCAGAGCCGGAGCCTTATGTTGAGCCGCATATGCATGCGGGACCTAATTTTGTTTCAGATAATCATGCATATGATGACGGATGTATGAACATGGTTTTCGATGCTGCGAGACCTATTTTCATTCATGATGCAGCTGAGGAGGCACTCAATGTCGATGCTGCAAAGTTCATGGAGTTGCTGGAGAATGCAAGGACTACATTGTATCCTGGTTGTACAGATCATTCATCGTTGGAGGTGGTTATAAGACTGTTGAGGATTAAGTCAGATTTTAACATGTCGCAAGAATGCTACAACTGAGTGTTGGAGTTGATTATAGAGATCTTGTCGGCGGGTGCTAAGTTACCTAAAGACTTCTACCGGTCTAAGAGGATGGTGAGATCGCTCTGGATGGGATACGAGAAAATCGATTCTTGTCGCAATGGGTGCATGATGTACTATAAGGATGCAGATGTGTGCAGATTTTGTGGTGCTGATCGCTAAAAGACAACTAGTACAGGAAGGTCTACTGGTGCAAGAAGACCGACCGATTCAATGCTCTACTTGTCTTTAACACCGCGGTTGCAAAGATTATTTATGGTGAAAGAGACGGCCGAAAATATGAGTTGGCACACGCGAGAACAGATTGAAGGAGTGTTGGATCACCCATCCGATGGAGAAGCGTTGAAGCACTTTGATCAATTCTATCCTGATTTTGCTTTAGATCCGCATAATGTCAAGTTGGGGCTATTTTCTGACGGATTTACTCCTTTTGGTCTTTCAGGATCCCAGTATTCGTGCTGGCCTGTGATTGTCACTCTGTATAACCTACCGCCTTGGATGTGCATGAAGACACAGTACATGTTTCTAACTGTTATAATCCCTGGTCCAAACAATCCCAAGAGGAATATTGATGTGTACTTACAGTCTTTGATAGACGAGTTGAATCAGTTATGGGAAGTAGGCACTAACACGTACGATGTTTCCAGGAAGCAGAATTTTCAGATGAAGGCAACCCTTACGTGGACCATCAACGACTTTCCGGCCTCTGGAATATTATTTGGATGGAGCACTCATGGCCGTCTCTCATGTCCGTATTGCATGGACCGTACTAAGGCTTTCCACTTAAAACACGGAGGAAAACCGTGCTTCTTTGATTGTCATCGACAATTTCTGCCAAAAGATCATCCGTTCAGAAGGAACATGAATGCATTCCGTGCCGACGATGTAGAGAAGGGTGATCCACCGCCAAGGTGGTACGGGGCCACGATATGGGAGGAGGTTAAAGATTTTTCAAGAGCTATCGAAGATCCTACAACTGGTTACAAGTGCGATGGATTTGGTAGAGATCATAACTGGACAAAGAGGAGCATATTCTGGGATCTGCCATATTGGAGTACCAATCTGATCAGACATAATCTTGATGTTATGTATATTGAGAAGAATGTGTTTGATAACATAATTAATACTGTGATGGACGTAAAGGGAAAAAACGAAAGACAATCCCAAGGCCAGGTTGGACTTAGAAGAAATATGTAAACGTCTTGCGTTGCATTTGATAGAGGAGAATGGAAAACAGTTCCTGCTGAAGTCAATTTTCTTACTGGACAAGGAGGATAAAGTGAGACTTTGTCGGTGGATCCAGGGCCTAAAATTTTTAGACGGATATGTGTCAAATCTGAGAAGATGTGCCGATCCGAAGGAAAATAAATTAACGGGTATGAAGAGTTCACGATTGTCACGTATTCATGGAGAGATTAATTCTGATTGTATTTCAGAAATTCTTACCACAGGCAGTTTGGGATCCATTGACGGAGCTTATGTAACGCCCCATTCCCAAAATACGTAGGACTAAGTACGTAGACATGCCAGCTGTATACATCCGAAGTACAGGGCCTTGTATGTATATATAAGCTGTAAAATGTAGTAATCCAATACAAACTAAATCTCATCCACAATGAAAAGAATAATAATATAAAAATTAACTTGAATATTGATGATACAATCGTTGGACGGAGACAAAGTCCACTACCAACTATCTCAATGAAAGAAATGTACAAGAATAGATCCATAAAATGGCAAGACGAACCATGCACAATAATCCTCGAAAAAATAGCGACGATCACGGCTACGGCTAGAGCACCTGCAGAAGACATGAACACACACCTGGGGAATAACCAGGTCCTCAGACGGACGTAGCAAGATACAAGAAGAACATGCTAATATGAACTGTCAGAATAATAAAATAATATATAAAAGACTACTCTAGACACAAATATGCAAAGGAGATTCTAACCGCCTAATGTGCAATTTAGAGGACAACTTTCATGTGCATGGGTGGGATTTTAGGCTATGTGTACGTAACTGGCATCCAGTCATCTGTATCCGTCCGTAACATCCAAAACGTCAGAGGGCATCTGCAAATAAATTGCCACAGTTCCATCTAGAGACTGTGGTTTACCTGTTTGGATTCTCATACGCACTAGCGACTGTCCTCCCCCATTATTTCCCACACTGTTCAAGTCATGTCCATGGCTCGTCCAGTTTTGTAACTGCTTGAGTTTCTAAAACCCTAGTCATAGCAGTTACGATCTATCCGTCACACGACTTTAGAGATGGCCAAACCATAAGTCATGCCCCTATCAAAATGTCTCATATCGTGTAGTATGAGTATCATGGCCAAAGGAGATATAAGAATATCCCCCAACAAAAAGGTAGTCCGCTAACACTAAGTTAACATGCATATAGTAAAGTAAAATGACTAATAGAGTCGCTTGCACCCAAGTATGGCTTGGACGCGCAGTTTATAACAAAGAAAACTAACAATATAAAACAAAGTAAATAATACGAAAAATAAATAATATGACAGTAAATTAGCAAGGTGTACTTGTCTGGAGTGTCGCCTGGTGAGCTGCCTGATGTGGTGCAATAAAGGTGACACAAGATCGACTTCGGTGTTACAACTACGCAAGACGACCTCTCAGTTTGATTTAAAGTTGATCGGCGTGATATGATCATATCGGCACAGAAATAGTCTCGAATGTCAAATCGACACTAGATGATGTCAGACGATGGAATGGGTTATGTCATTGAGTCCGGAATAGTCAAATCAGTTAGAGACAATATAAGGAAGTTCGAGATTCATAATGGGATAGGAAACAAACGATTGGTCATGGATACGAATAGATATTCAAAGAAATTTTATATATAAACAAATAAGTTTTTAAAAAATATTTATTATAGTTGAAAACTATATCTCATTAATCAAAATAATTTCTAGACAGATACTTTAAAAATATGGAAATATATCCCAGGTCAAACTATATTTTTAGAAAATATTACGATAATAATTTTGAAGTCAAAAGCTATACTTGAAATACCATAATACAACAATATATTTTTGAGATATTAATTATATATATTTAATAAAGCATAAGATAATAATAATGATAATAATACTTATAACAATATATATTTACATATGTACATAGTATAAACAATAACAATTGATGTACAAAATAAGTTTTTTTAGGAAATTATTTACTCTATATATATTTATTTTTAATGGAACAGTATAAATAACTAATACTAACAGTAATATAATATTTATACATTATAATAACATAATAATTATAACTATAACAACAGATACGTATACAATCTTACTAAATTCCGTACAAAAAATAAAAAATTAAAATAACAATAGAATAACAACAAAACATTAATAAACTTTTATTACTCTCTCTTTTCCATGCCTTCCCCAGGAAGGGATAGGATTAATGGGAAAGAGAGAGGCAAGAGAGAGAGAGAGAGAGAGAATATTGAAGAGGAAAATTAAAGAATTCATCCCTTTACTTCTTCCCAGGCTTCTTATTGACTATGCTTCCCAATATGAAAGCTGATTACTTAACATATTAATATACAATAATAAAGAAAAAAACGATAGAGAGAGAGAAAAGAGAGGAGAGTGAGAATTAATGAGAAATGAAATATGGGAAGCGGGAGAGGAGGAGAAGTAGAGGGAGAAAGATGAGAGCGAAAAGGAGATCGGAGAGAGAGAGGGGGACGGTGGCGGATGAGGGAGAAGGTGAGTGAGCAGAGGGAAAATCGAGGGGAGGGAGAGAGATGTGCGGGCGGAGGAGAGCAGTGAGGAAGGGGGTTTCGAAGGGCGGCTCGCCGTGCGGCGGTCGGAGGAAGCATATGGGTCGAAGCGGCCAGAAGGAAGGAGACGACTGAGATCTCGTGGCGGCGGGCGACAAAGACGGGGCCGGGATGGCGCGCCAGCGCTCACGCCGTTGGTCGGCTCGGCTGGGCGCGGCGGACGATCGGCGCCAGACTGCGGGAGGTCGAAAAAGGGCTCCGACGGCTGAGACAGGAAGCGTCGGCGGTGGCCGGCGCAGCGGCCGCTTGGGCACGACGATCGTACGCCCACGCTGCGGGAGGGGACTAGGGCGACAGTCGGCATAGGAGCTCGGGACAGGGATGGCGCCGAAGGGGCTATGGTCGGGATCGACACCGATGGCTGGACGCCGGAGTTTGGTAAGTGGTGGTTTAGGAATTCGATCGGGATGGTGAACGGGTTAGGTTTAGAATTTGGGGACTGGGTCGTGTCCTGTGCGATGCGGAGACGAGTTGTGTCCGACATATCGGACATGAGAAAATAATAATGTATATGTAATGAATAAAATATAGTAAATGGAAAAAGGGGGACACGGACACGTTGTACGGTACTTGGGTCGAGAAATTTTGTAGAATAATTAGAATTTATGGAGGAGTACCTGTCTATTTATAGGATGTGAGAATTTCCAGTTGGATAAGGAGTAGGGGTTTTAAATCTCTCATAGATAATTTAATATTAATTTAAATAGATTTAAAGTGAGTTCAATCCAAATTCGAATCAAAATAAATCTAAGTAAATCCATCTTTTCCTTAAAAATTGGATCCATAAAAATACATTAGTATTTATAATTAATTTAATCACCAATCAACAAATTTTAAAAAAATATTTTTATGAACACTAAAATTTATAATAATAAATAAATTTCTAAAATTCATATATTTAAATATTAATAAAAATAACTTACAATACCTTTTGCAGATAAAAAATATCAATTAGTTTTTGAAACTCAAAATATGTATGGAAACAATTTCCATGCGCCTTGCATGTAAAATGGAATAAAAGTATTATTTCTCTAATTCATCACTTATACTTGTATAAATCATTTTTATAGTAATAAAATATTTGACTAAATTTTTTTAAGAAAATATCTATATACAGATTATTTACTCTTTATATATTTCGAAATCAAACTATTTACTATATCTACGAAACATAAAATAAACTTTTTAGTCACGTATGTACGTACTCGCACTCGTCGTATAAATACAAAAAATTAACACTGAAAATGAAATTTCAAAATTGCAGTAAAAATTTAGGGGTTTTACAGCTTAGCATATTCTTCAGGGATCTTTGTTCTAAGAAATTGCTTGTTGATCGTCTAGAAAAGCAAGAGAAGGACATTGCGGTAACATTGTGCAAGCTAGAGAGGGTGTTTCCTCCTGGATTCTTCGACTCTATGGAGCATTTGTCGATTTATCTTTCCTATGAGGCACGTGTTGGTGGACCCGTCGAATATCGATGGATGTACCCGTTCGAGCGACATTTGAATTATCTAAAAAGAAAGGTGAAAAATAAGGCACGGATCGAGGGTTCTATTTGTGAAGCCTATGTTCTCGAGGAGATTACAAACTTTTGTTCGATGTATTTCAATCCTCATGTTGCAACTAATAGAACGAGAGCTTCCAGAAACGATGACGGAGATCATGAATGTAATGATACAATACTGAAGGTATTCAATGCACCAGGAAAGCCATCGGGTAGAATGAAGAAGAGATATCTGAACGATGATGAGCTAAGGGCTGCTCAGGTGTATGTATTACTCAACTGCGACGAGGAATAAGTAGAGAAGCTTGAGGGGTAAGTAATTAATACGTCTAAATTATTTTAATAGTGTTGATTATTATACTATTACATTAATTGAACGATATTGTTTTCATCATATTTAATGATAATGTGAGGTCAGGTAGGCCACACATAATAGAAGAATAACCAGAACAAGAAATGAGGCGTTATTTCCTATCATGGTTGAGTGCATATGTAAGAATTGAGAACTCTGTAATTAGTTCACTGTATATGCACTTGAGAATGAGCTTAATTTCTTTTTTCGTAGTATTTAGGTCGATTGTCTATACGCAAGACTTGAGAATGAGTCTATTAGAACGCTAGCCAAGGGACCAATTTATGCTACAAAAATATGGCCAAGCTACTGTGTAAATGGGTTTAGGTTCAAGTCAAGAACTTGTCCGATCAGAGACAACTTTGTGGATCTCGATTCCACCAAAAATAGTTGTTTGTGTATCAGATCTTCGAACTACAAAGATGTTGATGCGGGCAACAATTTCTATGGCGTCCTACGAGAGATTATGGAGCTGACATATAGTTATGGAATAGAGCCTGCTAAGATTGTGTTATTCAGGTGTGATTGGTTCGATCCGATTGAAGGTCAAGGTTGTAAAGTAGACAAGCACGGTCTTGTGGATATAAACTATCGGCGTCGATATCATGCCTATGAACCATTTGTCCTATCAAGTCAGGCTCAGCTTTTTTTACTTCACAAGTTATCCTTAACGAAAAACAACAAGGTTGGACTGGTGGGCAGTATGCAAGACCAATGCTAGAAATACCTTTAAGGTTGACGATATAGCTTATCAAGAGGATTAACTACCTCTTGTAACAAATATTATAAAAGTGGACACGACGGAAGTTCTTCATTACACATCTAATTGTGTAGAAGAAGTAGAATTATCTGAAGAGGAAGATGCAGATAAAAGTAAAGATGTAGAGGAGGAAGAAGAAGAAGAAAAAGAAGAAGAAGAAGAAGAAGAAGAAGAAGAAGAAGAAGATGATGAGCTAAACGAACAAGATGAATTTTCAGAAGAGGATTAAATTTGTACGTTGGTTTTATCATCATATTTGACACTTTAGTAACACTTTTATCATATAAATCTGTGACACTTTAGTGACACTTTTATCTGTGACTATAATATTTTTCAAAAATTTGTGATGTCAATCATATAAATATGTATATTTGTTTTATTGTCAAATGTTATTATCATGTATTAGACCCGGACGACGTGGAGGATATTATGTTAGGAAGTCCGTGTGCGTCAGGTTGGGGATGCAGATCCCGTACCCTCATCGTCATCTCCCAGTACGCCAGTGCACCGTTCTATTCCCGGTCCATTACCGGGACAGGGCAGTTCTAGCAGGTTGGCGACTCCTCCCTCGTCGTCCAGCATTCCTCCCACGTCCAGCATTCCTCCTGCCGATGGCTCTATGGGGAGAGCCGACGTTGAGCATATGGAGGACAGCGATCAGACTGATCCTGGTCAGGCAGGAGGTAAGAGCGACCCTCCATGTGCTCTTCCGGACGAGACGCGTTTGGAGATTTGGATGGACGGGCCTACGAAGTAAGTTAATTAGTTAATATATATTTCTCAAATGATTACATGTACATATATATTCAAAAATTATATTATTATATAGATATAGGCCTCCTGCAGTACAGAGATAGCTGGGGTTATTTCTGAGGCAGAACAATGGTGGGCCTTGGATTAACCACTCAGATGCTCCCGCAGATAGGAAGGCCTTTTGGTTGGCCCACTTCAAGGTAAAAAATTTGTTTATTTTTAAATTTTAATAATCATTTGTGTATATTATACACTCTTTCTATTTGACTTCTTGTAGAGGACCTATTTCTATCCACCACACCGGGCGGCGAAGATCGAGGTCCAATTTTCTGCCGTCGCAGTTAAGCTCATCCGTGATGCGATCCACGACCAGAAGTCTCGTGATCGCTCCGAAAAGTCGATCCATGGTTGGATCACGCCAGAGCAGTGGACTACGATGAAGGCTAGATTCGGCGAGGCCAGGTACCAGGAGCGGTCTGACAAGGCCAAGGTGGTGCGGTCGAGCGCTAGTAAGTGGTATGGTGGCTCCATTCCTATGACGAAGCATTTTTGTCATCTGGTACATTTCCTTTACCGTACCGGGATAGAATGTTTAATACTAATAATAGATAATATATTTTAACAGGTAAAAAAGGGTGAGGACCCCAACATGGTGACCGTCTTCCTGGTCACCCATCGGAGGGCTGGGGAGTTCATTGACGAGAGGGCGACGCAGGCATATGTACGTTCTATTCTTTATATTAATTTACTATAATTTATAAAACAGGAAAATAGATATCAATATAGATTTTAGCAAACACTTAGACGTTAGCAAATAATGTTCTAGGCCGAGTTTCTTCGGCTACAAGAGGAGGCGGCTGCTGCTGCTAGCACGCCAACAGAGGGAGGGGCTGGTACTTTCTCCCAGCCGCCTACAGCTCCATCGTCGGACGACCTCTGGATGAACCCCATTGGTGGTCATCAGAAGGGTACGTACTACGGTACGGGATCCTACGACACCTATTTGGCTTTAGAGTCATCCCGGGCCCCCTCTGTCAGTGTGCAGTCTCCAGCTTCGCAGACGTCATCACGAGCTCAGGATATTGGTCGTCAGATCGATAAGCTGCGTCGCGAGTTGCAGCAGCAGATTTCTGATCAGCATACCGCAGAGCAACGATCCGATGATCACCAGACGATTTGATACGATCGAGCACAGTATACAAGAGCTGGTGAGTCTGCAGCAGGCTACAGCTGCTAGCTTGCACATGCTCACCGAGTCTACGGAGCACACAAAGCGTAGACAGGTCGAGCTGGAGGGATCGCAGAGGACCATGTCTGCCTCACTCACTCAGATACATACTTCGATTGAGGAGAGTTCTCAGAGGATGGTGAGTACCTTTGCTGCGCATATTGAGCGACTGTGAGAGCTGAAGCAGATACGTCCTTCTGGTCCATCGACGGTGTTTACTCCAGACGTTGTACTGCCTCCTACTGCCCCTGTGGTGCAGCTCACACATGAGCAGTATGAGTTCATGCTATCTCAGATGCGCAGCAGGGGTCCTCAGTGATCCAGTAGATTTTTTTATCATCTTTGTATGTATTAGCCCTATGGGCCCATTGATTATTGGTACACTGATTTTCATTCTTATTTGACTATGTTGGACATGTATGTCTGTGATATTTACTTTGTTGGTATTTTCATTGAGTACATGTATGATATTTACTTGGACATGTATGTTTGTGATATCTAGGACGAGAATGACAAATATACCTATGCTGGATTATAAGCGATGATCTGATATACAAATGAGGTGCTGCCCAAATTTTAAAAAATATGTCTAGTATTTTGTTGATGATGTGTGTCTGTGTAAACACAGACACACAGCATAACAAAAATAACAAACATATTTTTTTTAAATTTTTTATAATATCTGCGACGTATAGCGACGTTCTGCGACATATCTTGACGTCGCTAATTAGCGCCGTTACGTCGCTATTCGTCGTAATCCGTCGCTCAGTAGCTGACGTGGCAGAGAGATGACGTCGCTGTACGTCGCTACACTGCTGACGTGGCAGGCATGCGATGTCATCATGTCACGACCCGATCCCAAATTGTTGGGTCAAATCGGATCATGCCCAGCCTGCACCGTTGTGAGACGGCGACAGTAAGCTGTATCTAAATGCAGGTAATCACAACAACACAATCTATTTTGTCACAACATCTGAATTTCGAATATTTTAAAATAAACTTTGTCCAACAAAAATACAACTGAAATAAAACTGGATTAAACTGTCTTTTTATTCAACATCAAAACTAAAAAGTAAATCATCCTCTAGAGAGTAGGCTCATCAGACACAATATTATCGTCCTCCAAATGGGACTCTGGCAGCACTGCTGGATGAAGCACCGGGTCATAGTAGCTATTTATCAATAGCTCAGCTTCATCAAAAGAACCTATTGGGGGTGGGGGATCCAGTCAGGAAAGGAGCAAAGCACAATTATAAAAATTTAACAATTTAACCAATAATTAGAAATTTTGTTGTTTAAACAGTTGAAATACTTGAACAATATTTTCCAGAAATTTTCCACAATTAAAAACAATGTGATTTGAGTATGTAATGCTTATGACCGGCTTGGGTTGTACAATTGTATCATAGTGATACGATACGGCTTATCCCCGTGTGTAAGAGGGGTAAGCTCGCACAATCAATATGCAATATGAGGGATATTGGTCATAATACACTACACTACTCCCCCAATCCCACAATCAATAACAATCAGTACTCTAGAAGAGAGTTCGTGTAGCAATGTGGTTTAATCTTGCAATATTACAATTAATAACTAAATTAAAAAAATAAACACAACCGTACTTGCCTTTGTTTATGACTGGGTTGAAAAAATCGATTCCGAAATAGAAGATCAGACTCATCCTCGAAATCCTACATTGAGAATCCTGACTTAGCATCAAAGAGGAAACCATATCTAGGTGTGCTAGTTACAATCTCTAGAATTGGTCCTAATCCAGTTTTATGTTATTTACAAATTCTACCAGAACTCGTTTATCGATGTGATTTATTAGTTATTAATTTACGAAGGAAAAATCAATTTAACATTTATTGAAAAATCGCATTTTCTGATTATTTGGCAAAACTTAGTATTTTGAAATATTATATATAAAACTAATATGTTTTCTTTAAATGAGAAGAACGTGAATTTGTTTAAATAACAAACTTGTAATTTTTCTAGTTATTTAATGTGAGAAAATGATATTAATTTTCTATATCCAAAATAATATCTTTTTGATATTTTACGCATTTATCGACAAACCAACAAAACCAGAATTTAAAAGCTACTCTACACTATTACAGAGTTAGAGAAAAAGATAAAGAGCTGGGCTTATGCCCTTAACGTCGGGAAGCGATCCATTCAGCAGGCCGAGGCCCTGCACCAAAATATGATTTGGCCAGTAACTAGTTCTAAATAATAAATTATTATTAAATATAAAATAAAAATAGGGTCTTAGACTTTGTCCAAAATATTACGTCGCGTACTAGCTAATGCCTCAACGTCCGGAACAATGCCGGTTTCGTTTGCATTTCACTAAGAGCCCATTGACCAATAAGGTCGTCGCTCGGAAAAGTAATCGAAATTCAAGTCAATAAAAACCAGTTTAGAATTTAGAAATTTTTATAGAAAACCCTTTTAAAATATTTTTCTAAAAATTTGGGCAGCATTCCCTCTGTATTTGGGATAACCAAATACTGGAAAAAATACAACAAACATATCCCAAACCAGGAATAATACCAACCCAACTAAAATCCATCTCAAAACCATAAATGTATACCACAAAGAAATCCACCGAGAAAAGCCACCTATAATTGAGTTCCAACAGAATTCAATCCGAGAATTCGAAAAATATCGAACTTGAATTCAGAAGCAAACCCGACTATTCCAATTCAAAGTCGGAAACATCAGATCCAAATCCCGAATAGGAACTCGAATACTAAACCAAAAATTTACAGCATAAAGTCCAAAATTAAATCGGAAACCCAACGAACTAATTCTGATTCAGAAATCAGAACTAAAATACGCAACAATCAAGTCCCATATCGGGATCAAGACCGTGTCATCATCGATACGAAAATAGGAGGGACACAGGAACACCGAAAATATACCTCGGATGCTCGGCTAGAGCTCTCAGGTGAAAATTAGGGAAGAAGAAAATTCACGCGAACTCGAAAAACTCCAGAATACGCAGACAGCAGGTTGCGGCCACAAAAACAGCCGATCAGAACCCACAGGATGCTGCGGACAGCAGATCGGTGTCGCTCGGGGAGGTGAACAGCGCACGACTCGCAAAGGGGCGGCCACGAGTGGCTCGAGGAAGCACGACGGCGGGAAGGCTGCGTGGGGTCGGTCGGAAGGGGACCGCGCAGTGGGTCCGACGGCGGGTGGCTCGCGTGGACGGTCGTCGGGGCGGGTGGAGGAGATCGATGGTCGGGTGGCTGAGATCTGACGGGTAGCGGGACGTCGAGGGAAGCTCGGCCGAAATCGGCTAGGGCTGGGTTGTTGGGAAAAAGAGGGTTTGATGAGGAGAATGAAGAGAAGGCTTTATATAGGGGTGAACACCTGGGGTTACGGAAGCCGAGGAGTCGCCGGACGTTCGAAAGAGGAAGGGTAGCGGCCGAGAGTGCGTCTCGGAGCCGAGGGTCAGCTACAGCCAAACGTATAGGAAAGGAGTGGTTTCCTTTCCATTACTGAATGAAAGGAAATGGAAAAGAGAGAGAAAGAGTGGGTGATTTAATAAGGGTTTAAATAAAGGAATTGTTTTGATAATAAGACAAAGAATGTTATATATATAAATATAAATATATATAAAAGGATTTCTAAATTAGTTTTGGAAAAACTAACTTGGGTTCGAGACGGTCCGGGACAGGTTCGGGACGGGTTAGGCCAAACTAAAAATCCATGAATTATAAATTTTTCTAAAAATATGGTTTTCATAAAATGATAATAATAATTAATTTAGCAAACAAATTATATAATAAATTTTTTTACGCTTTTGACCAAACACTAAAATTTCAGAAATAATAATAATTTTTTCTAAAAACAATTTTCCTAAATTAAAATTAATAATTATTATAATTAGCTAATTAAATTATTCAATTAATTAACTAAATTTACGGGTTTTACACATCACATAAAAAGAAATAACGTCACTAAGTAGTCGCACTACGACACTACTTTGGTGACGTACAATTTCGTTGCCCTCCGTCGCTAATTTTGTGATGTCCTGGCGACATTGGGGTGACGCCGCAAACAGTGACGGATGGCGACGAATTTGTCATCTGCGACTAGTTTTTCCGCAACCTTCATGTTTCGTCGCTAAAGTCATCGCTAATTACTTTTAGCGACGTATTTTCATTAATTAGCGACGTATCCTGACGTTGCTAATTTGCCTTATTTTAGTAGTACTTCTTGCCATTTGGGGCTCCGCGTTGCGCGGCAGCAGATCGTTGCAGCCACCATCATGTGGGTCATCTAGAAGAACCGTAACAAATTTAGATACGAGGGCCACCAATATTCATCAACTCAACTTATTAGGGAGGTCCTCCGGCAGATTCACAAAGTTAGCAGACACTGTGATTACGAACTGAAGGACTTCTAGCGGTCCTTGCTATTCTAAGCTTGAGTAGCGGACGACCCTCTTCCTCTGGCGTTCTTTTGACTTTACTTTCTTTTTTTGTGCTTATTACTTGTAAAGTCTTCGGCATTTTGCGACTTGATATAAATAAAATTATAGGATTCTGGTATATACATATATACATATATATACATATATACATATATATATATATATATATATATATATATATATAAAATATATATATATATATATATATATATATATATATATGTATATATGTATATATATATTTATAAGTGTCACGACCCGCACCCTGTGTAGGGGCATGAGAAGTGGGTACGTCCAGCCTACGCCGCAGTGTCGGTAGTAGAACGCTGTTCTAGGTCACTATCTAATCAACAACTAACGCAATTATATAATGTACCTGTCACAACCTCAACCCCGAATGGAGGACAAGTATAAGATACGATAATACTCAATCACAATCTAAGCACGATAAGATAACACATGAGTCTAACAACTATATAAAACTCAAACAACAACAACTTAAATAAACTCCCAAAATAACAACGTCTCAATAATCTCGAGACACCACTTATTGCAAAACAAGTTCTAAAAGGAAAACTAAACCATAAAGTAGTAATATACTCCAAGCTCTACTGGTCCTCTAGGCTAGCTGTGAATCTCCAGGTTACCTGTAATATTTTTAACAGATCCAGTAAGGACAGGAACGAGCACAATACATCTCACACAGTTTATATCATGTCAGAAGATAATAAACATGCAATAGAGTAAGATACATGAATAACTGAGAGAATGTATATAAAGTAAAAGAGATAACTGTAATGGAAATATCTACTATAAGTAAAAAACTGTAAGTGACTAGTGAATCAGAGTACAAGATAGACATGTGAATGGCTGGAGACTGATTCACGATTACACTACGAAATTGATTCATGATTATACTACTTGGAATTATTCACATGACTATTTCTACTCCTCCATCCCCAATCAATACACAAGGATCCAGACAAGTTACGTTAAGATTCATGATCTCACTGCCCCATAAATGAGGGCACGTGAAATTGATTCATGAGAGCTCTATGAACATGAGAGTACATGAATCACAAGAGTATACATGAATAGTGAAGCATGGAGATACAAACTACGCCAAAACATACATTTTTCGACGGACCAAAACCGTCGTAAATTATATTAAACGACAGTTTTGGCCTGTCAGAACATCCGTCGTTAATAGTGTGTCCCAAAATTTAAAAAACAGTTATGGACTGTCGTTTTATAGCTGAATAAAACGACAGTTTTCATCTGTCATATAAAAATGATGGACTAAAACTGTCAAATAAATTGTAAATTGGTCTACACCTATTTTTTCTTTTTTAACAGGTAAGGTATGTCATTTTTTTGAAACAGAATTAAAAAAAAACTCAATGCATCTATATTAAATCAATTTAAACATATTTATCCTCTATATAAAACTGAAATACATCTGAAATTAAAATTTCATATAAACATCAGCCATTATCAACAATAAATTTTTTTAATCAAAATTATATTGACTAACAAATGTATCGAGTTTACATAGCGATAATCCATCAAAAACAAAAAAGTAAATATTGCTAGCTCGCATCAGTTTCAGTCTCATGATGAACAAAAATAAGGGAATGTTATTGCTAGCTTACAATATTAAGTTTAGTACAAAAAAGAAGAATTTCAAAATCTCACAAACTGAACTGAATATTTTGGCCAATTGATCATTTCTCCGACAGTAATATCATCAAACTTTCCGTCTCTATCGAACAATATCTCATTGCTATCAAAAACGTCATCGACAATTATATTATAAGCTTCATCATTGCATGGCGTATCTGTATTCACACGTCCAATAGCAACATCTTTCTTTCTAAAATTCTTTAAAAGACAAGTCTTTATGCGCAAGGTAGAGTGATCATGTCCCTATATACAAAAAAAAACATAAGTATATGATAGTTCTTCATTCTAACAAGTATATTTAGACCACAATGCAATGAAACTTGCCATTCAACACAAGTTATAATCCAATAGACAATTTGTAATCTGGAATAGACTATGGGAAGATACATTGAAAGATTCATGAATTTTGGAATCAGTTACCATATTTGAATGCTACAAAGAAGTGAAGGATTCATGGACCAGTCAAGCTACTATACATAATAATTTCACCAAACCTCGGAAGACCTACACATGCTTAATCAGTTCTCTTTGAAATATGAAACTCCATTTTTGATTAAAAGCTGGAAAAAAATCTTGACAATTGAGCCTCTAATTTTTTTATGCAAAAATATAAGTTATCTCATGACAGTTTGTCATTTTGAGCATGTTTGCAGGGCAGGCGGATGGGGATGACCTCTGTGTGTGAGCAAAATTGAATATATGAAGTTTTCTTTCATTGATCAAGCTCTATCCAACTTATCTGATTGTCAATGTAATGACATGTACTAAAACTTAATGTGGTTATATGTGCTTTGGCTTGTCTTTAATTTTCAGGTGTGCACAATAAAAATAAATCTCGATGATGACCAGTTATAACAAACAGACTGTAATATGGATGACCTACTAGCTTAAGTTATAAGAGTAATCTAATAAATATGGTATAGCAAAACTAAAGCTATTATATTAGAAACTACTTACCGCATAAGGACTAGGAGCATGAAACTGTGATGAAGATTGACTTGATCTAGGACTGTTACTTCCTACAGTCTGCAGGGAAGCTACTGTTTCTTCAAGATTCTCTATCCGATTTACCAGAGCATCATTTTTTGCTTTTCTCGACAAGCAATCTCCCGGCTTGCAGCCGAAGCACGAATCTCCGTCTTGGAAATACCTTGACCCATTCCATGTACATAACCCTTACCATCACGGCCCAATACCTAAAAAAATTCAAAAGAAGAGAAAATAATTATATATTATAAACTTGTAATAAATTATAAACAAGCATAAAACTTAATTAGCATCACACAAACCATTACAACAACATCATTATCCAAATCTTTCTCTCCTAAGTAGGGATCTTCATCTACAAGTCTTTTAATTTTTTCCTAGAAGATAAAACGGAGACAAATATGACAATTAAGTATTCATATTCGTTAAATACAATTAGAAGAAAGAAGTCAAAAGTTGAGCTTACTAAGTATTCGAACCCGCTCGTAGACCGAGTAACATGTGTAGGATCATTTTTACTAGTATTTAGGTGTGTGGCCAAGTATAACACAGATCTATTGACTTCACCTGTAGGACTCGCCTTTTTCTACATCAAGACAGAAAATAGATTATTAATATATCTTCATATTGCAATGTAATACGAGGAACTGATAGATAATATAATATTAACATCTTTACCAGTTCATGCGCTACCCTCGCACAACCTTTTCTACCGGTTGTATGTAAAATCTTCACCTTTTTCCTCGCATTCCTTCCAGAATCACGACGTTCTTGATCTTCATTTGTAGAGTGCAATTCAACAAAAGCTTCCCAATCTTCTTTCTTTATAGCTTCTACCACAATACTTTTTCGCTCTGCAACAGTTTCAACTCTATCGCAAATCTTTCGTAGTTCTCCCTTCCAATTTCTCCAAGCACTATTAGCTTTTTTCAAGATTTTGTCTTTATAAATTTTTGGTACTTGATATTCATTCTGCAATACAAAAGATAGATGTACATATACAAGAGAATAACAAATCAATTTGACATGAAATACACTTTTTCTAGCATAACAAACATGAACTGAACCCAAGCTATATATAAGAACTGAACTCATAAAGAAATGGGACCTAAATGTAAGGGGAGGTGGGCTAATACAATGCATTTGAGTGAACTAAAGGTTGAACACTTACTATACAACGCAAGGACAGAACAACTCTTAGAAATCTGGAACTAAAAATTGGGCTGAACCAAGATGATTATGAAGACTGAATCAAAACTTATGACACCACAAAGATTAGGACATCAATGTTCAGTCCTGAAATATGTTATATGGAGTATCAACATCAAAGTATAGAGGAAGAGGGTTATTGATACAACATCAAAATTTTGATTTATGGGTATTACAAGCTAAGAACATAAGTTTGATAATATATCCAAACAAAATGAAGGCACCACAACTTCTGCTGGAATTTGATAGAATGTACACATTCAACGTTTAGGTTATAGGCAGAGAACAACCTGATAATAATCATATTATGCCATCAAGATATAAGACCGTATTCATGAACATCAAAGTACAAAAGTTCTGTAATTTGGCAGCATATTGAGATGTCAAGGTTAAGGTAAATACACATAGTAAAGCAGAAATCTTGCAACACTTAAGGAGTATATATGTAGAAAACCTTGCATGACGTTTCTAGACACCTTAGATCCTTGCTTAACCTTCTACTACACTAACCAAATTACCTAGTTATTCTTTATTTCTGACATAAGAAGATGCAAATCGATTACTGTGGTAAATGTGCCAAACAGAACAGATATATTGCTACATGAGATGGGTTTGGTATGTGTCCTGAGAGGTGAAATATTGTTGT
The DNA here is from genome assembly GCA_029216955.1 of Iris pallida. Taxonomy (NCBI): domain Eukaryota; kingdom Viridiplantae; phylum Streptophyta; class Magnoliopsida; order Asparagales; family Iridaceae; genus Iris; species Iris pallida. The sequence goes on along the minus strand of JANAVB010003398.1, from coordinate 10,701,719 downwards.
AAGGTTTGAGAATAGTACATATAAAACCAGATAGTTGAAGTAATCAGGAATTTGTACGAAAGATGCTAGTGGAAAGTAATTATAATAGAAAAACAAGTAAACTTTAATTGTCGGGTATGCAAGATTAAGACTTGTACCGTAAATACAAATATACTATTACCAACCCCTGAAAGGTACAAGATTCTAGTAACATATATTACCGTGTAATAAATACAAATGAGCAGGATGCAACCTTTTTTCCATGGGAAATACCTTGTCCTGATAATCCTACTATAACTTGGAGTTGGATATGTCAGCAAACCAATGCAATTGATTTGACGAAATTATAATTCTCCTATAGACAAAAAAATAGACATTTGCTGATTACTTCAGAAATGTACTTCTTTTATAAACATGGAGGTTTCCAAAACTGATTTCATAAACCATCTAATTAGAGCAGTCATTTTGTGACAGAAGATGGATAAATTGATAGTCCTCCATCCTTTCCAATCATTTTGAAGAATTAAGATGGACATTCAGCTGATTCACTATCTATATGAGAGATTGCCTAAATAGGGTATAAAGAAAACCAGTGAACAATATATTCAAAATGAAGACACTACAAATTAGTTAATAAGATGAAACAAGCTTTAGCCTTTACCCGTACCCAAACCATGAAATAGATAACAACCTACTAATGGTCCCCTTACTTCAAAAATGAGGAACTTGGATACCTCGGTAAATTAGTGATTTAGGAAAACTACTCTATAGTTATAATCTAGCATCTAAAAAATATCTAGATGTTGAATGAAACGTATTCCCTATGTTGCACAATTATAATGGTAACAGTTATAATTCGATAGCATTTCCAATTCTTATAATGGTAACAGTTATAATGGTAACAGAATATAAATTTTTATGTTCATAGCATTTTGTAACAGTTATAATGGTTATTGATACAAGACTGAATCTAAATTTTTATGTTCATAGCATTTCCAATTCTTATAAAGGTAACAGTTATAATTCGAGTATGGATAGAGGAAGAGGGTTTGTTGGTGATCAACAAGGCTGGCATTTTCTATCTTACAGTCTTAGGAATGGCCTGCTTATGCACCAGCTGTTTCAGAATTTTATTATGGAACAACTGTTTATGGAGGAGCATACCCTGTTAACGGTTATGGTAGAATGGGTTATGGGGCCACATTTTTAAGTCCAAGGATTCCATTTAGTGGCCCAGGTGTGAGGCAAAGTCCAATGCCTTATTGCAATGCTGCTATGTATCCTGGGTATCTTATTGCTGGGTTCGGTGGCTACATGGCCGGCAATGGTGGGTATCATGGGGTAGCATGTTCTGCCAACGGCAGGTTGAATTCAAAGTGGTGATGATGTGGGAACAGAAGATAATATTGGAACCACAGATATTGGAAACGTGAAGTTAGATGCTCAACAATCATCTTAATTGGAATGCTTTGTTTCACTCTCTGACTGATCAGAGAAGAAATAAATTCAGGTTCAAAGACTCGATGGATGTTCTAATCAAGATTTGCATCGGAGAACAAGAATCTGCCTTAGTCCATTGGAGTGGGTTGGTGGCTTCATCCTTGCTCAAAAAGTCCACATGAGTCCTGTGGCTTCATTGCCAGTTTGGAAAAAAAAAATCTTATTCATGAATCTTTTAGTTCATAATTTCACAGCCATTGTAGGCTTGAACTTTTAGTTCTAATTTGTACTTTTTAGTATCAATGGATAATTGAGTGAGTTTTAAGTTATATATATATATATATATATATATATATATATATATTTATATATTATATATATATATATATATATATATATATATATAATAAATATATATATATATATATATATATATATATATATATATATATATATATATATATTTATATATATATATATATATATATATATATATATATATATATATATATAAAACTCTAATGCACACTCATAAGCCCATATATATATATATATATATATATATATATATATATATATATATATATATATATAAAATAAAAAAAAAATATATATATATAAAACTTTAATGCACACTCATAAGCCTATTTATTTCCATCACATGAGTGAATCATTATCGGAACTTTCACATAAAGGAAGTATAAGAAAGTATTCAATATGAGGATTACATCAACTTTAACACATAGGTATGTGAGTATTAGTGAGCTAAGAATGGACTAGCCTTTGGGTATCAGTCCATGACTGAATATGTTTCAGTCCACGACTGAAGTGGGGAATATGACAGTGTGTGTGTGTTTAGGGAGAATACTGCACAGGTATGTTTGCTCTTATCAGTTCAAAGAGTGAACTGGAATCCAGTTTCAGTAGGGAAAATAGTAGCAGTAAGGTTGAGGAAGTTGGCCCTGCTTTAGTGAGGGTCCAGATAGATTAGAGGGAGTTTAGGAGTGATGTTCAAGTAAAAGAAAATTTTCTACCAGTTGTGAAGTAGACAGTAAGAGTATAGGATCGAGTGTAGGCACTAACAATAGCAACAGAGGCAAATTAGGCTTGTGATGCACATATGGGTGAGTGGGCATAAGATGTTAACATCAGATAGTTTGGGATGAGGGGTTAATAGCAGTTAGATAAGGGTTTTGGGATCCCCAGCTTCATTAGCAGATTAGCAAGTGAGGAAGGTCTGTAGTACCACCATTGGCAGAGGGCAAGGGGGCTCAGTATTCAGATTATAGGACTGATGAGTTGATCAGTCCATGGGACTGATGAGTTGATTAGTTCCAAACAGATCTGGGCATTAGATGCAAATTGATCTAGGCATCAGTTGCAAACTGATATATGGTGTCAGTCCTTAATCATTTGAGATAGAATTGATTTGAGTGTATCAGTTTCTTCGAACTGATTTGGGTGTATCAGTACAACAACTGATATTGTGTATCAGTTGCAAACTGATATGTATTAGTCTTGACTGATTTGGGGGTTTAGAGATCAGTCATGGACTGATCTCTGTGTCAGTCATGCATATGTCTTCTTTGAGTGTATCAGTTTCTTTGATTTGAGTGTCAGTCATGTATATGTCTTTGAGTTGCAAACTAATATGAGTGTATCAGTTTCTTTAACAAACAAAATTAGCTCTCCTTAACAATTTCCATATGTCTTCTTTGATATTTTTTGGAACTCGTCTCCAATCCTTAATTCCAGTTGGACAATGTGCTTTTGCTATCTATCCAACAGCCGATGAAAATTGTGTTGATCCAATATCCACAGGTTGTCCATACTCGTTAAATATTATTATCTTTTGTGTACCTATGATCAAATACAATATTAGGACTAATTGTCATCAACATGATAATTAAAACTAAGAAAACAAACACAAAATAACCACCTGATTGATTTAGTGGACTTTTGTTTTCTTGACTCCCATCCGATTGGTTTTCTATAATTGTGTTTCCTTGACTACCACCTGAAGCATGATTGTCTCAACATGATTTCTTGTACTTGTATTTCCAGCACTATTTACTCGATTTGCTCCTTCACCTGACATAATAAAACTAAGAAAAGAGACACAAACATCATCAAATAACACACTAAAAAGTATCATCACATTAATATTTACTACGATAAAAAACACATTTATTGCAAAAAACTACAACTCAAATATCGATAACCAAACAAACAACTAAAATGTTGATAACCAAACAAAATTAACATCGTCAGATTACACAAGTGTCATCATACAACTAAAAATGTCAATAATCAGTCATTTTCATCATCTTCTAAAGCGTCAGCAAGTGCTGCCGATATCAATGAAGCTTCGTCAGCTGCACCAGTAAAAACAAAGGGATCTTCATAAGCATCCACTTTGTGACTTAGTTTTTTGGGAGACTCTAAAACAACATGCCAATCATCTCTGGTTTCATCCTTGCAATAAAAAACTTGAGTTGCTTGTGAAGCATGGATAAATGGCTCATCATCTTCACTTGTGTTTTTTTTAAACCTCGCAAAGTTTACAAAAATCAAATTTATTTCTGGATCCACTACACATCCATTTACTTTGTCTTCCGTACACACCCAATCACAATAGAAGACTGTTTGTGTGAAATCATAATAATTTAATTCGAGGATTTGTTTGACAATGCCATAGTAAGCTACTTCTGCATCCTCAATGTTCTTATATTTAGCACTTGCTCTAAAAGAGGTTAGAGCATTCATGGCGACACCACTGTTTTATGTAGTCAAGTTTAGCTCTGCATCGGTTGTATAAAAAATATACCCATTTACTGTGTAGGTATTATACGATATCGCTTTATAATCTGGACCATTTGCGAGCCTCTTAAAAGGAGTCATTTCCTCATGTTGAAGTTGTTGTCTTATCCAAGGAATATAACCCATGGGCTTCTTTGTTTGGAGACTTCCTCTTTGACTTTTTCTCCTAGACTTAAGGCTCTGAACATATACTTTGTATTTTCCCTGTAAACAAATTATATAAAGCTACTTTAATCACTTTATGTTTCAGTTTACAAAGTATATAAAGAAAACTGAACTGGGAATTTAATTAAGATTGTGTTAAAGTGTTACTTACTCTTCCCATTCAGTATTTTTTGCAGAATGCTTCAAAACCCATTTGCGTGCTTGTTCATATTGCAAACTAGACAGACGGTAGCCTTTGCCTTCAGTATTGATAGGGTATGGACCTTCAACATCATCATCGGTATATAACATTCCTCCATGCTTATAGTTTTTTTGCTTACCTTCAGGAATATACTCCATGCAAAATCGCATTGCTTCTTCTAAGATATATTGCTCAACAAGAGAGCCCTCGATAAAAGTCTTGTTTCGACCATACCGTTTGTAAGTTTTTATCATCCTACATAAAAGTTTCCATGTACAGAGCCTAAATCATATTATATAACTTGAGTTAAAATAAAAGAAGTTTAATTGGTTCTATATATTTTACCTTTCAAAAGGATACATCCACCTATATCTAACCGGTCCGCAAACAAGGGCTTCTTCCGCCAAGTGTACGACGACGTGTGTCATGGAAACAAAAAATGACGGCGAAAAATATATTTCAAACACACACAATGTCTCCACGAGACGTTGATATATGATAGAAAGCTCTTTGCGATAGAGCAGAGAACTTTGAAGAATATTAAGAGTTGTCGAATTGCGGCACGTAAAAGCTTATCCTTTTTGAACCCGTGCATCAGAAATATTGGTAGCAACCTTTGAATGAGAATGTGATAATCGTGAGACTTCAACCCTTTGAATTGTAATTCCTGCAGGCATACTTTATGTTTTCAATTCCCACTGTACCCGATAGGAACCTTCAAGTTACTAAGGGTTTTACAAATTATTTCCCTCTCTGACCTAGTTAAGGAAAAAGGTGCCTTTAGCATAATTTCTTTGCCATTTTCTTCAACCAACCATAATTTTCTCTTTATCTTTAACAACTGTAGATCTCTTCGTGCTGTAATTCCATCCTTAGACTTCTCCTTCGTGTCCATAATTGTCGCAAAAAAAATTTCAGCAAAATTCTTTTCTACGTGCATCACATCCACGTTGTGACGAATAGCCAATCCTGTCATAATAGAAAAAATATGTTCATAATAGATCTACCTAGAGTAATAATCATATTGAGACAACAACAAAGTGATAAAACAAAATAACGGTAATTACCTTCCAATATGGCAGATTAAATAGAATTGACTTCTTTGACCATGGAATACTTGTATTATTTGAACGCTTCCTCTTATTACCTGCCACATTTCCGAACTCCGTCTGGACAATTTGCATCTTGCTTAATAGTTGGGGACCAGACAAACTAGGAGCCTTTCTATGTTATTCAAATCCATTAAATTTTTACTTTTGAGTTCTAAAAGGATGTGAAGCGTCTCTTAGGAATCTTCTATGACCCATGTAAGCAAACTTCTTCCCATTAGTTAACCACTCTGCATCTGTTCCTTCACCACATACAGGACAACCAAATCTTCCAGCAGTTCTGCATCCAGAAATATACACATAGGCAGGAAAATCATGTATGCACCAGATCAAAATTCCTTTCATTGTAAGTTTGTCTTTGTCAAAGAATCATATGTTACGCTTCCAACAGACCACAACTCATTCAACTCATCGACTAATGGTTGCAAGTTGACATCAATGTTATGGCCAGGACCACTAGGACCAGAATTTAACATTGTTAACATGGTAAATTCCTTCTTCATGCATAGTGATGGAGGAAGATTGTATGGAACAATCATGACAGGCCAACAACTGTAGGAGTTGCTCATCCCAAAAGGATTGAAACCATCAGTAGCTAGTCCTAGACGAATATTCCGTATATCGGCAGCAAACTCAGGCCACTTCATATTTATAGATTTCCAACAAGAAGAATCCACTGGATGTCTCATGTGTGTATTGCTATCTTCTGCATGCCCATGCCATCTCATCTTCTCAGCTATCCATTGTACTCTATACATACGTTGCAACCGTTCAATTATTGGAAAGTGCCTTAGTTTCTTCCTCGGTATTTTTTTACCTCCTGGTTTTGAGTCTTCCGGTTTCCATCTTGCTTCACCACACTTAGGACAATTTTCCCTATCTGCATTTTCTTTTCTATAGAGTATACAATCATTAGGACAAGCATGGATAATATCACACTTCATACGAAAAGGCTTGATCATATTCTTAGCTTTGTGTATGGTTTTCGGTAAAGTATTTCCATTTGGTAAAATCTTCTTCATAAATTGTAACATTTATGTAAAAATGCCTCAGAACATTGATGTCGAGCTTTCATGCTCAACAATTCTACTGTTGTCGATAATTTTGTATGTCGACCCTCACAAGAAGGATATAAGGGCTGCATTGCATCTTCCAGCTGCTTCTTATAATTTACATCAAAGTCATCTTGAAGATCAGAATTGTTATATTGATTAGACTCATCCAGACATTCTTCAAGGTCATCAAGATCAACGCGTCCAAATGTGTCACGGAACATGTCTGCCATTCTCGGAAAGACATCTTCAGTACAGTCATTAGTTGATGATGAACAAGGAACCTGAACGTTGACGATACTTCCAGAAAGTTGCTCTCCATGATTAACCCAAGTCCTGTATGACTTATCTACTCCATTACAAACCAAATGGTCAGCTATAACCTTTAGACTTTGTTTGCCTCTATTATAATTACGACATTTATCGTACGAGCAAAGATACCAATTATTTCCACCCAGAGTATCTTTTGTGAATTTAATGAATGATGCAACACCTTCGAGATATTCGACTGACAATTTAGGTGCATCCATCCAATCCTTACTTGGGTGTGCAGAAGACAACTACATATTTCCAATTAGTCAACAAATGTGCAAAAATATCAGAGATAAAAAAAGTAATGAACAACCAAGTAAAAAAGAGAAACAAAAAAAGTAATGGTTGTTGAATACTGACTATTGCGATACTCCGATTTGAAACCCAGTAAAAAAAAGTAAAAAAGAGAAACAAAAAAAAGTAATGTGAAAAAAATATCAGAGTTTTCTGATACCAAAAAATTTGATACTCCGATCTGAAACCTCCGATACACCCGATACCGTCGATCCCGATACTC